>PYHX02000467.1:103730573-104302813 GCA_004302925.2 Cochliomyia hominivorax
TTGACATTTAATGCTCTCCTTCTTCTCTTATTCTCTTTTACAAAAATTCACGTGTTATTTTATTTGACATTGTCAAAATAAGCAAAAAAAGATGTAAACAGTTAAATATATATAAACACATTTTGATACAGTGAGCAAAATTTGCTTGTGTTAGTGTGTGCGTTTGCTGTTTTATGTCTATAAATGTAAGAGAGATAAATTTAAAGGCCTTTGATATGCAGCGCTGAAGGGCCTACAATTGTTAAATGATTTTGGTGTTTAGTGTGTGCGTTTGCTGTTTTATGTCTATAAATGTAAGAGAGATAAATTTAAAGGCCTTTGATATGCAGCGCTGAAGGGCCTACAATTGTTAAATGATTTTGGCCTAAAGAACTTTTTGTTCAATTTCAAAACTAAGTATAATTTAATAAACTTAATTAAATTCGTTAAAAGCGTTTTAAATGCGTAAAGTAAATATTTTTGCAAAAGCATATGAAACCCCATTAACATTATTGCATTTTCCTTCTGGCATGGTACTCATGCCAAAGCCTGGCGTAGACATGACATCAATAATGATAACAATAAAACACAAACATTTAAACAAACATAAATGTACAATATCTAATATCATATAACCATTTAAAGCATGACAGGTCGAGATACTCAACACAGAGGAAAAAATTATTTGCAAATGATGAAGAAACGCAAAGAATTTGTGATTGTTTTTCTTTGAGATTTTTTTTACTAAATTATGATTTAATATGTTGATGACAGGTGTTGTTTATGGTTGACAAGATTGACAAAACATTTCGTTTGTCATTATGAAAAATTTTCAATATAAATTAAATATCAAACAACAAAAATAAAACAACATGTGGAAAAACACCACAAGTTATATACATATATGTGTGTGTATGTGTGGAAAAAGTCCAATAACGAAAATTAAAAAAAAATATATATATATATAAATTTTAATGTCACATGTGTTAATATAGTGTTATGCTCATATGTACAAAATGAGCTAAATATAATAGAGTGAAGTTTTTAAATGATATAAATTTAAGTGCATAACTGAAAGCTTTGCGGGGATTTGTATGAAATTTCGTAGAGCTTTAACGTTTTATTTAGCTGTATGCGATCAGAATTTCTTGATTTTATATACATAAATGTTAATAAAAATAAAACCACTAAACCCAAAGATTTTCCATAGTTTCAATCATTAGTTATGAAATATTGAACCTTTTTCCTTCCCTTAACGATAGATTCAATAGTGCTTTCTGTAACTTTATTCAAACAGGTAGACCATTTTCCTTTTAAATCTAGCACGGCTTTTGGATACCTCTATTGTGCCTTCAATTTTCTTTTAAAAAGAGTCCAATATCTCTCCACTGTCCTTAGCTTCGAGCAGTTTGCAGGCTTTGCTTTTTAATACAAATACCACATAATTATGCTTCTACCATTTAAGAGCTTGTTTACCATTGTGGCCGGAGCTAAACCAGACCAAAAGATTGGCAAGAACATTTTTGAAATTTTTCCCTGCTTTTGGGTCCTAATTTCTTTTTCAACAGGTACAGCAAGAAAAAAATGTTTGATGAGGATTTAACGAAAATCTATCAGAAGCTGCGTTTCGATATCCATTATGCATCAAGAATACTTTTTTTAGAAAACTTGACTTAAATTTCCAGACTTGCTAGACTAAATTATTAGTAGCGTTTCTTTCAGGAACTTTTTGAGCCTCGTATGTTTTAAATCTGCTCTAACTTTTACTTAAAGTATCTTAAAGTTTTAAGATTTTCATTTGTTTTTTTATAATTTTTGCCATTTGAAGATTTTCTTTAGGTTTAGTTTTTAAGAGAGTGAAATGTCATACAATTAAGTTTATTTTCAAATCTTTTTCTTATCATTGATTTTTCTTCTCATGCGAAAGAGAGATTTATTCTTTCTCTTAACAAATTTTTCCCTTGATAATTTCTTAGTTTCTTTTTATACCCTACATCACCATATGTAATGGAATGAAAATATAGTATTATCATCACATTTAAGTACACCAGCTCACACATGATAACTTAGACTTGGAACGGTCCAATTTTACCATGTTCATCCGTTCGCCTGCGCTTGTGAACAAATTAATTCTCTTAGTTACAAATTTAATTATTTTTGTCCAACAGCATTTTGAATTTAGGACATAGAAATTTCTTCCTGGAATGAGTTTATATATAAATCTGAGATATTTAGAAATAAATCTGTAACTTTTTATTCAGCTGGATTTAAATGAAATGTTGAATTTCAATGAGCAAAAGTTTGGACCAATATAAGTTTCATAGGTGGAGTTGTAAATTGAAGTACCTCGGAAATAAAATTTTTCAATTGCATTTAAAATTTTTATTTCTCATTCGGTTTCAAAATTCGTTTATACGACCCTTGAAAGATCTTTAAAATCTAGCATATATATGATATCTACCTTCAATAGTTTTCGAGTTATTTGCTTTGAGATTTTTATAACCTCCAGCTCCACAAGTGATGATAAGGGTATATGAACTTTGGTCTTCTGTGTATATCGCTAAGAAGAAATCATCGAAGACCCCATAAAGTATACATATATTCTTGCATTAAATCAAAATTTGAACTGTTTGTAGAAAACATTTTAATGCCTAAAATAATTAATTTAGATCGATGAAAATTTGGCAACTTTGTATCTTGTCATTATTAGAAGTTTTATTTTCCTTTTAAAATTCGCCACAGGGCCTTTTATAACTGTTTTTAATATATATAATTTGAATATGTGTCTATGTATTTCTAAAGCTCCCATATAAGGCCCTTCAGGAAAATGTATTTGAACTAATAAAAGTCTTAAATATAGAACAATTTTATTGAAATTCGGCACAATTATTTTTAACAGTCTTTAATGCACGTAACTAAGTTGATGCATATCGGTCCGTTCTTTGAAGAAGCGCTAATTAAAAATTCCATTTTGAGTTTATAAAACTCTTAGATGTTGATCAATTTTGTGATTTTGATTTTGCACAATAAGCGATTGGTACATATATTAAAATATTACTCCCATATAAGTCACTTTTTAGAAAACAGTTTTGAGATTGTAAAACTCTTATATATGAACCAATTTAATTGAAAATCCTAATTCTTTAATATATGTTACTACCTAATTTAGTATCTTATTTGAAAATTGTTTCCTCGAAAAGTATTTTAGGTTTAAAATATTCTTTAAACTGGACTTATTCCATGTTATATGAAACCTTTTTAAACTCATGTAGATGTTTACTTAATATACGTGGTGAATGCTATTTAAAAACTGGCTCAGCTGAAATTGATTACTTTTTCAAATTCCCAGAGTTGTATTGACAGTCTCCTCTCTTATTAAGATACATTTTATGCAAATCCATCCAGACGATAAAAATCGGTTCTTTCTAGATTAAATCATATAACATGGTATATAATTAGTAGTTGTAGGCTTATATAGTCGTTCTAGACCAATAATAATTTTCGAACTTATTATATTTAAAAAAAAGTTGAAAATAGTTTTATTTTCCTATTGGGCATGGCATGAGTATATGTAATTGTATGTGTGTATGGGAATTATATTTATAAATTTTATTTATTTGTTTTTAAGGATTTTTTTCTTTAAAATATCCTTAGAGACTTTAAAAAAAACATCATTCAATTATTTGATTTATTTATAAATTTTATTTATTTTTTATAGTTCCTCGTTAGAAATGTTAGATTTTCATTCAATATTTTTAATTTTTTTTATATTTTTATTGACACGAGGGAAATTTTTCGTTGTCATTTTCATTTCTTCGACTTTTTTCCTATAAAATTAAATTGATAAAAAGGTTATAGAGTTATTAAAATAAAAAAAGAAGTACAAATTGGGCTATACCGAATCCTCAGTACCCTCCACTACAAATACGTGTGAAATAAGTACATTCACTCACAGACGTATACAATATATATATTAATGTTTTTCTTAAATATAACACGGACCACTAAATGAGTCACTAAATTAGTTATAGTTTTGGCTATAACTTTTTTAGAGGTTGCCTCAGATGCCAGTCTATATAATGGGAATGGTTATAATGGGAAACATCTCAGGACAACAGCAAATACTCAGGCCAAATGTCATTGAGCTTTCTCAATTTTCTCAATTATTGTGGATGTGAGCACGCCAACCGACATAATAAAATCGATTCAGATTTTAATTTGATGTTAGAATATATATACATTATGGAGTCTCTTCGTAGCGCTACATATGAACTGACAGAGTTAATAAACCCTCTTAACCACTAGTGGTGGTGGAGGGTATGAAAAGGAAATTAATAATTTGTATATGAAAGTGAGTATATGCGTGTGTATGAGAAAGAGTGGAACAATAAATATGAAGTAATTTTAATGATGCTACTAATACCGTTGGGAATATTGCGAAATTGAGGAAAAAGGAAATTATGTTCAATTAGTTTGCGGAATATTCTCATACTTTATTTTAAATAAATTATGCATTTTTGGAAAAAGAATGAAATAAGTACAATAAGGAAAAAACAACAAGAAAAAGCTTTTTTAAACACCATAAAATATTTGTTACATAAAATATTTTTTGATAAAAGTTTTATTTTTCATCGATTTTCCATTTTTTAATAAAACTTGTTTTATTAGTGAAACATGAATTTTAAGTGAAAAATAAAAGCAAAATTAAATTTTTTGCTGAGCGAACGAATTTTTATTAAAAATTTGTGATGCAAAATTGTTTTTAGAGAAAAATTAAACCTTTTGTGAAAAATCAATTTATATACCGAAGGTGGTTGGGGTTTTAGGCAAAGGTACAGATTTTCGTAATGGACAGAAAAAATAAGTATACCATTCGACTTAGAATCACTTCCCGAATAAAGTTGACCATATTCTTACGACCGATGTTTTAAAATGTAATAATAACCAATTTCTATAGGGGCCGTCCTTGGGCCAAAATATTAATAAGTGATATTTTGGCCCAAGGACGATCCCTATAGAAATGTTGGTCCACTATTTCACATAAGTCCCATATAAAGGTCCCACGGAATCCTTAATATAAAATGGTTTTAAGCAAAATTTTCAGAAACGTTTGTCTTATAAAACGATACTTCAAATAATACGAGGATGAGTTCTTTATTTCTACTTCCAAATAACCCTTTCAAACGCATAAATCTCTCACATATGCAGGTATTGAGGTAATATTTGGCCAATTTATAATCCTCCAGAAAATCCGTTTAAACGAATAAATTTCACATAAATGATGGTACCACAAAGATCTACGTTTTGTAGGTGTAATTTACACCTAACAATGTATTGTAGGTCATCACATTTTTTCTATGAAAAAATATTATACCGCACCGTAATCGTCTTAGACCCCATGAAGTGTATACATTATTTCAATAAATCAAAATCTTAGCCGATTTAACTATATCCTTATGTCTGTATGTTGTTGGCATGCTCACATCCGCATTAATCGACAAATGTCGTTACTTTTATTTTTTTAAACTGGCAAAATCGGTCTAATTAAAAACATTTATAGGCCGACATACTAAAATTGGAAAATTTGAGCAACGATTATTTCTAAACGGTACATAGAGTAATAAGATGCCTTTAAATTTGACAAAACTTAACAAAAATACTTTCGTAATAAAAGCCTTAATTAGATAAAGACATAAACCTGGACTAGATCATGATATGAACGATTTCTCTTAGCCCCCATACAAATTCATCTCTTGTATCATAGACAATTTGGCATGAACGTTTTTTTTATAGTAATCGTAATCGATTTACCAAGTCCCATATAACTGTTCCAATGTTACTAAACAATAACGGGAGACTTTTCTGTTAATAGAACGAATGGTTCTACCTAATGCAAAAAAAAATAGAAAGCATTTTCAAAAGAGCTCCTAAAACATACAGTAGGAAAGCAGACCGGGTATCCAAAATTGTGGTAGATTTAATTTGGAGATGGTTTACTGGTTCGAGCAAAGTGTCAGAAGCACTACAAAAACGTAACTGGAAAGGTTTCCGAAAAGGTTCAATATTTAATTGAAACTATGAAAATAATTTTGTTTTTTAAATTGTAATAAAAATTTTAATAAAATAAAATATGTTAACTTTAAGTTCATACGTATTCTAAGAATATTCCGATCTCACTCCTTATTTAAGATTCAACACCGTCGAATATAAAATTCAACTTCTTTTAAAAGTGTTGATTAATGTTAAATATTCATTAACATTATTCTAATTACAGAAGCCTTAACATTAACAGATTTGCATAAATAAATGATAAAATATGTGTAATTATATAGAAGAAATAATGTTATTATTCTCCTTTATTTTATTTTCGCCTGAAACACGCATTTTCATTTAATTCACCTTTTACTTTATTAAGCCTGCCGCACTCGATTCAGTTCAGCTTTATCATTCCGCTCGATCGGTTGATTTCATTCGTTGTTCGCATGCTTTAGAAATATTGAGTGTTAATTGTGAAAAAATAAGTGGGAATAAAGAGTGAAATAGTGTTGTGTTTAAAATAACAATAAAGTGAAAAACTAATATTAGTGAATTCCTGTAATATAATTAATTTTAATACAATAGTTTAAGGAATTAATTAAGAAATAATAAAAAAGTATTTTTTGTTTCTTTCTCTCATTGTTTTTCTTGTTGTTGCATTTTATTTGACTTAAGAGTAATTGTTTCAAAGAGAGAAATTATGAGTTCTTACAAGAGAAATAATAAGAGAGTTAATTAATTTCATTTGATGCGTACACAGTGCATGTTTAGTCCTGTTCTTCATTATTTTTTATGGTAACGCATATGTTGTTGTTTTTTAATTGATATCAAAACAGAAGTTGAAAAGAGAATGATATGTAAACAAACATAAAGTGAAAAAAATTCATAAGGAGTGAGATCATAGAGTTAGTCACTAGTGATGAAATTCTAAATCTTTTTCGGAAACTCTAGCTTTAATTTGATTTCTGTCGTTTAAAATCTACTTCACTTATTCTCTTAACAAGAGCCCAATATCCCTCCACTGGCCTTAGCTTCTAGCAGTTTGGAAGTATAACCCATTATTGTTTTGTACTACTTAACTATATTGAGAGGATGCCAAGTCAGGAAGCTTAATAATGTAAACATTCCTTTATTTACTGAGACCATTGTACCAAATGATTCGCTTAATTTGCCGTAACTGCATATTGCTTTCCATACCAAGAACTTTTTGAGAAATTTAGACAGATTTTGGGTCCTAAACCTTTCTTCAATATTTCCTCAACCATTAGCAACATAAAAGTTTGAATCAGAAAGTTGCAAAAAACCCAGAACATACGTTTCGTCATCCATAATTTTTTAAAACTTGACTTCATTTTCGTGCTTTGCTTTAGAAACTTTGTATATTTTTTAACCTTTAGCTTTAACTTCCCGACCAAATAGTTCGAGCAGTGGGTTACCGGGCTGTTTTTGTGAATGGAGCCCTTTTTATATCATGTGGACCATTCCATCTACATGAACCAGGTTTTCTATCAAGTTCTTCCTGTACAATTAATAACATTTTGACGACAAACATTTCGTGTATTTTTTCGAAATTTTTTAATAATTTTATTACGCACACTTTCTGGTCTCTCATTTTAATCAGATTCACAATATATTTCATTGGCATTGATATATAATGATATAATTTATAACGCTAAATGGATCAAAAAATCAAAAATAATTTTTTAATGAAAAATGTCTGTTTAGATAATGTCGATCTCACTCTTTAGTGTCTCCTTAATTTAGTATAACAAACAGTTAATTATTAAGATTAATATTAAAATAGTTAATTAGTTTAAAAATAAATGTTTGTATTATAATTTTATTGAAAAATTAATTTTAATTTAACAATGTAAAAAAGTAAATAAAAAAATAAAGTTAATAAAACTAAAAATATATTTTAAAAAAGTTCATGTAAATTTTAATTAGTGTTTTTTTGTTTAACTTATAATATTATTCGTTTTCGGTTTTCGCGTTTTTAAATTCATCATGTGCTTCCTGATTAATGTTGACAGCAAATCAAAGGTATTAAATTTAATTTTAGATTATATTTATTTTTTTTACATTTTGAGAACATTTTTTTTAGTAATTTTAAAAATCGGTCGTAATTAAAATTTGTTGGTTATAAATTGTAGCTACCAAAAATTCATGTACCAATCTCGTATAAATATCTTTGTTGATTCAAAGCTTTAGAGTTTTAAGTTGAGATTTGTAGTTTAGATACCGTCAAAATTTCGAAACTCAACTCGATTTTATGAATTTTATTATTTTTAGGTGACTAAACATTTATAGATTTTTATAAGGATTTTAACATCGATTATTATAGTCGGATAAGCCCAACTATTCAATACTCTATACCACTTATTTTTATTTAATAAAACTCTTTACATACTTCAATTTCTTTTAAAAGTGTTGATTAATGTTAATTACAGAATCCCTTATATTAACAGATGTGTGTAAATAAGTAATAAAATATGTGCAATTACATACAAGAAATAATTGAATTATTCTCCTTTATTTTTAGTTTCTCACCAAACACATTTATTTTTAATTCACCTTTTCCTTCATTAAGCCTGTTGCACTCGATTCAGTTCAACTTTGTCATTTCGCTTGATCGGTTGCTTTCATTCGTTGTTCGCATGCGTAAAAAATATTGAGTGTTAATTGTGAAAAATGAGTGGGAATTAAGAGTGAAATAATAATAAAGTGAAAAAATTAAATTTACTAAATTCCTGTAATTAATTTACATATAAAAGTTTAAGGAGTTAATTAGTAGTGAAAGTAGTAATTAAAAAAAGTATTTTTTGTTTCTCTCTCTCATTAATAAAAAAATAGTGTGTATTATGTTTTTCTCGTTGTTGCATTTTACAAAAAAATGCATGATTTTGCTTGTTTTCATTTGACTTAAGAGTAATTGTTTCAAAGAGAGAAATTATACGATGTAATGAGAGAGTTAATTTTATTTGATGTGTATATAGTTCATGTTTAGTTTTGTTCTGCATTATTTTTTTTGCGTAACACTGTTAAAGTGCATGTCTTGTTTTGTTTGAAGATGATAACAAAACGTAAGTTTTGCTTTTGTCACGAAAATAAGAACATGAGGAATGAGTTCGAAAAATTCTTTAAAACCAAACTTTTGCTTTTTTTACTTTATTGAAATATGTTTATAGTTTAAATCACTAATGGAAAATTTTTGAAAATTTTCGGGAACCTTTTCCTTTAGGCTTTTATAGTGTTTTCTATCACTTTGCTTTAACTGGTAGTCAGCTTTTCAGTTCTCTTTAACAATGACCTATTGGTCTCTTCACTGACCATAGTAAGTTCCGAAAAGATTGGAGGACTTGTCTCCATACACCACGTTACTTTTTATTGTACCACTCAATGGTTTATGTGGTATGTTTATGTTTATTTATGTAACATTTAAAAGGAAAAAATCAAAAAATCTGCAAAACATTCGTTTTGTAATCCATTATGATAAGAATAGTTTTTAGGACACTTGACTTCAATTTCCGTGATTTATTTTTGGCCTCTAAATTTTTTCATCGTTTCTATCAAGAACTTTTGATCTTTATATATTTCTAAAGCTTTACTGGCTCTGAAATTTTGTACCAAATAGTCCATGCACCGGTCTACTTTCCTACCGGATGTTTTGGGAGCTCTTTCGAAAATGCTTTCTATTTTTTTGTTTTTAGAAACTTCGTGAAACCATTCCATTAACGGACAAGTTCTCACGATACTTACAATGGTATTTTGATAAAAAAAGATTAGATGATACTTGGGTTAAATGTTTTAATGAAAAACATATTAAGAATTTTTGGAACTCATTTTTTAGTCTCTCATTAATTTAGTATAACAAATTTTGAGGAAAAAATAGTTAATAATTAAGACTAAAAGTTATATTTTATTGAAAATTAATTTAAAATTAAAAAAAATGAATTTGTTATTTGTGTTTTCTAAATTTATAAGATTTCAATAACATAAAACGGTTTTCGGTTCGCGCGTTTTAAATTCATCTTATAGCTGCCGATTAATGTAGACAATAAAATCAGAGGTATTAAGTAAATTTTATTTTGATTATAGTTTATTTTTTTTATTTAAATACAATCGTGCAGTATTGTATTATAGCACTTATATTTATGTAGGATTTAAAGTGATTTTTCTTGTGAGTAATATTGGGATGACCCACAGTGAAATGGTAAAATGCCTTAAAACATGACAAAAAGTAAATTTTGCATTAAATAAGTAGTGAAATTTCAAGACCTTAAGTTGAGATAGTTTTTAGATGTCACCAAAGTTGAAAAATTAATAATAATTAAAATTAAGTTTTATTATATTTTAGAGGTTTATATGTGACTAAACAAAAAAAAAAAATTAAAAGGATTTTTAAAAGGAAAGTTTGTTTACATCACAATAATATCTTTAATCCAAGGTACGGCTTTTGACTCTTTTTTTATTTTCAAACTATCGAATCGCTCAAAGAGTTTTATTTTAATTTTTAAAAAAGAGTTTTATTTTTTTGATCGCTCTTTGAACAAGAGTTAATTCTAAAAAATTATGAAATTAAAAAAAAGCAAAATCCGAAATATAATTTCATAATGAATAATTTGCAAAAAATTTTTTGATGTGAAAAATGTTTCTTAAGCTGAAAGAGGGAATTTTGTATGTTTACAACATTTGTATGCATATACAAACGTACTCGCATATTAAGATGTGTTTATTTTTGTTGTATGAATTTTCGTGTGTTTTTGTTATCACATTACTTAGTATAAAACAACAACAGTAAGTTTAATTGTGGCAAGAATTTTTTTGTGTGCTTGCGTTTTGTTTTCTTTCTGAGGAGTAAAAAAATTATTTCTTTTTTCTCTTCGCAAAAAGATGAATAAATATTTTTTTTTGATTTAGCACGAAAAAATTAAAAATTAACATTTTAATTTAAAAAAGAGTTTTATTATTTTAATCTCATCGAAGAAAAGAAAAAATAAAGATCAATTGAAAATTGAGATTTTGTTGCGAGTCTTCCCATACTCTGCTAGAATCTCTATTTTCAGTAACAAAAATAAAACTTTGCGCATATTTTAGCATTTATTTTTAACGATTTTTTGAAAATTTTTCTTTATTACTTTTGCTCATCTACACTGCATTAGAAACGGTAATGAAGTGACAATTTTTCTGAAATGAGGTAATCGGTGTATATTTGGAACTAACAGGGGAGAATTTTGAGGTGCGTTTGAGTTGGTATTTTTTTTGTATTAATTAACTTAAAAAAATTGAAATAAATAATATATCGATCAAATATGTGGTACTTTTTAAAACTGTTATGTGTTTTTTATAATAATGTGGTACATTGTGACTGTGAATTTCATAACATTAAATAATTTTACGGCAGTTTACTTTCAACTGATCTGGCATCTAAGGGAAATTATGGACCGATCATAATATAATTTAGTCAGGAGTAAGATCGAAAAATATTTAACATACATATATGTAAATTAAAACGAAACCACTGAATTATTATATGGGAAATGTGCAATTCTTTTCATACGATACTATATTATCTGTAGTATCGTTTAGTATCGCTTCCCCTAAAGAATATCGGTGAGAAAATTCAAAACCGTTTAGAACAACTATGTAATTTTGAACCACTGTGTAAATCACTTATAATTATTTAAATAATTATAAATTTTATTAACGAAATTAAATTTTTATATACTGTGCAAAATCATTTATAGATCTGTGATAAGAATATATTCAAAGATAAGCTTTTATTATACGCGATCAATTATAAAGTGGATCAAAGTTCTTGTATTCCCATTCTAGTGAAATTTATAAAGAACTCAAAAATTTAACTTTTATTTAGCTTTCTTTTGTCTAATTAAAGTTCTTTTACCACCTACAAATTCTGTTTATGTTATAAACAAATAAAACAACTTTATTATTATTTTTGGTTAATTTTAACAATTTTTTTACTTTATTTATTTACTTTGTTCTCTCAAATTTAATTTAATTTTTGTATTTTTTGTAGAGTTTTTTCTTTATTTTTTTAAATAGTTTTCATTGTATTTGTTAAGTATTACATTTAATAATAAATTATTAGTAATTATTGTAGTTTTTCTTCTCATTTAATTTATTTTTTATTTTATAAATTTTACATACAGATTTAATTTTAATTAAATTATTAGTTTTGTTTTTTTTATTTTTTTAGTTTTATTATCATAAAAATATATTTCGCTATCAAATTTTTAAATATTTTGATTATTTCTTTTTTGGTAGTTTTTAATTTAAATTTTTCTATTGTTTTTTTTTTAATATTTATTATAAATACTTATAAGATAATTTTTTTTAATTAATTATGTAGTTTTTATCCTTTAATTATTTTAAAACTACCGAAGACGCAACAATATATTTGAGTTTTTTTTATTTTATTTTTAGTAGAAAAAACTGAAAAAGTTTGTATAAAAAATAATTTTTTTAAATTATATACAGTTAGAAAAGTTTTCTTTTAAATAATTTATTTTCTTTAATTTACAGATTTAGGCAGTTTAATATTTACATTTTTTAAGATTTTAACTTAATTTGTTTTTAATTAATATAAGATTTTTATCCAAATTTGTTCTATACCTATGAACTGAGAAGACTGGTATTAACGTATTGTTTAGCTAATTATGCCCTCCAATCACGCAAGTCGTGAATGCGATTATTGTAAAAATTGAATTTAAAAATGGTATATTAATTATGTTTAGATATTTTATATATGTTTATACCCTACATCAACATTGGTGGTTGGGGTATTATGAGTTTGCTACCGTTCAGAATAATTTTTGAGCAGGCTGCAGTTTTAAACATAACTTGATGAAAATTGGCATGTTTCTTTATTTTGTCCCAAGTTCTATATGAAATGTTCCTTCGAATTAATCCGAAATGGGAATTTAAGGTCACAAAAAACCTAAGTAAAAATCGATTTTTATGAAATTGTACGCAAATTAGTCTTATGACATGCGACATGCTGAATTATACGAGGATCAGTTTATTATTTTTCATAGGATCCATACAATCTTTAAAGATCTTAAATCTCACATTTATGTTAGTATTTCGATAAGAATTGGTCAAATCAAAACAAATTTAAGCAAAAAACTCGATGTCCAAACTTCTACAAGGGTCGGTCTAAAATTTCTTCTAGCTCTCATATAAAGCCAACAAAAAATCCTTTTAGACCTAAACTAATCCCACATGAATCTTAGTAACATTACTGCACTCTTAAGCATAAATTAAAAAATATCTTTATACGAGTGTAGTTCATAAATTTTTTGGTAGCAACCACATAACACCAACAATATGGTGTAGGGTGTTAAATATTCAGCATGTCTAACTATAACTTCTTAATTGTAAATTCCAAAAATAATTTTGAAAACTGAAGAATTTTTTTCATTACTAAAAATTAAAATTTATAAAATGAAATAAAAAATATAATAATTAAATTACTGGATCATTATTTTCTGTCATATAAAAATTCTTAATTCAGAGTAGAAAAGTTCTAAATTTGCGGTTATTTTTTATTTAAGGAAGATGTTTTAGTTGTTATTTTTTATTTATTTTTCATAAATTTTATATTATTTTTGTCTATTTTTATGAAATTTATAATTTTTCTATTAATTTTATTTATTAGTTTATTTAATTATTTATTTATTTCAGTATCAAACATTTATATTTACACACAACTTAAAATTAAATCTTTACACTTTTTTAATTAACGTTTATATGTACAATTTGTATGAAAAATGCTCGGAAGCGTTTTAAGAAAACTGTCATTTATGTTGAGCAAGAATTAATATTTTTTTCTGAAATGTTAATACAAACACTTCGTTAGTGAGTATAAAAACTGTCAAACTCTCCAATCTCTTGTAAAAGCTTAAAAACTTTAAGAACTTGTAGACTGAATATTTATTTAAATTTTACGTCGAAAAATTAATTTTCATTTTTATTAAAATCGAATTTTACAACAAAATGTGACCGATTTCAGGCAGAATTTAAATATAATAAAATCAGTGTGTCTTATATGTCGCAAATCCTAATATAATTTTCTGATATTTGCCACATCTTTTCATTTTAAAGTAAGAATCAACACAAACAAAAAACTAGGTTGTTTTTGGGTCATAATTTGATATAGCAAATATATAAGTCTCTTCTCGAAAGTTTATATCTTAAATATGGACCAATTCTACTGAAATTGAATATATGCTATAAATTTGATCAATAGATAGGTCCATGTTTTGCAATAGCTCCATATAAGGCCCTTCCGGCAAACGGTTTTAAGCTTATAATTTATAAGATAAAATTTTCATCAAAATTCAAATTTCTCCAAAATTCAAATTTTCGCTAAAAATACAAAATTTAATAAAAATTCAAGTTTTCATTAAAAATTTAAATTTTTACTAAAAAAATAATTTTGTTGCATTAAATATTTAAATTTTGCACTAAAAATTAATATTTTCAAAAAATTATAATTTTTAACTGTATCGATAATATGCTATAAATTGGTTAATATCGGTCCATATTTTGCAATAGCTTTCATTTAAGGTCCTTTCCCGGGAAACAGGTTGAGCTTATAAGTTTTCATCAACAATTCAGATTTTCATCAACAATTTAAATTTTCATAAATATTTTAACCTTTTTTTGTAAAAGTTTCTTTTCTATTAAAATTTTTACCTTTAAATAATACTTTACCTAAAAATAAAATAATAATTAAAATTTAATTAAAAATTAACTCAATCATGATATTTTATTCCTTTAAATCATAAATTTCATTTGCTTTATTTTTGTCTTAAAGTTCCGGAGCAAAATCTGTGATAACCTAAAATTTCATTTAATTAATTTCAGTAAGTGATTCAATAAGAGGTAGATATTTGATGAAAACAACATTCTAATTACCATAATTTTCCTCTCACTATCAACAACTTTAGTGTTCTTTACTTTAGCATTTAGGGAAAAAAGTTCTCAGAATCAATTCTACGTAAGATCGGATCTATAAAAAAGAGTTTTTTTATGGCTCTTTGAGCAAAAAATGTTTAAAGTTAAAAGAGATAAATATCAATAAATGAACGAAATTCGTAAAACGGTTTAAAAATTATTCACATAAATTATTTTGAAGTCGTGTGTAGCAGCTAAAAATGTATTATTTTAAGCTAAAATGGTGATGTTTGTATGTTTACAACCTTAATATGAATAAAGAAACGTACTCACATATTAGGATGTGTTTACTTGTTTTCTATGAATTTTTCTCTGTTTTTGTTATTATTTTTTTTTTTGTATAAAACGTTTTATTGTGGCAAGAAATTTGTTCGTGTTCTTGTGTACATTTTATTGCTCTCTATTCAACCATTTCGCTTTATTAGAGCTAATTAAATAGATTATCCTCTTTTTATACTCTTAACTGTAAGAGGAGAAAAAAAATAAGTTTTTTCTTCGATTTTGCTCCGTGCAAAGATTTAAATTTTAATCGAAAAGGGAGTTTTTTATCTTAGCAAAAAAGTTTTCCCAATACTCTGCTAAGAAAACTTTGTTAAAACACTCAGAAATATCGTTAAATAATTTTCATAATATTTTCTTAAAAAATTGTATATTTATGTTTGTTCATCATTATAAAGAAGTCTTTAAAAATCTTTTCTCTTTTATTCTTTTATAAATATTTTCTCGTTTTTTCTTAAGAATTGTAAAAACATTTCAAAAAAACAAAATATAATTTCTCTTAATTTAACACTTTAAGTGTTAATTTATTATTTACTCACACTCATATAAATTTATTTAAACTAAAACACTTATAATAATAAAAATGTTTATTTGTTTTAAGTTAAATTATTTATTAAAGTTCAAATAGAGATATTTTATTGCTTTAACTTTTTGTTTATTGTTTGTATAAGTGTTTTGATTAAACTTACGTGTGTATAAGTGTGTATGTATGTGTATTTTTTGATATTAATGTATCCCACGTTGATTGTGTGTTAATTGCAATTGCTGGAATCAAGTTGCTGACTTAATATGCTGAGCTGAAGCCATGCTTAAAAAAGGCTGCACAGTCAACTTAATTCCAGGTACTGCAAAACACCAAAAAAAAGATGTATTTAACTTTAATAGAAATTTATTTAATCACTTTTGTTTAAATTTTATTATTTTTTTTTGTTTAATTTTAGAACGTTAAACTATTGCGTAATTTATGTTGAATATATTTTTTATTTTTATTTTTTTTAATTTTAATTGCTGCATTATTCACTCATTAAATCGTTGATTGCTGTTGTTTTTTTTATAATTTATTTTATATTTTATTTTTTTGTTTTCATTCATTTTGTTTCATTATTTTTTTGTTTGCTTTTTTATAAAAGAACATCTATTTTGTTTATTAATGTATGGCGGCATTTTAATTTTTTATTGTTTAAAATTTTGTCATTAAATTTATTAAGTTATTAATTTTGAGCAAGTTTTTTTTGTATTTTTAACTTTAATTAAGTTTTTATGTTTATTGCTTATTAATTTTATTATCGGTATTTTTGCTAATTAACTTATGCAATTTAGAGGAATTTTGAATTATAGAATAATTAGGAAGCAGGTTTTAGAGTTCCTTTAAATGAAGGCAAATTTTTATACAAAAAATCTAACTGAACTAGAAACGAAGTAGAACTAAACTAGAACTGAAGAAGAACTTAACTAGAACTGAACTTGAACTGAACTAACTCTAAACTAGAACTGATTTAAAATAGAACTAGAACTGAACTGGATCTGAACTAGTACTGAACTTGAACTAGAACTGATTTAAAATAGAACTAGAACTGAGCAAGAATTGAACTAGAACTGAATCAGGAACTATCCAGGAACAGAATAAGAAACTGAGTCAAATTTTACGGAAACATTCTAATTAAAAGAAAAACCTTTTTTTTAAAAATTCGAAATATTAAAAAATTTAAATTCTCATTAAAAATTCTTATATATACTAAATATTGCTATTTTAACTCTAATGGACATTAATGCGCAAATTTTAAAAAAGAAATAACATAAATTTCATAAAAATTAAAATTCAAATTTCTTTCATTACAAAATCAATTTTTTGTTAAAAACGTAAAATTAAAATTCTCCCAAAAACTAAACAGAAATTTTGTAAAAATCTGAATCAAGGGCTGAATAAAAGTTCGTTTAAAAACTGAGTAAAAACCTCGTTCAACTTGTATTGAATATAGAACTGAATTATTATTATGAATATTAATTATAATTTAAAAATTTGTAACAACATCTTAATCAGTACCTGAAGCAAAACCTTAATCGGAAAGTGAACCAAGAACTAAATAAAAAACTAAATATAAAAGAATCAATTAGAGTCAATAACTAAATGAAAAGTTGAACTAAAAACTGCATTAAGAATAGAATAAGGATTTGAAAAAGATCAAAATCACACAACTGAGTTGTGAAGTTAATCAATGTCTTAATTAGAAACTGAATCAGGAACTAAATTAGCCACGAAATTAAAAGCTCTATCATTAAACGTTGAATTGAAACAGAGTTAACTAAATCATGAACAGAATCAAGAACTAAAGCGGGAACTGATGAAGAACTAATTTATCAATTTAATCAAAGAATGAGGTCAAAAGTGGAACAAAATCTTAATTAGGAACCGAATTGGTGCCCAAATAAGAAACTGAATCAAGTACGATATATGCAGCTGAATCAAGAAATATCAAGAGCTGAATAACTAATTATTGATCAAATAACAGAGTCGACAACTGATCAAAAACATAATCAAAATAGTATTGAAAACTGATTGATGAATTAAATTAAAAGCTGAAATAAACGTTTAATAAAGACCTAAAGAAGGAACTAAATCAAGAACAGATTCAGAAATTATATTTTTATCTGAATTAAGACTGAAAAAAACTCTGAGTCAATTTTGTATTATGACATTAATCAAGGACTGAATGAAAAACTAAATCAATCAAATATTAAAATTTTAACTGATATTTTTTTTGAAAAATTGGAATCTTTAAAAAAATCTAAGTGCCTCAGATTTGTTTTTTAATTAAAGTTAAATTGCGTTTGTTGCGAGTACAAAAATTATTTTTAATCTGATTTCCGAATTCTCTTCATTTTTCGCTATTTAAGATTATTTTTTTTAATGTTTATAAATAAATTTTCATATAAATATAAAATAATATAAAATAAAATTTTCAGAAACTCAATAAATAAACCATTTTAATTATCGTTTACATTATTTTTAGTGATAACAACTATCTTTATCATGGACGAAAAACAATAGTTTTAAAAATAAAAGTTGGTAGTAAATTATGTCCATATTAAAAATAAATATTATTTTTTGTTGTTTCCTAAATAAATATTTGTTTTAATTGGATTTTAGATTCCCGTAATGTTTTTGCAAATTATAAATTATCGCATGTAAATGTTGTTGATTTTATGTAAAAAAAATATATATATAAATTTCTATTGTTTTTTTTTTTCTTTAAAAAATTTTAAATTATTTTTATTGTTGTGTTAGTTATTTATTATTTATCAGGGTTTAATTTATTTTAATTATGTTTTATTTACTAGAATCATGTTTTTTTTTTTGTTTTTTTGATGTTTTCAAATATTAATTTAAGTCTCAATGTCAATATTATGAGTAAATTATAGCAAATTTAATATATTTTTTATGTCTTGGATATTTTTATTATTGAATTTTAATTATGTTAGATTTTCTTGTTTGTTTGTCACTATTGTTTTTATTAGGTTTGAGATATTTATACTCTACACCACCATAGATGTTTGGGGTATTATACGTTTGTGCAAATGTTTGTAACGAATGGAAAAATAATCCTATCACCGTTCGACTCAGAATCACTTCCTGAGTCGATTTAAGCATGTTCGTACAACTGGCTTGGTGTCCATGTAAAGTTTGTTCGCATAGTACAGGTCACAGTTGAAATTTAACACGTTCCATTATTTTGACCTAAGGAACGATGCCAAGCCAAAACCGCTTAGCAAAATTATAAAAGGATTAGTCCAGGTAAATGTTAGCAATTATGCACACTAAAACAAAAATAAGAGATTCAAATTATGCGAGGGCCGTTCATAAATTTTTTGGCAGTCATTTATAAACAATAATGTGGTGTAAGTTCAAATATAGCCGAGCTTGATTTGTAGTCTGTTGTTGGCAATAATTGATAGAGCTCAATGAAATTTGGGATGATTATTAGTTATAATACGTTCAGTATGTAGATCGATATCTAAGGCAACCTCTAAGTTGAAACAAAATCTTTCGTAAAATTTTCAATTATAAATCGGCTTCATAGTGTATGTGTGAGTGTGTATGTATGAAACATAACATACTTACTTCAAGCATTTGTGGTGGAGGGTATTGAAGGTTCAGCATAGCCGAATATAACATTCTTACTTGTTCATATTTTAGATATTTTATGTTTTTTTTCTTTTTACTTTTTGTTTTTGTCTAATTATTTATATTAATTTTAATATTGTTTTTTTTTTGTATTTTTTTCAATTGAATTTTTTTTTGTTAAATAATTATTATTTTTAAATAATTAGGTATTGCTTGCGATTGTCGTTTATTTTATGTTTTTTACACTTTTTCTACATTATTGTTATTTTTTAATTATTTACATAACAATATTTAACAAAAACCTATGAAAACAAATTATTCTCAAAGGTATAAATTTAAACTAATTACATTTATTTATTATTTTATTATTTTTATTTTTTTATAAAATTGGCACCTTTATATGAAGCATTTTTTATAGTTTTGGTTTTATTTTTACATTATTTACAAACAATTTGTTTTAAACAATTTTCACAAATTTTTATAAATTTTACAAACAAATATTTTTTGCACTTTCGATTAATTTTTTAAATAAACCTAATTTTTCATAGAATAAAAAAGATAAACTTCTCTTTATCATTCACCCGCATTTTTTCCATATGAAGAACATTGCTGTCTCTTTCATACTTTAGCAGAAAAGTCAGTAGGACAGGTAATGGGTAACCAATGAAATGTGTTTAAAAGGATTGAAGTTTTTGCAATAAGTTTTAGATTTTTATAAAAATATTCACTTTTTAACAAAATAATTTTATTTCAATATTTATTCAACTTTTAAAATGTTTTTAATATATTTTTTAAGTTATGGATTAGTAAATTTAAAAATTAGTTATTAGAAGAGAAATCATAATTCAATTTTAATTTCTTTTTAGTAATTTTAAGTGCAAATTTTATAAAAAAAATCACTTTAAGTAATTTTTTATTAAAAACTAAAAGTTATTTATAAATTAGAAATTACTTAATTAAAAATAAATAACATAAATTATATTATTTTTAAGAATATTAACTATAAAAATAACACACAACTTAATAATGAGTCTTAAATTTTGTCATTTTAAATTTAATTTAAGTGTAGTTGTTCTTTTCTTAATTATGTAATTAAATAAATAAAAATAAATATTTAAAATTATTAATAAATAAAATAAATTATAATTTTTTAATATAAATTAAGACTATTACTTTAAACTAACAAGTGTTAAAATGAAGTTACAGTGGGTGACAATATTTTATAGGTACATTTTTTTAGTGTTATTGAAGTTAATAAGTATTTTTGCTATATTCAAAGGTCAAAGGTCAATATATCCTCACACCTATTATGTTTATGACAACCATGTCATATTAATTATTCGCAGCTTAATAAACATATTCTTATCTTTGGCATAAAATTGTTTATATATATATTTTTTAATTTTATGTTAAGATTGTAAAGAATGTTGTAAATTAATACAGTCATAACATAGTTGTGATAATCATATACACTTACAAGTTTACATTAGTAAGATAATGAGAACGTTCAAAACATTGTAACAATTACTTGTTATACTTAAGTATATCATTTAATTAGATGTTTAAACAATAATAACTTTTTTATTTATCAGCAATTTTTATTTTTATTAATTCTTCAGTTAATTGAAATTTAAATTTCCGTTTGGTGAAATAATTGTCATGCGTTCGTTATGATGATTTTCAGATATTTTTTTAGTTATAATTAACTTTTTAATTGAGTTATTTAGCCGTAATTACTCTTCAAATATAACCAATTAAAAATGCTTAATTTCGAGGAATTATGATTTTTCCTTTTCAATTACAATCGTTTTGTGTTTTGAATTACAAGTACTTTTAATTTTTCATTACATTTAATTTTTTTTAGTTTTTACACTTTTAGTAGTGTATTATTGGGTTATTAAAAATCCATAAAAATATTGCACAATTAGTTTTTCGTTTGCAATAAATAAATTTTATCAACTGCAATTACATTTCAATTACATTATTTAAAATTTTCAATTAACATTTTTGTCTTTTTTCAATAACAATTTTAAAGATTTAATTGTTTTTGTTTTATTATTCTATTTAGTTATTTCTTGATAAATATTTATGTAATTTGTATATCCGTTACAAGCAATTATTAAAATTATTATTTTTTTTTTTCAAGTGCAATTGAAATTTTGAATCTTCTTATTATTTAATTTATTTAATTACATTCAATTTTACTTAAATTTACGCAAGTAGAAATTGTAAATGATCTTTAAAAAAAGATATAATTAGGATAAGTAACAATATTAAAATAAATTCTATTTACTTAAAAATTGCAATTATAAATACTCGCAAAATTAATGTAATTGAAAATGTGGTTTTTTCATTTTGTTAATTCAATGTTAATTATTTGAATTTTTAAATTAGAATTTTCAACTGAATTACTAAAATTATAAATGGTTCAAAAGACAATTGATGTATACTGTAATTGAAAAAGCAATTGCTTTCTTCAAAATTTTGTAATTTAATTGCTTCTGTGGTGATTTTTAAGTATTTCGTATATTTTCAAATAAAGTAGTTTTGTTTGTTGCCAATTTTTCCAATTATATGATACTTATTTTTGTTTTATACTTAAAATTTTATTTTTTTCCAATTATCAGTACTTTGATTAATTTTTAGAAATTAATTAAAAGTTTTTGTTAAAGTTTAAAAATATATGTAATTAGGAACGAATAAATATAAAAGAAAAACATTCTATCTTTTTTGGAAGTAATAAAAAATTTTATTGCAAATACTTGCAAAAGTAATGTAATTGGAAATGTAATTGTTACATAATTGTTATTTCATTGTTTCAATTAACAATTTGATATTGAATAAATTACATTAAATATAAATTGATTTTAAAGCTAAATACACAAATTTTTGATTATATAATTTGTAATTGAAAATATTTCAAGTACATTTTAGTAAGGTAAATTTGAATTGTAATAACGTAATTTAACACTTAAACTGCTGATAATATTTCATAAAATTTAGGCAAGTAACTAGATTAGTAAGCTCTTTTACTTAAATTTTTCTGAAATCTTAAAATGTTAGTCTTATGTGTCCCTTATTTTGCTTCATATAGTAACAATTTTGTCACTCACTGTAAACCCTAAATAATGCAAATAAATAATTTAAAAATATATATTTAAAATAATAATTTAAAACTGATTGCTTACGCTTTTTTGAAATATTTTTTTTCAAAATTGTTTCTCCCTCTCCCACACACACCCACACATACTCATGCAAACATTTTTTTTAACATTTTCATTTTAATTTTTTATATGAAATTTTTTTATCTAAAAACTACAATAAATATTTTTTTCATTAAATTTTCTTTTTTTCTTCAGTTTTTTTTCGTTTTTTTTTCTATTCATTATTTTGTTAATAAATTCTAATATTTTGTTCAAAAGCTTATTTAATAATATTTACAAAAATTAATTCAATATTTATTTTTTTGAAGTTTTTTTATTTTGAATTTTTTTATATTTTTTTTTTATTTTTTATTATTCTTTACAAAATATGAATTTTACAAAATAAATAAAAAACAAAAAGAAAAAAGTTTCAAAATAGAAAAAATAAACTACAACCACACAATTTTCACTATGAATTTGTTGCTTTGTTTTTTGTTGTTTTATTTTTTGCTATAAATTTCTGTTTTGATTGTTCAGTTTTTAGTGAGAGAGTGTTTTTTTTTAGATGATGGCCTGAGAGAAGAGGCTAAGGAAGGATGTGGGAATAGGAAAAGTTGTTAATATTCCTTGTATACAATAACTTTATATAGCTTTTGTTGATCAAATGTGATGTTTATTTGCTGCTGTTGTTGCTCATGATGCTTCTGATGCAGTGGCTGCTATAGCAGCTGCTTTTATTGTGATGTTGATTTTATGATGTAGAGCTTAAATTTTGAAGTTGACTGGTTAGATTTGTTGCAGTTTATGTTTTTGTGTGTTAAGTATTTTTGGTTAGGATTTTATGCTTTTTTTGCTCTTTTTTGGCCAATTGTTATTGTTGTTGTAAGCATATGAGATTGTGTGTTTTGTATGCATGAATGAGGTTGTTTGTATGATTGAAAACAATGCTGGAATTCATGCAAGTACACTTATACACACACACTCACAAAACCATGGCCAAAAGTTTTACTTTTGTTTGGATGGTATGTGAGCGGCAATTGTTTGTTTATTAAACCATTGTATGAGCAAATGTTGTTGTTGTCTTTTGTTGCTGTTGATGTTGTGTTGTTGCTGTTGTTGTATTTGTATTGGTTTTATTGTTATTCTTATTCCATTTGTTGACATATGCCAAAGGTATTTCAATTTGTATTTCCTGTATATTATCATCATCATCATTGTTCTCATCATTATTCTCCACTCCAGCAGCAGAAGAATTTTCTCCCTCCTTACGCTTCTTTTTACTTTCTTTTTTTACCAACAATGATTTCTTTTCTTTATGCTTTAAACTCTCACTACGCCAGGTTTCCAAACGTATAGTATGCGAGGGTGTAGTTAATAATGTCATAGTTTGTGGTGAATTTGACTCACCTCCCGAGCCTAAGAGATGTAAATTTTGCATAGATGCTGATGTAGGTGTGGGAGTTGGCGCCAATAGCGCCTCATCCCTACATTATAAACTTTCCACTAGTTGACTAGTACGTCGCTGTGGATGATTGGCATTGAGATAACTTTCCGAATAAACACTTTTTGCACGATTGTCATAACGTAAACTACTGCGTCTTATGTCAATATCCAATGGCATATGACGATCCTTCCACCAATTGCAGAATAAACACTGGAGTGTATTGCGGAAAGCCTCTCGAAAATCACGATTGAAATAAGCGTATATAAGGGGATTAAGGGTGGAGTTGAAGTAACCAATCCAAAATAAGATGGCCACAACAATTTCGGGTACAGTACAGGCATCACATAAAGTGGTTATGGTGTACCTGGAAATGGAAAGGAAATTAATTTTGGGATATTTTTTATATATTTCCGAAATTTTTAAAGAAATTTCATATCAAATAATTGTTAAATGAAGTCTTTTGATTTTGAAAAGAAAAAAGAAATGAGATATATGATATATAATATATCATTGGAAATAATACTTGTTCTCCTGTAAAATAATCAAATATTTGAAAAATGATAATATTAAAGACCAATTTCACATTGATATTATTGAGATGTTTTTCAATTGATATGTAGGAGTTCTAGAGACGGAGAGTACAATACTAAACTTGGTCATATCTTAAGTTATAACCAAGATTTGGGAGAAGGAGTTTCTTCTCCGGGGTGAAATGATATTGTGCATTTTAGAAACTTTCGATATCAATTTATAACACAACATTTACTTATTTTTTTCAGGGAAGAACAAACGACATTTGTTGTGGAATAATATTGAATTAACATTTTTATATAAAACCGAATCATAACTGCTTTCATATTAAATTAAACTTCATAAATAAAAATGTTAATCCAACATTGTTTCAAAGTAAATTCAATGTTTTGGCTTCTTATACATTTTCTTATTTTCATCTCTTAGAAAATATGTCACATTTGGAAGTCACAGGAAGATTTTGTTCGTTCTTTATTTTTGTAGATTTCAATTTGTTACCGTTTGCATCTTATTTTATAAGATTGAACGGTATTTTTGTTAATTTTCCGAACATTATAATTCCGATATTTCTTTAAGAAATTTATACCATGCACCTTTCAGAACGTTTAATTTGACGACTAATTTCTCTGTGGGAACATCGGTGGAAATGGGAAAAATAGGATCTTTGCCTTATCGGATAGAGAAGTTTCTTTGAGTATCATTTAACGTTATAAAGCGAATCGAAACAATTTTCCCATCTGCTTTTATAGAAATATCTCTCATAAAAAGCATTAATTCATTTAAACGCATAAATAAAGCAAAAAAAAAAAGCCTTGGACTCTTGTTTACATTGAAAAAGCACTGTTTAAGTTGCTTTTCTTTAAAAAACTCCATATTTAATTTTGGACACCATAAATGAAAAAATATAAAAAGTTTAATGCGTTTATCGGAACATGGATCAGTGTATATTAGATAACCTACACACATTAGTGTGTTTTTGTGGAGATTTATAGGAACATTCTATATACAAATTTTCTTTTGTCTCAATACAAACATTTATTTTTAGTTAATTTTTAAAAAGACAACATATTCCAGGTGGTCAAAAGTCAAAGACATTTGAACTCCTTCAGATCAACTGGAAAATATTTTATTAACTGTGTTAAATTTCCCTAAGATAGAATTATTTTCTTAAAATCGATTTTGACACATTGTGCAGTGGTTGTTTTTATTGGAAAATTTCAGCATTATAAGTCTGTAAAGGGATTTCTGTAATATATACCGTAGCATGTAGTAGATGGCCGTAAATGCCGTTCTGTGAAACGCTATTTATTTAAGTTTTTTAATTATGTTCGAACTCTTTAAATAAGTAATAAATTAAACGTGTTTAAAATTTATCAAATACAGTGCAACGATTTCATTACAAAAAAAAAAAAAAACTTTTTGAATAAAATTTATTGTTTAATAAATTAATGAAAATGTAAAAATTGTATGAAATGATAAAAATTGTTTTAGCAATAAATTTTATTAGTTTTTATCAAAATGTTTATGACATTAAAAAATTTGCGGTATTTAGTAATTAGAAAAAAATCAATAATTCAATTGGAATTTTAATAAAGTAATTTAAAAATTTTTTCAACTACAAAAAAGAGCAATTTTTAATTTAGTAAATTCTTGAAAAGTAATTTTTTTTAATATTTAATATTTTCCTAAAACAAATTCTACTTACCACAAAAAGAATGGCAGCCAACAGAGTATGAATGTACCCATAATTATACCTAAAGTTCTTGCAGCCTTGTGTTCTCGTTTCATTTTAATTAAATGTTTATCTTTAGTTGGTGTATGATCCTGTTCCACCTCATGCAATGTTAAGGTTTTCGAAGAGCCAGAACCACTTAAAGCTTCACCTGTTTAATATTTTTTTTAAGCATCAAATAAAGAGAGAAAAAAATATATGAGAAAAAAAGAGAGAACACCAAATAGTAATTAAAATTAATGTTTTTATACATTTATTATAACAAAATGTGTAAAACTGAACAACATATTCATGTAATGCACTAATTTATTTAGATAAAGTTAAAACACACACACACATAAAATTATATATTTTTCACCTTAGGCGTATACTTAATATTGTTCTATTTAACATTATAATTAATATTACTCATACGCTTAGTAAACTTGTTTCTTTTTTCTTTTACATGTTTATTTAATAACAAAGTTTTAACATTTATTATTAGAAATTATCGTTTTTGTTGCTTCTTCTTTTCGCCTTTAATGTTGCATGTTTCTATTAGATTTTGTTCTACAAACTTTCACAAGTTCTTTATTAATGTTTTATCTTTTAAGTTGTTGTTACTGTTGTAGTTAAAGTTATAAACTAAAACACATGTTTGTATTTAATATTCACAAACTGTTCCATTAACAGTATTTTACACCTTATCTAAATGTCCATAAACATGCTAAGTACACCTGTAGGCTAAAAAAAAACTAACTCTAACTTGTATGGAAGATATTCTCATTCATAAATTACTTTTTTTAGTTTATTGTTAGTTGTTGTTGTTATTGTTGTCTCTATTGCTATTCTATGTTAAATTTAGAACTTCTTTTAGTTTTCTCTTATCTGTTGTTTAAAAAACCGCATTGGAGTAACTATTTTCGGAAATGGGTTTCTAGCAGAATAATATTCACTTCTGGTAGACAAACATTAGAAAATAATAACAATATTTACTTGTGCATTAAGGTGAAAAACAGTTAAGCGATGTATATCTAAGGGATACAAAAAACATATATTTACTTCAATATGAAGGGTTAAAAGTGTTGATAGAAAATTTGAAGAAAAATTTATGAAAAATTCTTAACGTAGCTATCCATGTAATTCTATATAAGAAGTGCGATCGAAAAATTCTCAACACACTTTTTTCCTTAAAATTTTTAAGCAAAGTATTGTTTGATTTTTTAATAAGAGATTTAATCTGATTGAAATATGTGACCACAAAAAAAACGTACTAAAATTATTAAATATATTTAACAAAAGGTCTGCGTCAAACCGTTTCCAAACTTTTAAACAGTACTGGGAGAACTTGTGTGTCAATAGAATGGTCCATATGTAGCCAAAAAAATTAAAAGCATTTTAAAAAGAGCTCTCAACACATAGTATAGAAAAGCAACCCGGTTTGCTGAGTGCTCGGACTACATGGTACGGATAGTTAAAGCTAATGGAGGTTTTAAAGCCTAAAAAGTTCCTGATATGAACGCTGCTTAAAATTTAGAGACTGAATAGCAGAGAGAGTAATTGAAGTTAAGTTTTCTAAAAAAATTACTACGTAGTGAATAACGAAATGTATGTTATGTAACTATATGCAACTTCTTGGTCAAAAATTTTAGGTTGCTGGTACTCGATGGAATGTTTAAGAAAAGTTTGGGACCAAAAAAGTCACAATTTCCCAAAAGTTTTACTAAGAGAAGCAAGTTGCTAAGAACCATTTTTTACAACGGACTCTATAATTACCAAAATTTATATTAAGGAATGTTTACACTTCACATTAAGGAATGTTTATTACACTACTTCCATTCATAAGACTTCATAACGTGTCCACTTATTTTTAGTCTGCCTTAAAATTCTGTTAATATGGTAACCAAGCCTATGAGTGGTACAAGAACTGTAATATGGTAATTATACCGAGGGAATTAAAATCCTTCAAAGCGTCCGGCTCTATGGCCAGAGGAGGGATATTGGACTCTTGTTAAAAAAATTGAAGAGCATACAAATGTCCAAAAGTGACTGTGGATACAAAATTCGATTCATTTGGAACCCGCTTACCGTACCTCCTCACTGTTTCACAAAAGCTTCCACTACCAAAAATACCGGAGGCCTTGATGCGTATCTAACATATTCTATCATTTATTAATTATTTTTTTTTAATAAAATACACTTCAGAATTTCCATTTAAAACACTTTAATTCTATTTTCCAAATCATTTAACAAACTAAAAATTTAAATATTCATTTCATTTCTACTTTAGCAACAAAAAAAGTAATTTACATTTTTTTCACAGTAAATCCACTTTTCAATTGCAATTTTCATTTTTAGACAATTTTGTCTATTTTATTTGCCTGCGAATTAATTATTCCGCACATTTGACTTTTCAACCTTCTACACTTTTGCCTGCAACACCTTGTGCAACACCAAATATATTGTCACTATTGCTGTTGTTTTTTTTTGCTCGCATTTTAACGCCTCAATTTTAATTACACAATGTCACGAGAAAAAATGCGAGCACACACATTTTCACACACACATACACTTAAACTGTAATTGATGGAGAAGAAAATTTCATAAACTAGTTTGTTGTTTCTTTTTATTTGCATTTTTTTGCTGTTGTTGCAATTTTCAATTCATTCATATTCCTTTTTTTCTATTGTTTCTACTTACTTCCGGTTCCGGCTACCGTTGAATGTCGATGCATTAACATTGCATTACCATGACGCATCATCATTTGTTTCTCTTGGCGATTTGCCTCACGAAATATGGCCAAATAGGTGAAAATCATAATGGTGCATGGTATCCAAAATGATATTGAACTAGAGATGACACAATACGGTTTATTTACAATGAACTCACAACGGTCCGGATGTAATTTCACAAATTTCTTATGATCCTCGGTGGTATACCAACCAATAAAGATGGGCAGGAAGGATAAGAGAGCTGGCGAAATCCATGTATTGAGTATCATAATACCAACAACGCGTTTTGTCATACTAATCGGATACTTTAACGGCTTAACGATGGCATAGTATCTGCAAAAAAAGAGAATAAAAAATATAAAGAAGATTAAAACGAGGGAGAAAGGCTGGTTGGAAAATAAAAACTGTAACATAAAGGTAAGAGAAGGAGATTTAATTACAAAAAAGAA
Source organism: Cochliomyia hominivorax (assembly GCA_004302925.2). Lineage (NCBI taxonomy): Eukaryota > Metazoa > Arthropoda > Insecta > Diptera > Calliphoridae > Cochliomyia > Cochliomyia hominivorax. The sequence goes on from PYHX02000467.1 coordinate 103,759,983, forward strand.
AAAAAAAGACTTGATGAAGAAAAATGTTACAAACTTATGGAGATTGAAATCTACTTTTTGTTACCAAGTTTGCAGAGGTATTCGCTGATGCGTTATGTTTATACATCTACGTGTGTTCTTAGTTCTTGATTACCTATGGATAAATCTACTTTTTATGTGGCCCATTTGTTGTCTGACTGTTTCGTAACGATAAGTTGTTTGCACTTAACCACGAACAGATATAGTGGAAGGTCTGATTGGAATACTATTTGTATCGGCATATTAATTTAGGGTTCACTCTATAAAAGGAATTTCACTTTACTTTAATTCAAGAGCTGATATTGTTCTATTGCCTTTAGAAAGTCTCGTCTATAGTTTACGTTAAGTATATTATATACTCAGTTCTACAGTCTAGTCTATAGTCTGATATGTGTTCTAACCTAAATTATGATTTAGAGTCCAATCCATAGTCTCATACGCTCTGTAAAGTATGCAGTGTAGTCTACAATTAATGTATTATACTATAGAACATGGATTTATGTGCAGCCTAGTATAATGATCTAGTTAATACTCTACTCTTTTATCTAATACATTGCTTACGTCTGATAATTGATTTAATTAATATCACTATCCGCTGTTTGATATATAGACTTCTTCGTAGTCTTGTATATAATCTGATATTTATTGATGTTTAACTCGATCTGATTTAGGGTATATTATTCATTAAGGTTTTTAGTCTGTTCTCTCTTATAGTCTTAGATTTAGTTATGCATATAGTATATTATCTGGTTATTGGTCCAAAGTTATAATGTTGTCTGTAATCAGATTTAAGGAATGTTATATAGCTTGCTTTATATTATCTGTACAGTCTTGTTTATAATTTTTAGTAGCTTATAGTCGTGTTTATAGTCCAGTTCTTAGTCTATAGTCTGTATTCAGTTAAATAGACCGATAGCCTGGCATTTAGTTTGATGTATATTATGATCTATAATCTGGTGTAAATTCTTATCTACAATTTTATATGGATTATTGTCTGCTTTATTGTCGAATTCTTAAACTACTGTCTGGCCATTTGTCTGTCTATAAAATTCTTTGTAGCTTCGTTCATTGTCTGGTATATAATCTATTTTATAGACTAATCTACAATTTAGTCTTATAATGATATTCAGTTATTATTTTTCGCCCAATCATTGATTTAAGTATTGTTATTTTCCGCAGTCTGATATATAGATTGGGTCTTACTATGGAATATATTTGGTCTATTGTCAGATTATTAATATGGTCAATAATCTGATATAGCTTATAGTCCAGTATATAGTGGAATTCTTATTATGATCATTTGTGTATTCTATTCTACTAAAAAGTAATCTCCTACATTGTAGGATCTGTAGTCTAATAATATAATTTCTATATAATGTTGCTTATATTCTGTGCTATAGTGTACTTTATAGCGTGATCTAAAGTCTTGACTTTAGTCGATTTGAAAGTCAGGTGTACAGCCTTTTCTCTACTCAATTCGGCATATTAATTTTTTTTATTGTGGTTTTGGCCATTTTTCTTAACTGTTATCATTTATTCAGTAGCATTTTCCCCATTTCATCGTTCTCTAATACCATACTTTTAGTTCGTTTCATTACTTCAAATCATACTGATTTTATTTTTTTATTCTTCCAATTTTCCCCCGTAAACTCCCATTAATATGCCTAAACTCGTTTTTTCAAATATCAAATATTTACACATAGAAATTTTTCATCGTATGTACATGAAAGATGAAGCAATGAATTGAAACTTTTTTTAAGTCAAACTCAGTTACGGAAATGCCAAAGAACAGATGCAAAGAAATCGGTTGTTTTAAAAGGTTAACAGAAAAAAAGGCGAAAATGCATGGAACGTCTCTTATGGCTGGCATTTTAGCGAAAAAGGAAAATGTTTGCTATTTCTCTTAACACTTGAATATGGGAAGAGAAATTTAAATGGATATATATATAAAATAAATTTAGTTTATTTTTCTCTATTTTTTCTTTCTTGCTCAATGAGGTTAAGTGGAAATGCTTAAAGGAAGTGCACACACAAACACTCTTTGCCACTTCTGGTAAATGTAAAAGCCAAACTTTTTTTAGGTTTCCTTTTATAAATTGAATTTATTGAAATGAATGAGTCAGTGTAGTGTTTATAAGGAGGCATACGTTTGATTTTTTGATATATGGGACGTGAGAAGTAATTCGAGAGAAAAAATTGTTTGATTAAAATTTCTTGAAAAACTTTTTTTGATTTCTTGGGATGTTAATTAACTCTTTTGTTATGTTAATTAAAGAAAGTCTTACTATGGAATATATTTTGGTCTATTGTCAGATTATTAATATGGTCAATAATCTGATATAGCTTATAGTCCAGTATATAGTGGAATTCTTATTATGATCATTTGTGTATTCTATTCTACTAAAAAGTAATCTCCTACATTGTAGGATCTGTAGTCTAATAATATAATTTTTATATAATTTTGCTTATATTCTGTGCTATAGTGTATTTTATAGCGTGATCTAAAGTTTTGACTTTAGTCGATTTAAAAGTCAGGTGTACAGCCTTTTCTCTAGTCAATTCGGCATATTAATGTTTTTATTGTGGTTTTGGCCATTTTTCTTAACTGTTATCATTTAATTCAGTAGCACATTTCATCGTTCTCTAATATTCAATACTTTTTAGTTCGTTTCATTACTTCAAATCATACTGGATTGTTATTTTTTTATTCCTTCCAATTTTCCCCCCGTAAAACTCCCATTAATATGCACATAAACTCGTTTTTTCCAAATATCAAATATTTAACACACACATAGAAATTTTTCATCGTTATGTACATGAAAGATGAAGCAATGAATTGAAACTTTTTTTAAGTCAAACTCAGTTACGGAAATGCCGAAGAACAGATGCAAAGGAAATCGGTTGTTTTAAAAGGTTTAACAGAAAAAAAGGCGAAAATGCATGGAACGTCTCTTAATGGCTGGCATTTTAGCGAAAAAGGAAAATGTTTGCTATTTCTCTTAACACTTGAATATGGGAAGAGAAATTTAAATGGAATATATATATATAAAATAAATTTAGTTTATTTTTCTCTATTTTTTCTTTCTTGCTCAATGAGGTTAAGTGGAAATGCTTAAAGGAAGTGCACACACAAACACTCTTTGCCACTTCTGGTAGAAATGTAAAAGCCAAACTCTTTTTTAGGTTTCCTTTTATAAATTGAATTTATTGAAATGAATGAGTCAGTGTAAGTGTTTATAAGGAGGCATACGTTTGATTTTTTGATATATGGGACGTGAGAAGTAATTCGAGAGAAAAAAATTGTTTGATTAAAATTTCTGAAATTGAAAAACTTTTTTTGATTTCTTGGGATGTTAATTAACTCTTTTGATTTATGTTAATTAAAAAGAAATTTTAAAAATATCGGAGAAAAATCTTAAATATATTTTCCAAAGTTTTTGAAGGAAGTCGAATATTTTACACAGATTATCAGTGTAAAATTTAATCCTTTTTTGTAGCAAGTCCAGAAATATGTTTTCCATTTTTATTGAAATTAAAAACATTTACATTTTTCCGTTATCTAGAAGTAAACTTAATTTTGGCCACTTTTAATGAATTTTGTGAAAATTCAATTTTTTTTTTTTTTGATGTATTAAAGTATTCTGTGTTTTCAGAAAATATGGATTTTGTAACTTTAAATTAAAGTGTTGAAAAAAATAATTAATTGAAATTTCGAAAATATGAGGAAAAATCACAAAATTGAGATTCTTGGGATGTTTTTTTCTGTAGAGTTTACATTTATTAGGGGTCTGGAAAGGCCATTAGTTATATACACTATGGGTTCTATGATGATTTCTTCTTACACACTTTCTCTTTACACACTTGTGGTGGTACTTAATAGGCTGATAAGTAATACAAAGCTCACTATATATAAATAACTATAGATTTAATTAATAACTTATCTAGAAAAGCTATAAAGTCGACTGTTTGCTTGACTAGAAAATAGACTATGTGAGTTTGATTTCAGACATCATTATAAATTATTATTTAATAGATTTGATTTGTTGTTTACTTTCAACATGACTACAAATATGACTATAAAATATTGTTTTTTTAATATATTTTTCTTTAATTTTCGAAAATTTTCAATATTCACATTATTTTCTTTCACATTTTCTCTTCTATATTAAATATCTTTTCCAAACAGAAAAATTATCATAAACTAATACGATTTCAAAAATTTTCCTGTTATTACACTAAATACAGTGATTTAAACATTGATTAACTCCTTTGTGGTTATAATACATTTCCATCCCACTTCAGTCATGCAAATTCAACTCTAAATTCTAAAAATTATGTTTTTCCCCAGTTCCTAACTTTTTCCATAGAATATATATTTTTGTACTATTTTGTGCAGATTATTTTGCATTTATTACTTATTTGCACATAATGATAGTTTATGTGTTTGTGGTTGGGGGAAGGGAGTAAAAAAAAATATGAAAAAATTTTACAAACAAATAAACCAAATTTTGTACATCATTTGATTTCAATTGAGAAAATAACTTTTAATACAAAACAACTTCAATATTGGCAACAAAAAAAATGTCTAAACATGAGTTATGAATTTGAATATAACGTTAGATAAAGTCGAAAGGAAAATATTGAATTTTTTTCATATGTTAATGAGAATTATGAAGATTAATTACAAAGAGGATTTATTCAAAATTTTTCAGATGCAAACAAATTTTGATTTTCAGTATTTTGGGAAATAATTATACAAATTTTATGTTTTTTTTTTATTTTTTATTCTCATTATTATGTTTTATGGAAATTTATTTCATTTCACCCACTGTACTTAGAATACTAAACAAAATTGTGCTTGAAATAGTTAAATGATATTTTTGTTAAAATATTTTTCAAATGTGTAAATTTGCTAAATGAAAATATATGAAATAAATTTTCTATTTATCTTTTTTTTATATCAAATACTATGATACTATGATATTTGTGATAGTGTTTGTAACATATCGCCCTACCTGCTTCTTATGGTATATCTAATGACTCAGAATGCTATCAAAAGTTTATTTAATAAAGTCATTTTTTCCGTCTGTCACATTTAAAATCTTCATAAAATCTTTTCTTTTTAAATATATTGGGTATGCAAGTTAATATGGTTGTGTCAATAACAAATATGGTATTTTTAAGGGTAAATAATTACCAATATAATTCTGTAGTTGATAACGAGGTGTAATTACAGTTACAATATTTAAAAACTTTAAAGTCATTTTCTGATGAGGTCATACCACAAAGTTTATAAACTGAAAAACTCATTTCATAAGAGTCGAACAGGCAGACGAACGGAAGGACTACAAAGAGGTCATTTTAGTATGGTATTTTTACTTATGACAGATACACTTAATCATATAAAAGCAAAATTAAGCTAGCAAAATAGATGAACAACCCTCGTATAAATTAATGAAAAGTGCAGCATATTGTTAAGGTGCTAACATTTATGTGGGATTAATGAGTTTATAGGTCATGTACATAAGAAATAATGGACCGATCGTTGAATATAGTTGGACTTTTATGACCTTAAAACCCAATTATGTGAGGAACATTTGTATGAGGATTAGGTGTAAAATGAACCTTTCATTACCGATTTTAATAAGCATCGTTTTTAGGTTCATTTGATATGAAATCCATAAGCTACCAGAAGCATGACAAACACAAAGACTCAAATGGACATTATTTTAAAGAATATATATTTTCAAGCAAAACAAATAATATCATGATATATTTTAGGGCATTTTACAGTCGGAATTGTTTAAACGTTTTCATTACGATTTTTTTTTTTGTCTCATAATTACCTATCGACTGATATACAGCATAAATGCAATATACTCGCTGTTGAAAGTACACATCCAAACTATTCCATAAATCGCATAGGAATGGACTAAAAAGCCAACTGTAAAGAGAAAGAAAGAGGAAAATCAAAATAAATAAATAATTTTCAAAATTGCTGATAAATAGAAATGCAGGAAAATTAATACTTTTAGATCTTTTGTATATGGGAGTATGAGTGTTTTATTTGTGTTGTGTGTATTCATTCAATGAAAACTAAATAGTATTTTTTCCAATGAAAATAAAACTTTTTGTTAGGAATAAAAGTTTTATAAATATTTATATCAAGTGTTACGATTTCTTAAAAATATTTATTTTTCAAAAAAGTTATTAAATAAATGAAATTCAATATTTATTTTTCCAGAATCGAGGAAAATTGATATATAAACCTCAAAATATGAATATTTCAATTCCGCTATTTGTGGTAGAATTTCCAATAATAATATTGTGAACAATGAGATATCAACAATTCTATTTCGCTTTAAGTTTATATATTTATGCCCTTTTTTCCTTTTAATATCTATTTTCCCATTAGTTAATTACTAAACACAAAAATATTATATTTTTTTCTATAATTGTAGCTTTTGTAATTAGTACCTTTTATAATGGTACTTATTTAACAAAAATTTCCCTTATTTTTTGCATAAAACTCTGTTGCTTTAATGAATTTTCATTAGCGTGATTATGTTGTATTTTAGTTTAGTTTAAGTTTAATTTATTTAGTATATGATGAATAACTTTTTGCTCTATTTTATATTATAATTTTTCTGTAGCATAAAAACTATTTTTCTATTACTTTATTTAAGAGGTAAACTTTTCATTGCTGCAGTCACTTTAATATTTTTTTCTATTTTCTAATCAACATAATTAGACAGAAGATGATTATAACAATATTGTTGTTGATTATTACGTTTTTTTTCTCTTTCTAGGTAAGTGCTGTTATTTATAAAGGATATTTATAGCGATATATATATTTGAGAAGGTAATTTTTGTAATTTCAAATTATATAAAAATATATTTTCTGAATTTTTTATATAATTTAGGGATTTTTTTCATATTACAACTAAGTGTGCTTTATTCGGCTATGCCGAATCTAAAGTACTCTCCACCACATCCACAAATATAAAGAGAAATTTCATATAAATGTACATAGGGAGTCCAATTTTGACGATTCCTTGATAAGTAATGGGATGTATTTAGATTTAAAGTATAAATATTCTGGTTGTTTTTTTTTGCGATATTGGCAAAAGTTTTTCGTTTAAATTTCAAAGATTTGTCAAATATTGGTCTATAATTTCCTTGTTACAATAAAAAACAATCTGGCCAAATATTACTGAATTCTGATTATTTTTGTGACCGTGTGAACGTTTCCAATGCAGACAGACTTTTTTGTTATAACGCTAAAATATATACAACTTGGTGTCTTAGATGATTCCTTCTTGTGTTGCACACGAAATAATAAACTCTGTCATCACTTGTGGTGATGGAAGGTGGAAGGTATACGAATTAAAATGTCCCATTAATAACAAAAAAAATCACAATGGTCTTCAACGGAACGAAAACAACTGACTTTAATTTAGTGAATGCGATACGTATATCATTTTCAGATTTTTTTGGAGATTCAAAACTTTCGTCATATTGTCCGCGTTTGTTTAAAATTTGGTAGATGACTAACTTTCGTAGAATTTAAATTATTTAAAATGTTCCCTTGAAAATCTCTATGTAACACTAAATAAGTCTCAATTGAAAACATGTACCGATAACAATTTGGGTTCAAGAATAAAGGTTTAAACAAACAAAACTCATAGATAAGAAAACATATTAACAATTGTTCGAAATCTACATGTTAAAATTAATCTAAATTCAGTGTACAATTTCATGTAATTTAAAAGCTCGAATAACTGCCTAAATAATCTCTAGCAGAGTTACACCTATTTTAAAACAGGAACAAGCAGATATAAGCACCATGAGTATATTATTGACCACGAACAATCTGAGGGATTGTGTTCGCCACTGTATCTATACTTTATGGCTCAGGCATAGCTTGATCTGGGGCACATTAGCTTACACAAGAATTGCACAAAAACTCATACATTAGAGTGGCACCCAGAAAGTAACAGAAAAAACGGACGCACAACGAATATTTAAACAAATACAGAATTGAAAATGTCATAGTTGAGGAGGGATAAAGGATAGATAAAGCATATAATATAGATATTTTTAGAAATGCTATTGAGCTTCTTTTGGTTATTGTCTAGATGGCGCAGCACCTAGGTGTGTCTGTCTACTGCAAACAGTGATTTAGTGAGGTTGTGCTTAAAAAGTATGAGAGCTTTGCTATGAAGGTTAAAGTATTGTTTTAATAAACCGCTTGTAATTTGATAAACTCTTAGGATCATTTCAAAAGGTAAAATTTACAAACATGAAGAAATGTAGAAAGAAAATAAATCTTATTTTGTTTTCATCCCACTGTTTGCTGCTGCAACAGTAGCTGCAATATAACTACAGCAACGTCTTACTAATTGTTATTTCAATAAACAAACTAGAGAATATTTTAGGAGAAAGTAAGTTGAGGGATTTCAACTAATTTATGTGAATACAAAAACTGCAAAATATTCTTAAGTTTTGTTTATAACAAACAAAAACAAAATTAACGTTTAAACTTTAAACAGTAAAAAATGAAAACAAAACTTTAAGTAGACCAAACGAGCGTGTAAAACCTGAGAAACTTTTTAAAAGTAATGCAATATGAAGGCAACTTTAAACCTTCCTTGAAAACTTGTTATTTGAGCAAAAAAGGCAAGAAATTCTAGCATTTTTCGCTGTTTTAGGAAACATAATTTTTTATTTTTTTGTTGTTTGGTTGTTTGTTTCATTGTCTCTTGTTCTATTTACTCAACTCTAGGGAGGTAATTAATTTGGGGTATTATGTTATTTTAAGGAAATATTGAAGTACACAAGTAAGGATACAACATTCGTCTGTGCCGAAACTTAAATACCCTACAACACTTATACAATGCAATAATTAGCATAAGTTAATATATTTCACTAACAACTTATTTGTTCACCTGTTTAAATGCCGATTTCGGAAAAAGGACCCTTTAAAACAACAGGAAAATGTTCTTGAAATTATCTATATTTAATTAAAAGAATTTAATTTGGGATGTCTATAACTTTTTTCTATTGATACGATTTAGTGGATTTTTGTACAATACTGAAAAACATATAACAGAATATTATAGTGGAATTCTTGTTTAAATTCAGTGTTGTTAAAAAATAAGAAAAGATCTTTTGGGGTATTTTTAGCTTGTCTGTCTCAGATATTCTATTACAATCTGTTTGCCAATGAACCGATTTATCTGGTTTTATATAGGACTATAACAAGCAATGTAATTTCATTCCATTCGGACAATCATTGTGTGCTTGACGGATATAGCTTAATCGACTCAGATTTGGAACATATTGTGTTTAACGCCAAGAAGGAACATCAGAAGATTCCTTCACGCAAGTTTATTACCCTCATCACCACTTGTGTTGGTGGAGAGTATAAAAAGAAAATATTTGTAAATAATATTTCAAATAATGTTTTGAAATTACTAGAAGACTGGACTTACAAATTAAGATATTTCCGCATTATAAACATTTTATGGGAAATTTATTTAATTTTCTCTTTAATTTATATTTTTATTTTTAATTATTAATTAACTCTTAAATGTTTCATTAGATTTTCTCAATTATAATATTTAAGTTTTTTTTTCAAAAAGCTTCAATTTTATTTGAAATTTTATTTCATGGTCAACAATTGTTGTTGTTGCAAAATGTAAATATCATTATATACTTTTCACTTATTTTTACAATCAACACACTTGCTTTGTAAAATAAAAAAAAAGTTGTTTTAAAATTTTATACAAAAGGATCTTTTAGTACTCATCCCCGATATATTCATAAAAAACACCTACTTGACAGTTACTAACACATCAACATCTACCTCAACAACTGCCTTAGTATTCATCTCAAAAGTTACATGTATTTCTCCTCATCAAGAACAAAAGAAAAAAAACAAGAACTTATTCAACATCATCTCAAAACTCAGTAACGACAACAGCAACATTTCAAATGTTGTTATTCTCTCTTCATCTGTTGTTGTTTGCCAGAAGCAACAAAGAGAAATAAATTTTAAATTATGAAAAGGACCTTTAAATGCAATTGTAAAGGATGAAAGTAAAATAAAGTAAAATTGAAATAGAAAAGAAAAGAAGAAAGAAATTGTACTTCAAACGACGACTGTTTTTGTTGGAATGAGTGCTGATACCCTACACCACCATAGGTGTTTATACCCTATACCACCATAGGTGTTGGGGTTATTATGCGTTTGTATTTGGTGTTTTGTAACAGGCAGAAAAAATAGTCCTAATACCAATTTTAAGTATACCGTTCGACTCACAATCACTAACTTATTCGATTTAAACATGTCCGACCGTCATTCGTTCGGCAGGCTGTCCATGTAAAGGGCATGTACAGGTCGTTGTTTTTGAAGATATCTTAATGAAATTGAATACGTACTATTATTTTGACCCAACGACAAACGATTACCTATTGAAATTGGCTATGATCGGTTCATTATTTCATATAGGTTCCATACAAATGTTCCCCTGAAATGGATTTTTCGGCCCATTAAATGATTTTAACATTTTTTTTACAAATAAGTTGCTATGAGGATCGACTCATTATTTCTCATAGCTACCATACAAGCTCCTTCCTTAATATCACCTTGAAGTATTAAAACGTGCATACATGTTAATACAATCGAATGTGCTTCTGCACGAGAGTTGGTTGTACCTCCAATATAACCTGCATCTGATTCACATAAATGTTTATTATCGTAATTATATACTGCACACTTAAGCTTAGTTCATTTAAGATTTTCACTTAAAAAGAACTAAAAGCTAATAATTGCATTAAAAACTTACTTTTTATGGAAAGAAGTTAATTTTCACTAAAAATTAAATTTTTGATTCTAAATTAAGCTTTTACTCTAAATTCAATTTAAAAATAAATTTTTTAACTAAAAAATAAATTTAAAAAAAAAGAAATTTTTACAACGAAATTAATTTATTATTCTTATTTCTTTTATTAATTTTTTACTAATTAAAAACTAAAAACAATTTTTTATAAAAATTTGATTTTCCCATAATAATGAATGAAGCAATTTTTCTTTAAAAAATTATATTCTTCACTAAATAAATTAAAAAAATAATTTTTTATAGAAATAAAAGTTTATTTTTGCTTACAAAAGTAAATTTTTCAATAAAAAGTCAAGTTTTAAATTTTCTTTTATAATTTTAAAAATTAAATATAAATATAGATTTTTTCTATAAAGATTGAATTTTCTGCTTAAAATTGAATTTTTCGATTTAACTTGATAATTTCAAAATTACTTTATAAAAATTTTTCAATGAAAAGCGTAAATTGTCTACTCCTGAATAAATTCCTGTCCTGTAAAATATTCTTTAGATAAAATTTACTTTAGTGTTATAACTGCATTTTCATTTTAAACTTGGAGACATTTGGTTCAGTATATGATAAAGAAGTTTATTACTTAATTGGAAAGAAGAGTGTCATTAAAGTAATGTAAACATTTTATTGATTAATATATTTATCCTTTCAGATTCACATCTTTAAAATTTAATTTAAATACAAAAATTTTCTAGCTTTTAAAAAAAATATGAAATTTCCATAAAAATAAAATTGTCAATAGTTGTTGGAACTAAAGTTTGTTTGCTTTTATAGATTTTTATAGTTTTGTTTCAGAGGTACATAAATTCTATACGGTTGCTTGTGTTTCATGCATCACGATTTTATACATTCACAGATACCTACGTTTTTGACATTTCTCATACACTTAATTTACAATTGTTTACTGGTTGTTGTATGTAACTGTGGATAAAGGTAAAACATATACACACATATTTATATTGATATATGTATGTGTAGCATTATTTGTATATTTTTGTTTATTTCCATATACACACATATATGTACATACATTTGTCTGCATTTATGATTGTATATGAATATATTATTGTTGTTTGTTAAAAATATATGTACATCACTTACATACACATCCATGTATTTTAAAATATTATTATACATACATGTATATGTAAAACATCTACATGTAGAAAATTATACACTGACATTATTCACATGTCTACTAGCAATATATTTACAAACATTCATATTAACATTTACATTTACATTGTATGCGAACATAAATTTGTATGTAAAATATTTGTTGCTGTATGTATGAATGAATAAATCCATTCATTTATACATTTCTGTTGCAACTTTTACATTTTTTGCTTTCTTTTTCCTTTAGTTTTTTCCATTTTTCTTAGTTTATTTTTTATTTTTTTATGTTTTTTTAGTTTTTATTTTATTTGTGTAGAATCTTTTTTAAAAAGAGATTTGTTTTTATTTTTTATTTTTCATGCTGTCAACACGTTTCTTTGAAAAATGTCATAATTTGACAAATGACAGGTAATTTATGCAATTTTGATTTGTTGATTGCAGTAAAGTGAAAATTAGAATAAATTTAGAATTTAGAGATTTAGCTTTTTGAAAGATTTGAATAATGAAAATAAAAAAGTAGGAGGAGCATATTTTTTGTGATTTTAATATTTCGCGAAAAATGTAGAATTTTCTTTTTGGAAAAATTTGATTTTTTGTGTATTATTTTTTATAATTTAATTTAATATTTTTTTTTAAAATAGATACAGATAATTATTAAAATTCTCTATATATGTATATGACCCTTTGCAAACATTAGTGTTGTATTATCACACAATTTGAATAGATAATTAGTAATTTAAATTTGCTCTGTATGGGATATCTTTCTCCTGGTCTTATATATCCTAAGTTTGTTTGGTGAAACAGACCTTTGAAAGTGATTAGGGCTGAATTGGATTAATTGTCGTTCTCCTAAGAGATTTTAAATAAAGGAATATAGATATATATCTGAGATAACCTCAAAATTAAATGAAAAACTTTCGAAAATTTTTAAAATGGAGTACAAACTTCAGAGGTCCATCTTCTTCCCATAAAGCTAGTAAGAACTTGTGGAATCTTTAAAATATGTTAAAAGTATGTAAAATATCGGCCAAATCCCAAATAAAACCCCTTCCCGAAAAACGGTTCTGAACTTTTAAAACTCTTATATATAAATCATTATGTTTTTGAAAATCGTTACAACTATTTTCCTAATAAACTTGAAAAAATTTAAATTTTCACTATTTAGAATCAATGTTATTGCTTTGACCAGTATCGGTTTTTTCCTGTTCCCAAGAAAAAGGGTTTAAACTTCTTAAATCCTTTTGTTGAAAATCTTCAGGTTCATTTTTCCAACAGTCTGAAATGTGCTTAAGGCGAATATTGATTCATATTGTATTATTGCTCCCATTTAAGGAACATACCCGGAAAAAGAATTAAAGTTTATGAGACAAGTAATATAATTAACCAATATTTTGGAGACTCGGCACACTATTTTCAATATATGTTATTAATTTTAACAATATCGGTAAATATTTTGCTATAGTTTTCCCCAAAAATTTTTAAACTTATAACATTCTTATATTTGAATCAATTTTATTGAAATTACTTTTTTAGATATATAAATCTAATTTACCAATAATCGGGCAATTTTTGCTTCTTTTCTTTTTGTATAGTGTTTTAGAGTTTTCAATAGAAATTCAGACATTTTTCTAATTTTCTTCAAAATATATAACCAATTGTAGGTATATTGCACCTCATATAGAAAATTTCTTTCTTTAACATTATCTTTTTTAATAAAGTCTTTAATGAACGATTTTATTAAAAAAATATGCTAAAGAAAAAATGCCCTTCAAGAATACTTTATCATATATCACTATTTTTTATAGATTCCTTTTTCTGGAATCGGTATTTGAGCTGACGAAGAAATTATTATTTTGCTGACGAATGTATTCAACTTATGCGAATATTTGCAAAATGTAGGTGGTGGAGGGTATTTAAGATTCGGCTCAGTTGAGTGTAACATTTTTACCGGTTTGGTAAAAGATTATGTATTCAATAAGAATTTCATGGGTGGAATTATAGGAGAACAAAGTAAAATACGTCGAACATTTTATTCAATTGAATTAAAAACTTTTTAAAAACTCGGCCGATAAAATGTTAAAAATTTATTTCCACCAAAAAAATTAACTCTGACCCAATGTGAAGGCGAATCATATAATTAGCGATGGTAAAAATTTAAATTACACAACAAAATCTTGCTTCAAAGATCTTAGAAAAAACTAATATCACAGTATTATTAAAATATTTTTAATAATATGGAAGTTGTCTCTGATGTGACTTAATACACTTACGTATGTATGAGAACTTAAATGAAAATCCTTTTTTGTCTTTAACTTTATTAAGGAAATCCTCATTACATTAATTCGTTTTTCCCACAAATATATCATCGAGTATATCATTTTTAACTCTCAAATCGTGTAGATATTCACATTTATGTTGACATATTTTTTAATCATAAATTTATATTGTTTTTTTTCATATTTTTTCTTTGGTTTTTATTTTAAAGCTGAAATTTTATGTAAATTTTCTTTTTTTGTTTTTGTGCAAAATTACAAAATATTTTTTTGTTTTCCACAAAAAAAAAACACATACAAATAAATGTTTATAAGGACATCCATTCACTGATTCATATGTAGGTAAGTGCAAATGTGTAAATATTAATGTATTCTTATCCATATGTGGTACACATATGCATATAAATGCTATTTCCTCATACACTCACACACACACACATACCTACAATCATTTATGTTTATATTTAATGTGTTTTGTTTTTCTCTCTCGTACTTACCGTCCTGTTACTTGTACACTAAAGTTAAATGTCATGGCCATTATGGCGACCATAATATCAGCCATGGCTAACGAGACTACAAAATAATTCGTTATGATTCTGTAAAGAAAGAGAAAAAGGACGAAAAAAAATTATATGAAATATATTAAACAAAAGTTAGTTTGTAACAAAAATAGCAAAAAAACAAGTAAGAATTTTATAGTCGATCAAGCCCGACCATGTCATACCCTACACCACAATGTTGGCTATAAATGGTAATTACAAAAAAAGTAATGCACGGACCTCGTATGATTTTATTTTCTGATTTATTCTTAAGTATGCAGTACATTATTGTGAAACTAACATATGTGCGTTTGAAAATATTTGACGGGGTTAAATGGGAATTAAAAGAAATTATGGTGCGACTATCATATAATTTTGCACATTGATTTTTGGTTATATGTATCATGATTTAACCAATTATCATTACAATAATAATTATTATCACAATAATAATAAGACTTATGCACATCAAAGTGATATATGGAGGGGAGCTTGTATGGGAGCCATGAGAAGCAATTTGTGCCAAGTTTCTTCAAAATTTTTGATTTACGAATTTTTGTGAGCTTAAAACAACATTCCGTGAGGATATTTGTATGGGACCTGAAATACTGGACCGCACATGATCAAATTCAAAAGGCTTCGTTTTTGAGTTTCGTTTATAATTTATACCAAATTTTATAAAGATATCTCAAAAATTGAGACATGTAGAGTATTCACAACTTTTATGGACAGCCAGCCGTGCGGACAGGCGGACAGACATCGTTAAATTGATTAAGAAACTGATTCCAAGTCGAACGGTATACTTAGGGGTGGGTGTAACACCATTTTCTCTGTATGTTACAAAATCAGCAAAAACGCGATAATGCCTTCAACACCTACGGTGGTGTAGGGCATAATAATAAGAAGTTAAAAATTCGTAAAGAAAGAAACAAAACGGAAACATAGACAGACCGACAAACAAACAAATATATAAACAGACAGACATTTTTTGCGTCCTACATACATAACATTTTTATGTTCATTTTCTTTTTTTCTATACTTTTGTTGTTAAGTTTTGTAGGATTTAGACGTAATAGAATTTTTAGTATTTTTTCTTCTCGATTTCTCCATTTTATTTTTTCCATCTTTTAGCCTTTGTGGGTCAAATGCCATCTCATATCAAATATTCATGAAGTCATTTAGGCTACAGAGGAATAAACAATTATAAAGAAAAAAATATACAGTCCTTTTTGTTTTTGTTCTATTATCTTTCTTGGTTATATTCTACTTTTTTTGCCATTTTTTGCTAAAAAGAGATAAAAAGGCAAAAGTTTAAGTTTTCTTCTTAATGACAATAAATTTTAACATAAATGCAAATTTATTGCTTTATTAATCCTTTGATGTTTATAGTTAAAAGTTTTCTTAGTTACTGTATCTATTTTAATTTTTCTGCTTTTAATTCTTTTCAATACTTTCAAAGGACTTCAAGAGAAGGATTATTATTAGATAATTTATTTTAATTGTTCTTGGTAAAGAAATATAATTAGGATCTATATTTATACTATGTTAAGCGATAAACTTAAATTTGCTATTTTGTAAATTAATTTAATTAAAATGGGAAAGATAAATTTGAGAAAACTTTTAATAAATTTTCAATATTTCATAAAGTTTTTATAAACTTTTAAAAAATTTAACTTTAAAAAAAGTTTTTTTTTTAAATTTTAAATATAAAGGAATTTTAAATAAACTATAATAATTTACTATAAATAATTTTTTTGTTTACTTTTTATTAAATTATTTATTTTTAGGAAATTTTCACAAAATGTACAATTTAAAAGAAAATTACATAAATTTTGTTATTTAAAGGAGATTTCGTAAAATGTGCTTTTTATTGAACATTGTCCTCTTATAAAAAATTTTTTGTAAAATTTTCAAGTTTTATTAAATTTTTATAAAATTTACAATTTAAACGGAATTTTACAAAATTTGAATTTTTATAAGAAATTTATATAAAGTTTGTTGTTTATAGGAAATTTTCGTACTTTCATGAATTTTGCTACATATAGGAAATTTAAAACAAATTGCTATTTATAGAAAATTTTCTTTAAATTTGCTTTTTATATAAAATTTTATTTAATTTGTTTCTTATAGAAAATTTTCATTTAATTTTTATTGTTTTTTTATTTAAAATGTTCATAAAATTTGCTTTTTATTGTAAATTTTCATTAAATTTGTTTTTTATTGTAAATTTTCATTAAATTTGATTTTTTTTATAGTTGCAAAAAATCATTATTTAAAATGTTCATAAAATTTGCTTTCTGTAGGAAACTTTAGTTAAAATTGTTCTCTATAGAAAATTTTAATTAATTTTGCTTTTTGTAGAAAATTTAAGTTAAATTTGCTTTCTATATAGAAAAAATGGAAAGGAGTTAATATTGTTGTAATTTTAAAGAAATTTTCAGGAATTTTTACATAAAAGATGATCCTTTTGATTTTATTGAAAATTTGGCTTACGTTTATTTTAATTCTCTATTGATAACAATTTTTCATCCCATAGAATCTATTATAATTCTTTATTTTTGATCATAAAATTATAATTAATTAATTTCATAATTTTAAATTCAAGTTTTTCAAAAATGTTTTTGTTTTCATCTTTTTATTATAATTCTATCTTTTTATTTGGAATTTTTAATAAATTATTTTTTTTTTCAAATTTTTAAATGTCAAAAATTCAAATTAATGTCAAAGTATGAAATTTTCATTAATATTCCACCATAATCTATTATTCTTTTTTAAAGTTATATTTTCTTCACAATGAAAAAAAATTACACGAATTGCAATTTTTCTTTAAATAAAATATTGATACAAAATTTTTTACTTCAATCTTAAAAAAATTGAAATAGTAACTCTCGCAAAAAGTATTATATTATTGTCAGAAATGAAAAAATTCTGATTACAGCACAAAATGTCTCAGCTTTTTAAATTAAGGATTTCAAAAAATATTGAATCTAAAGATTGAATAACTAAAAAGTATCTTAAATAGTATTACAGGCGTAAACGTGATATACAAAATATTATTGTATTGAGAAAATACTTCCGGATCCTCAATATTGATAGATAATTTTATCAATCGGATAAAATCACAATTCGATTTTGAAACGATTTTATTGATAAATTGTACGCAAAATGAGTTTAATTATGTAGGACTTCTTGAAGTAACATTTATCTTCTAATCACAATACCAGTATTTTCCTTATAATCATTCTGATGTGTAAAATGCTTAAAGAGTTTCAAATATATAGCTTTCAAGGAAATTAAGTACTTTTTCAAAATAAGCTTATTCAAGGAAAAAAGTTTTAATTACAGATTTAATTTTGTGATTTTTTTCGATTACAAATTTAATTTTTAAAATCATAAATGGCTTTTTTCCATTACAGTCTTAAACTTATCATTTTCTTTTTCTAGAAAAAAATTTAATTTGTCTTTTTATTTAAATTTATATTCATCTTGTAAACCATGTCCTATTCAATAATAAAACTATAACTTAAACCCTTAATTAATAACCTATTTTTCCTTAAATAAAAACAATAAAAATATTAATCTTTTTTTCACAATATCTCGTATAATAAAAATAAATTTTATAAATATTTTTCGGGATTATAAAAGAAAAAACATTTAAAAAGCAATTTAAGCAAAAATATTTTCGAAAACAACAACAAAAATAAATTACAACAAATATTTATGTTAATTGCTAAATTATCAGGAATACAAGTAGTATAAGTTATATTTTTGAGAAATTAAATAACTTATAGGTTCCCTAGAACCCTACAAAGGTACTTAAGGCAAAAATATAAAAAACTCTTTCAAACAAATTGGCTTCCTTAAAAGAAGAAGATGAACAAACAGTCAAAGTTTATAATTAATGTTGATTACGGTTGCTAACCATGTTCGTAGTCATTAAAATAAATTATTTAACATAAAAACAAAAACAAATTGCTATGAAAAATAAAGCTCTAAATTTAAAACAACAAACAGAGAAAAACTCTTGCTTTTTGTTAATAATAGTGAAAAAGAATGTAAAATGCGTTAAAGGAGTAATAAAAAATATATTTTTTTTATAAATTCTTTAAACAAAAAATTTTCAAAAGGTTTTATCAAGCCACCAACTTATTACCCAGATACCCTCCTGCACCCTCCAAAATAATTTGTAAGAAAATTTTAATAAAAAAAAACAAATATGAGTGATACATTCGGCTCTGTCGAATCTTCAATAACCTTCACCACAAATGTGTGTGAAATAAATACGTTGTGCGTTTTGTATACACATATTAATACATACTCTCACAGACATATACAATTATACAAGTTTTTCTTGAATAAACCAAGGACATTTAATGAGTCATTAAATTAGTTATTTTTGCTATAATTTTTTTCTTCTGAAATGATTTTTATATTTTTTTTGAATGTTATTGATGAACATAATATTAATTTTATGAAAAAAAATATTCTAAATTGTCGATAATTCAAAACTTTACGAAATTATTTTGTTTGAACTTGATACGCAGAACCGATTTTTATGATTTTAAATAGGAAACTCCTTAGACTATAGGAAATACTCAGGCTAAATTTCATTGAGCTTTGTCAATTACGACATACGGACGGACAAATGGACAGACTTTGATTTTGATTTGATACAAAAATATTTTTATATACATTATGGGGTCTAAAATAATTCCTTCTTAGCGTCACACTCGGAATGACATAGTTAATATACCTTCTTTACCACTAGTGGTGATTGGGGGAATAATAAGTGGAAGAAGAAAACAACGTTTAAATATTTTAGGATTTCCATTATTACTTAAGTTATTCACTGAGAATGGAAAAAAGAAAAAAAGAACGTAAAATAAAAGAAAATAGAAAATTATCCACACTTTCTATTTGACTAGAACAAAAGCGTAAATGCTTTTCATTTAAGAAAAAATTTCCAGCCACTAGTGGAAAAAATTATCTGTCATTATCTTGTTTGAAGGACCAAAATTATGAACAATATGAAAATAGAGAAAAAAAATATAAAAGAAAGTAAGAAAATTGTGCCTCTTAAACGACACCATATACCAAACAATAGACATTTTGCTGTTAAGTTTAAGTGCTTTTTTCACAAAAATGTATTCCTTTTTTTATTTTTTTTTCTTTATTTTCAGTCAAAATATTACAATCAAAAAAGCCGCCCTCAACATTTAATAGCAGCGGCAGCAGCACTTTTAAAATGTCTTTTTTGTATTTTCTGCAATTTAGTGGATTTGAAAGTAGTTACAGTATTTGAACAATGACAAAGAGAATTATTTATTTAAAATTTAAAATCTCTTTCCAATTTTAATAATATTTCTAAAGAAGACTGATTTATGTTAATGTGCTTATTTTAAGTCTTTTTCCGATTGTTTGCTTTGAGCATAATTGTTTTAAGTCAGAATTTAATTAAGAATATTATTATATTGTACGATTATTTTATTATTTAATACTTTCCAGTATCATGGTTCATTAAGAAAAATCTGTCGAAACATTTAAAGCCTCAAAACAACAACTGTTAATAGAAATTTGATTTTCTTTATTTCATTAAGGCAAATTACTTTTTGGTGTCAATTTAAAAATGTGTCGCATTCCATACATCTGTTAAAAAAATAATGATTTATTCGGCTAAGTCAAATCTTCATATTTTGGATATATTTTAAAGGTCTCGACAAGAGAACTGTGCACACCCATAACTGATCCCGTGGTGCATCTTTTAGGTCCAATCTACTTAAGTTATAACGTTAATCTGCGCTGCTATCACAATGTTTTATTTTATGAAAATCCAAGTATTATTTCCAAAAAAGAAACAAATTTCTCCCAGTGTACACTATCACGTGTTTGATCTTACTTTTGATTATTAGTACATTAAAAGGATTCCCAATGTGATTTTTATTGGAAACACCAAAATTAATAAATCAACCTTATTAGCATTTTCTACTTCAATAATTCAATTAAATAATTAAAACTTCATTAACGAGGTGTTTTACACTTCATAAACCAAAAATATTTCCCCCCATAAAAATAATATTAACCAACAAATTATCAGTAAATTTTCTATATATTAAAATGTAACATGTGCCTAAAAAATCTATATATCCATTTAACGGTGTATAAAAATGTAATCGATGTGTTTATTCTATTTTATCAATTTTTCATCTGCTATTAAATTATGACTCTTAAAATATTCTTAACCTTAATACAAGATGAAAATATGCCTCATAAAAAAAAACCAAAAAGAGAGAAGAAAGAAAACCTCGTGCAACAAATATGTTGTAGCCACATTATGAAAAAACAAGAGCAACAACAAAATATACATTTCTTCTTATTAAATTCCTTTCAGGCTAAAATGAATAAATTTTCGAAATATTTTCTTAAGTCAATAACGTTTAAAGGTATGAAACGATCCAAAAATTTACAAAAATGAAGAAAAAATCATAAAACAAGTAAGAATATTATGTTAGGCTATGTCGAATCTTCAATACCCTCCACCATAAATGCGTATGAAGTAAATACGTTATGTTTTGTACAAACACACTTACATAGTGCTTGCCAACAAGAGATAGACAACAGACATAGCTAAATCGACTCAAACTTTGATTTGATTGAAAAATATATATACATTATGGATTCCTTCTTAACGTTACATACGCAATGATAAAGTTAATATACCATCTTCATCACTTGTGATGGTGGAGGGTATAAAAATCATAAATAAAATGAAGTAAAACGTTAGAGGAAAAGGAGATAAAAACGAGTAAATATCTCCTGTTTCTTCTTTAGCCAGACTCTTAAGTATGAAGAAAATGTTATAAAAAATTTTGAAAAAATATTTTTATGGATTTCTATAGATGAAAATCAACATCAGACAGTATGACACCTTGCAAACTTTTCGAAGTGAAGGTCTCTTTATCTCCTTTTGACATATATTTCTTTTATTCTCTATAGAATATTTTGTGTTGTTGTTTTTGTGGTTTTTATATTTTATTATAACACGCGCTGATTATATTGTATGATTTTATTGGATTATGAGGTTTTTGCTGTTTTTTTCTAACATAATTTTGAAAACATTAAATAAATTGGGAACAAAATACTAGATTATATTAGAATTTTGGAAAGCTTAAATAAAAGTTTTAAACGTCTGGATGAATTTACATGAAATTAAGTATAACGATAAGAGGTTTATAACTTTTAAAATTTTGCAGAAATTTCCAAAATTGTGATACCTCTTAGTAGTAAACATATTGAACCCAAAATATTTACAAATGTGGGAGTGTAGGGTTTAAATATGATATGACATATTAGTATCTTCGGTGATATTAAGTTTTTTCTTTGGTACTATAATTTCAGTCAAAGTTTATTATTTAGTGAAACAGATTCATATTTGATCCAATGTACCAGTTTGTGCTCGTTTGTCAAATATTTTGAATTATGATATATTTTTAGTCAGATTTTGAGTCCAATTGCTTACTTTTGAGGACGAAAGGACGTTTGAGATATTTTACTTCCACCAGTAAGGTCAATATATCTTCTTCAAAACCATATTTATTTTTATACTGATTCCGACCCATCTGTTTAACAAGTATCATTACTTTTTATTAACTAAACTGATTTTGTTGATTTTAAATATGAAATCATGTAAAGCAACAATAATCAACCGGGCCGATTTTCATTCAGTTTTGTAACAGATTTTGATATGGAAATATATACATCTCTTTATTCTAGTTTTTACATTCTCATCTTTTTTGCACCTTTTCAAAAAATTTCAATGATTTTGACCCACGTAAAAAATGTTTGTGCATAATAATTGAATAATGGTCAAAATTGCCATATGATCGTTATACATTAATATATATTAAATATTGTTAGACCTCTTAAAATCACTAAAGCAAAATCAAAATAATGTTCTTTCCTCAGCTATAAAATGTTTATTTATCCCCATTTAAGTTTAAATTAAAACCAACAAAAAATCTCCTCCAAAAATATTGTTTTTCAAATTATGAGTCCCCATTGTAAACCTAAAACAATTCAATATTGATTAAACTTTTTTTGGTTGGGAAAATAAAAACTTATATTTTTCATTGTTTTTTTTACAAAAACTAATTTGAATAAATTTTCCATAATCCACTTTAATTAAAGTGTAAAATACAAAAGAAAAAAGAATATTGAAAAATGGATGAAAAGCAAAAGTTTTTTGGAATAAATTCAATTAACATTTTAGCTCGTAACAAACACACCTCTTGTTTTGGAGAATTTTCGAATAAAAAACAAAAACAGTTTAAAATGTTAATTTGTGGAAACGAAATTTTATGAAAAGTTTTTTTGTTTATTTTGAATTTTCGTGCTTTTTTTAGTTTATGTTTTTGTGTGATTGTGTGCTGTTCTGTTACCTTTTTTACATAAATTGTTGTAAATTGATGTGCATGACAAATTTTGGTTTTTGTCAACTTAATTGAAGCTTTAATAGCGAAATGGGTCAATTTTGTGCAACATAATAATGAACGCAAATCGCAGTAGGGTAGAGAAGAAGGGAATTGGTCAATTTAAAATTTTATTTAATATAATAATTTTCTAAATTTTAATCTTCTGAGCCTAAAAAAGTATGAGTAGGTCTGTTAGAAGAAAGTCAAAGAACCTTAAATTTCAAAGGGCTTTACTCCATTACCGAACTAAAATGTATATGTAGTATTAAAAGTGGTATTTTTCCTACTTTTTCTAAGTGCAAATAAATTAGTACAAAAATGGCACGGCCCCATATACTATTGAAGGATCTATCACAAAGAAATATTCTTGGGATGTTCAATCTAAGTATATAAAACATTATTGCTAATATATAACCTAAATATTTTTGTAGTTATTAATAAAATTTGAAGAGGATATATGATGATACACCGAAAAGGTCTTATTCAAGTCGAAACTTTAAATATACTAAATTACACAGAACTGCTTTCGTAGCACATATAACAATATCCAACCTTTCGTCAAATGCATTTTTTATATCATGTGTCCGTGTCACGCGCACATTCATAACAGTTGACATAGGTAAATGAAATTTGGTCTGAGTGTTTGCTATTGTCCTAAAAATGTTTATTTATACCTGCAAAATCGGTTCAGTAGAAAAAACTTATTGATGGATATCTGAGACAACTTCCTAAACTTAAGTATTTGACCGACCATTACGATTAAATTGTCAAAAACTTTAGCACGCTGATACTCTCTTAAGTAAAAACTATACACCCTCAAGAATTTTAGATAAGACACAGTGAAATAATCGAAAGTTTTAATATCGTATATCTCTGAAACTAATCCAGTAAATTTCATTAAATGCACATGAATAATACGTCGTCAAAGACGTATTGTTGTTCATCACAAAATTTATAAATAGGACAATCAAAATCTTAATGGAAATGAGCACAAAGGAAATCCAGAATAGCTAGGAGAAAGGAAAGCTATCGAGCTCTATTGAAAATTTAACAAATTTGAAAAAAGTAATAAATTTTGTGATAAATCATGCTTATATCCATTGCAAAATCCATTTTAATTTCAATTTATCACTTCAAACAAACCCACTGTTATTTACTATCTCTCACTGATCATTTTACTATTCACTTGACCCATTAATGACAACAACTTAAAACACATTTAATTAGTCCATTTGTTGTTCCTCACAAATTTATAGAACAACCAAAAAAATGCTAATAAAAATAATAAAATTTTCACAATGAAAATAATTTTTCTACTTCCTATTAAAACACACAAAAAACGACCATAAAATATTTACCTCATGACACAAACAGACATAAATTCATTTAATTTTAAATGATTTTAACCTTGTTCATTCAAATAGTTACAATTTGGAGACAAAAAACAAATGGAACAAAACAAAAAGATCTGGAAATTGTCTCAATTGTATGCAAAATTGCAAAAAAAAAACTATTAAAATTATTTTCCAAAAATTTAAATAACAAATTTGAAATGAAAATTTTCATTTAACATAAATTATTCATTTGTTCTTAAATAATTGAATTAGAAACAATTCAAAATTTAACCTTTAAATTTAACAATAAGAATAAATTAAAATTTAGCCTTTTTTTTTTGAAAATCCACTTAATAAATTTGCATTTTTTGTCAGAGTATGAAAAAAATCGGTTCAAACTCTTTGTTTTCAGATGATCATGATTTTTAATCTTTATTTTTAAAGATTAAACAATAAAACTCTTTTTATAAAAGTTTTTATCTTTATTTTTTTTCCATTTTACTCTATGCAAAATCAAAAAACAGAGAAGAGTAAAACATATTTTACTCTTCTTTTAGTGCTGAGTAAAAAAAGAGTAATATATTTTAACTCGCTCAAAAGTGCGAAATGGTTGGAAAGAAAAAAAAAATGTTCGTTGTCTGTCTGTTGTTGGCACGTTCAATTTTATAATAACTGACAGATATTCCTGAGAAGATTCCTCTTTGAAACCTGGAAAATCGGTTCATTATATTAAAATATGTAGTCTGAATCAATCTTTAAATTCAAGCGAAAAACTTTCGTTAAATTGGAAATTATAAATCGAAAAATTAGAATGAAATTTTGCCATAATATTAAGTCATATGTACTTCATGATCATTCTAAAAATTATCAAAATCGTTTCAGAAGAAAAAGATATAACTAATTTTATGCGTTAGGAAGTGTTCCGTGTTAAATATACAATAAAAAAATCTTTAATATTTTGCATACGCCTGTAAGCATTTATGTGAGTGTATATGTGCAAAACATAACATATTTATTTCACACGCTTTTGTTTTGAAGATTCGGCAAGGCGAATTTAGTATTCTGACTTGTTTAGAATTAAACAATTAAAAAAGACGAAGAGCGATAAAACTAAAACTTTCTTTTAATTCATATTAAACTCTTTAAGGAATCCAATCTTTTGAAGAGCAAAAATTGTCAAAAACCGTAACTTTATTTATTTTTTTCTTTTGGCTAATTTAATTACAAAAAAAGTATTTAGTTTTATGGCTTAAAAAATAAAAAATTAAATTTTTTTCTTCGCTGTCTGTCTCTCTTTTTTTGCTGACTTATTTAATTATAATTTTAATTGTCGTGTCAGTATTTATTTTTGTTTTTGGTTTTTGATTGTCATTCATAATTTTATTATTGTTGTTGTTTTTATTTATTTATTATTTAAATGTATTTTTAATTGGACAATAATGAATGAGTTGGGTATTAAATATTAGATTAGTATTTAATAAAAAATTGCATATTCAGCATTTTAATTGCTTTTTATAGATTTTTTTTAAGTTTGCTATAAAAATGCATGAAGTAATAATTAATTATGAATTTATAATATTTTTTTTTTTTATTTAAAAGGTGAGATAATTAGTGCAATAAACAATTTTAGAATTTCATATAAAAATTGTATGCGAAAGATTTATAAATTATTTAGTAATTAAAAATTTTTTTGCTTGAGAAAATTTGGAGGGAATTAATTACATATTTTATGTGTTTGGATTTACAAATAAATATAAAAAATGGGATATTAATTATTAAAATACTGACATTCAGACTGTATGCTTTCTCCGAACCGATTTTTTATGACTTTCTTGCGTAATCTAACGACAACGAATTTCGTTTGCGAAATTACTGTATTGTAATGGATAAACATTTGAATTGTGACCTCTTTTTATTAATCACATTCCTAATAGATAAAATCCTCACACTGATTTTTTGATTTGTAAAATTATTAAGCCTGACTGGATGTTTAAAAGTTCGAAAATTTTTACTTTCGTGAAATATATGAAAAAGTTCTTTGAGTGCAAATTGAAAATTCTAATACGTTACAAGTGATTTCAATTTTGTCCGAGCTCTTTGATATTAAAAAGTAATTAACTCAATTTGCTTACAAACAATTTTGGCCGAGATCATATCCAACCTCAAAACTTAAATTTGTTGAATTAAATTTTTAATTAAAAGTTAAAAGAAAAAATATTAAGTAATATAATATCGAAAATCAATTTATTAAAAATGTTAAAAGTGTTATATTTTAAATATAATGAGTTATAACTTTGTATACCCTTCCTTCGGAGTATATTAACTTTATCCTCTAGTGTTCACATGGATGTAACACTAATAAGGAACACTTAAGATGCCATAAAAGAATTATCCGAAATCAATGAATCTGTCATATTGTGTGCTCTTTCCCTATGCAGTTTTCTATTAAGAACCATCTTTAAATAGCGGTATCTGAGACGATCTCAAAACTCCGAGGCAGAACTTTTCTTAAATCTTGAATAAAAAATGACTTAATTAAATTTCAATTTATTTGATAATTTAATAAATTATCATATAGATTTGAAAAAACTATCTTCTGAACCATTCCAAATGTTGTTTATTGATTCTCCACAACGTTCTCAACATTGGAGTGAAGAAGAGAGCATCATCTTTGAAATTTTGAAAGCAGGACTTTACAGTTGTTATAGAAATATGCTATAAGATCTCAAATTGACATGAAATAGTTTTTACAAATTTTTGGATAAGAATTCGATTTGAAAATCCTATAAGTCCTTAATAAAAATATTTATATGTAAAAAATCAGGTATTCGTTATTACAGGAAATTTAAAATCAAATAATTTTTTTAACCTTAAGCTTTAGTCCGCTCCTTTTCGAATTGATAATGAATCAAAGTTGGTTAATTTTCCAAATTTCCGAAACTGATAACATGGGAGGAATATTGGAAAGATATGGAAAATGCTACTCACACAAAAATAAAGCAAAATCAACGTTGAACAGAACAAGTTGATTTTAGACAATGTTATTTGTTTTCAGTAAAACTTAGATGTTCTAAGATTGGGGGTTGAAGTATTTTACATTTTTCCATAATCTTTTAAGTTTATCCAATGTTGTCTCAAAGACATTAGTATCGAAACATTTCCCAATATTAATTTTTTATCGAGATTTTTCATTAGTTTTAATTCGGTGTCAAAGCTCCCGGGAAATTGAGGAAGTAGGTGGAAAACTTTTTTTATTTGAATAAAAATAACTTATATATATCCTGTAAATTTGAAAAGATTATTAATTATTTTAAAAATATCATCAGATATGGAGGAAATCAAAGAATCAACATCGGTTTATTTCATTTGATTTCAAAACAACACGGTGGCAGATATAATTTTGAATAAAAACCATTTTTCCACATGTGTTTTTTTTAATTTGCGTTTTCAGTAGGAACAATTATAGGCTTCATATAGTTTCCACATTAACCTCACTTTAGAAAATTCAGATACACTTTAAAAAAATCACTTTAGTGTGATAATCTCATTTAATATTTTCGTAAGTAGGATTAACTAATTTATAAATTTCCTAGAGACAGTCTAAAAAGACTTTAATATAAGACCTTATTTAAGATAATGAATATAAATGAGGTGTACTTTACACTTTCTTCCCTCTTAATTGTAGTCTTCGGAAAACTGTTTCTAATTTGTCATTCCGTTTTCCTTCTTTGAAATAAGGAATATATAAATATTTTAGCATTCTCAATTCTTCAACACTCACCTTAATTTCCTAACACGCATCACAGAAATAATAACAAGTAAATTTCCAAAAATGGCGGCAATTATTATAAATAACATGACAAAAGCTTTCAATGCTAAAATAGCAACATCAAACCAATCATCATCAACATCACCCCCTGTGCCGCCACCACCATCATCATCTATTAGTAACGTCGAATTTGCTGTTGTAGCTGCCGCTGCGGCAGCAGCAGCTAAAGCAGATGTGGCAGTGGAAATAGCTGCATTATGCAGTAAATGTGTTGTGGTTGCATTCGGTTCCATTTGGGCTAAAGTTCCATCCAACACCGCCATGGGATACGATGACAATGCAGACGATGAGGACGAGGAGGATAAACTATCGATCGATAGTGCGGATGATAGGTGTGTGATGGCAGGTGATGATGTGAGGCCAGCAACTTCATAGGTTGAAGAGGCTGGAACTGATGATGAAGATGCGGCATGTGTTTGAAGGGCGGCGGTGAGTGTAGCGGTGGTAGCATTTGTCGTTTGCAAAAGAGCTGCGGCAACGGCAGCTGTTAATGATGTAGTCGTTGTTGCAAATGTAGTTGTAATTAGTGGTCGTGGTCTTTGTTGTAGTTGCTGTTGTGGTTTTAAGGGTTTCTGTTGTTGTGTTTGTTTTTTTGTCGTTGTAACTGGTATTGTATCTGTGTGTGATATTGTTGTTTCTGTTTCTGTTGTTGTTTTCTCATACGGCCTTTGCCGCCTTGTTTTTCTTAAAACATTATTTTGTTTTAATGACTTTTTTGTTGCAAATGTTAAATTTGCATTTTCATCTAGACATGATGAG
The DNA here is from genome assembly GCA_004302925.2 of Cochliomyia hominivorax. Classification (NCBI taxonomy): domain Eukaryota; kingdom Metazoa; phylum Arthropoda; class Insecta; order Diptera; family Calliphoridae; genus Cochliomyia; species Cochliomyia hominivorax. The sequence goes on from PYHX02000467.1 coordinate 103,789,215, forward strand.
GATGCTGCTGTTGTTGTTGTTATTGCTGCTAGCTTATCAGCATTTAGTAAATTTGTTGTTGCTGCAGTTTTAGCTGCTGCTATTATGTTTGTATCCTCTATTGTTGCTGCTGCTGTTGTTGTGGCTGTTACATTTGCACGTGATGTTAAAATTGTTGACGTTTTGTTAGTTGTTGGTTTTATTGTGGTTTTTGTAGACATTACAAATGAATTTTGCTATTTTTATTATAAAAATTTTAAATTTTATAAGATTTCTTGGCTCTTGATTTCCTTTTAATAAAAATTATTTTTAATTCTTTTCTTCTCTCACTTTAACACTTTTCTTTTCATTAAATTTTAAAATTAATTATTTTTGAATTTTTATTTCATTTTCCATATTTATAATTTTTATAATTTTTAATAAAATTAAACATTTACTTAAATTTAATTCACAACTCTTGAATTTCAATATTTCTTTTTTAATAAAATGGAAAACTTTTTAAATATTTGTAATGAAATTATTTTCTTAAATTTTTTTAAATAATTTTTTTTAATTTTATCACTTTAATTTTATTTTTTTTTTTTGTTCACATTCACGTAAGGAAGCGCTCGCGCGTTGTTCTTTTTTATGCCGTTCACACGACTGAGGTCTTAATTTCGAAATTTTTTTATTCAACACTTGGATTTTCCATAGAAAAAAGCTAAAAACAAAATTTCACAAAAAAGCTACAAATCACCCGATCTTCATAATTTTCTATAGATATTTTTCTATATATTTTCCAAGTGTTTTTTTTAACTCTTTTAGTCGTTTGTTGTCGCTCTTTTTTGTTCGTTTCTAGTCTTTATTTATTTAAATATTTTTATTTATTTATATTTGTTTTTTTTACATATAAAAATATTATAATTATTATTTTTTATTTTTATTTTATATTTTGTTTAGCAAAAAATGTTGGAGAAAATTTTTCCTCATTTTTATGATGGTCGAGGTCGTGGTCATACACGACATCTCGTTTGTTTTAATGTGTTTGATCACTTAGAAAAACAAACACCAATAATATCGTTCTTTTGTTGTTATCAATTTTGTTTTATTCTTTTTTTTACTTTTAAAATCTTTTTAGTTTTTTTTTTTGTTTTAAGAAAATTTTGTTTTCGTTACAATTTAAAAATTAATTTTAGTTCTTTTCCTTAGTAGTTTTGTTGTTGAGGCTGTTGTATCTGTTGAAAATTTAGATATTGTTGTTGTTTATGTTGCTTTTGTCGTCTTTTTGTATTTTTCGTTGACGTTGCCATTATTTTCTAAAAGTATAAGAATAAAAGAGGTAAAAATAAAAATAACAAGATTTCACCACAATAAAAACATTCATTCAATCGGTGGGGGTTTGGTTTTTTTCGGTGAAATACAGGGTGTTGTAAGTTTTATGTAATTATTACAATATTATTTGTTGAAAAATTTTCAGAAAAATTTTGGATCTTTTTTTAAATTTAAAAATTTAAATTTAAAATTTTTGAATTTTTTTTTTTAAATTTTATAGATTTTTAAAAATAAAATATAATATAATTTTTATTTTTGCTATAATTTAAAGATTCTTAATTTTATAAATTTTTTAGAAAATTAAAAATTGTAAAATATTTGAAATTTTTATTTTTTTTAATTTAGAAATTTTTTAAAATTAAGTTTTTTTTGAAATTTTCAATTTTTTGAAAATTTAGAAAAGTCTTAAAATTTAAGAGATTTTAAATTAATTAGCATACATCTTTGTTGATAAAAACGAAGCCAATAAACTTACAGTTTAATTTTTTCATTTCATTGAAATTATTATTAGAATTATAAAAAAAACAAAAATATTTTTATAGTTTTAATCACAGTTATAAAATTTTGAACCATTTTGAGAAACAAGTAGTCCATCCCGTTAAAAATCGATTAAACTTTTGGACACCTTTTTGTGCTCTACAATTTTCTTTTTACAAGTGCCCAATATGTCTCCACTGACCCTAGCAACGAGCAATTTGTATGATGTTTCATTATCATTCTTGTAAAACTTAAGCGCTTGAGGGATGACAAATCAGGCCAAAATTAGTATATCATGAAGTTCATATGGAAGCAACCAACTTTTATGAAATTTTCTATGTAAATTTCGGTATTTGTAAAGCCCATTATAATGAGTGACATTATTTTAGGTCCTTAACAACACTTATCGAGCAACAGCAACTTACAATTTTTGACCAGGAAGTTGCTAAAAATGCATAATGCATAATGCAGCGAATAATATATTTTAATTTATTATTTTGTTTTGGCAGCGTTCCTGTCAGGTACTTTTAAGCCTTGTATGTTTTTAAACCTGCATCAGCTCTAACTTTTCCTACCAAATACTTTAAGCACTGAGCTAACCGTGCTGCTTTTCTACACGCAGAGAAAAGATATATTCAACAGAGCACTTTGGAAATATTATATGAACCGTTCTCTTTACTTGAACCGGGTTTTCTATCAACGGACAAATTCTCTCTGCATTGGAAACAGTTTGGCGGCAGACATTTGAATGCTTCGCCAACTTTTTGTAGGACCAAGTAGTGTTTCGTTGAAAACATTTAATTCTTTTAGTATGCACCTGTTTTTTGGACATTCACTTCTATAAGATTAACAGTAATAATAATTCGACTGACATTAAACCTAATAACTGACATGTTTTACAAAAGTAACTTGATAAAAAATCATCAATAATATTTGGAGTTTTTTCGAAACAATTTTACATTAATTTTAAACTTAATTTAGAATTAAAAAATCATAATGTCTTTATCATATAATCTTTACAAACACCCTGTATTTGAGAACAGAAAACTTAATTTAAATTTGATTTATTTGCAACAGATGCTTTTGTATCTTTTTTTTCTTCATTTATGTTCTAACACACTTTTTTCGATTTTGTAAATTGTATTTAAATTCTTTTTGTTGTTTTAGCTGTCGTTGTTATTGTTGTTTGTTGCTTGTCATTTGCTTTCTTCTTGTTTTGTTTCTTGCATTGTACAAGTGCCACTTGCACTTTAATGATGACAACGACTAGTAAGAGTTATTTAAATAATGTATATGTGTATTACATGCTTTCCGTTTTTAGTTTTTTCGTTAAAAGTCCCACTAAGGCGGAAGCTAAAGATGATGTAAATAATTATTAAACATTTAAAAATTAGTTAAAATATTGTAAGAAAATTTATAGAAACATTATTTAATGCTTAAATTTTTTTGGGGCATAATAAATAAAGTTCTTTTTGCACTTTTTGGTTTTAAGGGGTGTTTAATAATTTTTGTTTGTTTTTATTGCTGTAGTTGATTTATTTTTCAAAATATGCTTATGTTTTAATTTTTTTATCTTAAGGTTTTTTATTTTTAATTTTTTAGAATATTTTATTTGTGTTTGACATTTTCTTATAAATTGCTAATTAAAAAATATCTGTCACCATGGAGGAGGAGTGAGTTAAAAAAAATTATTTCATAAAATATAAATACATTTTATTTATATATTTTTTTTTTTTTTGAAGAGAGTGTCTCTCTTTTTTATACCCTTCACCACTACTAATGATGATGTTGGTATATTAATTTTGTCATTCCGTGTGTAACGTTAAGAAGGAATCGTTTCAGACCCCATTATGTATATATATTGTTGCATAAAATCATAATCTGAATCGATTTAGCTGTGACCATTCGTCTGTCTAACGTCTGTTTGTCTGTCTGTTGGTTGGTAATAGTGAAAAAATTAACTAACATTATTAGTCATTAAGTGTTCCTGTGTTATATTTAAGATAAACTTTAATATATAATAAACGTCTATGTCTGTATATGTGTATATGTACAAAACATGATATATTTACTTCATACACATTTGCGATGAAGGGTATTGTAAATTCAGCATAGCCGAATATAGCATTCTTATTTTTTTTTATTCAAAATAATTTAAATTTTCCTGCTCTTTTTGTATGAGTGTTATTGTCACTTTAAATATATTTTAAAATATATTATTATCTCTGATGCAAAAAAATGCTTTAAATATATTATTGATTTCACTTTTTTATTGTTATTAACAACAATGTTGCTATTTGTTTATCGTTTGTTTGTTTTCTGTTGCCGAAACTTCTGCTGTTCTTTTTGCTGCTGCTTCTGCTCTTAGTTGTTTACTTTGGCATTGATAAGAAAAGCATTATTCATTATTTTCCTCCTTTTATCATCAACATCATAATTATTATTTTCTTTGCCATTATGGCTGTTTTCGTCATTTGCAACATTATCATATTTTTCATCATTTTATTTTCATAATGATCATTATTGGCATCATTTTGTGGCTGTGGAACAAGAGCATTATTGTGTTTTGTGTTCGTCATTTAAATTATGATAAAATTGGCTTATTTCCAAGGATTTCTTTTCGTAAAAATTTTTGCTTATTTTACTCTCATCTTTTCTCACTTTGTGTCTATGTGGCCGATTTATTACTTTTTGTTTTTAACACAAGCATTTAAAGTCATTTCAGGCGTTTTCTTTTAATACCCTACAACATTTTAGAAGAAAGACTATATTATATCCAAATATTGATCTATATTTTTGACTCAATTTGAATTGCTAGCTAATTTCTGTTCATCTATCCGTTTGTACTTAGAAAACCATTAGTCATAAGCCTAGTGAAATAAATTTTATCAAATTTCCGAAAGTAATATGTCTATATGAGATAATCATAAAAAATGACAATGAAAATTAAATACTTTTTTAGTTTAAAATTGTGTGAACTTAATTAAAATTTTGTTAATAAATTCACTATATTCCTCTTTCATAAATATTTAGAAATCTGGTAAATCAGATTAAAGCAAAATTATATACATTATTGTTTGAAACGAACTCTTGTTTAGTTAATGCAACAATAGAGTTCAACTTATTTTAAAGCTATTTCAAGTGGTTTTCATTTGATTTGACTTTGTTGAATCGAATCTCTTTTTGAATCTCTTTAAATAGACAACATGTTCGAATCGAACCCAATATTTTTAATCTAAAGATTTTTCCATTTTTTTAATCTAAAGATTTTTCCATTTTTTCGACAGTTTTTTATCATAATTTTCATAATGTTTTTACTTTTGTTGTGGTTGTTGACTTTTTCTCGGGGTTGCGTTCTCATTTTTATCTGCAAGAGAGAGAGAGAGAAGGAAAAAAAAATTATTTTGTTTTTATCTAAAGAAAATTTGTATCTTTATTTTTATGAATTAAACATAAATATTAAATTTATAATATTTTTTATTTATAAAGATTAATATTTTTTCAATTTTTTCCTTTCGCTGTTTTTATTTTATTATTCATCTAAACATTTCAATTTCAAATCTGTATCATTTTAGAAACGCGTGTTTATTTGGGGAATTTTTTCATAATTTTAATTCAAATTTTTTTGGAGAACATAACAATTTCAAATAAAATTAATTTTTTGATTTACTGTATTAATGTTTTCCTTATTTTTTTATATTTTTTTTAAATAAATATTTTTAGTATCACATAAATTTGTTTCCCTTTTTTAGTTTTTATTATAAAATTAAATTTTGCGTATCACACTTTTGAAAAAATATTCAATATCAAAAGAGGTTAAATTTTAAATACTGTGGTGAAAAACGAAATATTTATTATTTTATTAATGCCGTAAATTTTATCACATGTTTTATGGAAATTCAGCGGATTTATTAATAGGGAAAATATATTATTTTTATATTAAAAAAATACTAAATCATGTTCAAAATTTTACATATGACACATGGAATTTTGAGAAGACAAATTAGCTGAAGGCAGATTATGACTTTCCGAAAAAAGTATGTATTAGCAAAATTAGAGACCATGTGTCCTCAATTTCTTTGTTAATTAAATTTAGTTTTATATTTTAAAATTAAAATATTTACTTTCTTTAAAAATTTAAATTTTTTCTAAAAATTCCGAAATCAAAATTTGACTAAAAAGTGCGAAATTAAAATTTTCATTAAAATTATAAACTTTTCACTAAAAAATGAAAATGTTTACTAAAATTATACACTTTTCACTAATTTTTTTTTCTATTTCCGCGAAATTTTTATCGAATTTAGATTTTTATTAAAAATTTAGATTTTTATTAAAATTTAAATTTTCATTAAAAATTAAAATTTTCATTAAAAATTTAAATTTTCATTAAAAATTAAAATTTTCATTAAAAATTTAAATTTTCATTAAAAATTTAAATTTTCATTAAAAATCAAAATTTTTATTAAAAGTTTTAATTTTCACTAAACATTCAAAATTTCTCTAAAATTTAACTGTTTTATTAAAAGATATTTTTATTAATTTTTTTTTAAATAAACTTCTTCGCCATAAATTCAATACTTCATTATAAATTCTCTGAAAATTAAATTTTACACTAAAATTTCAATTTATTACTAAAAAAATTAAATTAAAAAAAAAAAAAACAATTTGCATTCAAATTTTCACTAAAAACTCAATATTTCGCTAAAAATTCAAGTTTTCAATTAAAAATTTATTTTTTACTAAAACTTAAATATTTCTTTAAAAAAAAATCTACTTTTCACTAAGAATATTGTTTTCTGAAAAGAACAATTTTTTTTATCAAAAAATGCTATTTTTGACAATTTTTCGCTAAAAAATTTAATTTTTAATTAAAAATTCAACTCTTCTCTAAAAAATAAATTTTCACAAAAAGTTCAATTTTTCAATAAGAATTTTCTGGAAAAATCCATTTTTCCCTAAAGAATTAAATTTTTCGCTTAAAGTTTAATTTTTCACCTCAAATTATAGTTTTCTTTAAAACAATTAATTTTTAATAAAAATTTAAATTATCACTAAACTTAACTAAACTTTAATAAATGTCAAACAAATTGCGAAAATATACAATGCGCAATATGTACCAATTTATGCATATAAACACATTTCTACAATTAAATCTCAATCAGCATATAACGTATTCAAGGTCTGTCCTGTTAGAAAGCTGTGTTGGGTGAAACTGATCCTATGTGTGTCTCAAACTCATCCAAGTTTACTTTGAATATGAAAAATTACAAACTTGAGAACAAATGGCAATTTCATATGAGAGCAAAAGTTGCCACCCTTTTGAAAAAGTTATGTATCTCTCTAAAGCTTCTATATTGATAAACATATTTAGATGATTTTTACATCAATACTATGTAGAATTTTTGTGTGGAATCAGGTACAAAAAGCCCTTTGAAAAGAAGAACAAAGTAGACTAAATTTGTACTAAATAATATAGTTCGAGCAGGATCATTTGAAATATATTTTTTTTGTTTTCGTTTAAACCAAAAAAAGTATTTATTTAACTTCATTTAATCCATTGAATTTATTTTTTATTTGAATTACGAAAATAAATGTTTTATTTTCTATCAACAGTTAATTACTAAATTGTGCTAAAAATCTTTTGAAATTAATTTTATTTAGCTTCATTTTAATCCATTTAATTCGTTTATTTTTCCATTTTTCAGGTGTTTGAATTTATTTTTTATTTAAATTCTAAAAAAATCCTGTCAATTTCTATATATTTCGTCAATTTTAAAAATAACTTATTTTCAAATATTAGATACACAATAACCATTAAATAATATAATTTAAATCTTACTCATTGTAAATAAATAATATATTTAAAGTCATTATTTTTGCAAAGAGGAGCAAAATAGCAAAAATTGTGTTTTCATTTTCATTTTTAATTTAATTTTTGTTTTAAAGTGACATTAACATTGGCCTACACCAATGTTAATGTTATGCATGGGGAAATTAAACACAAAAAATTATTTTACCTTCAACTGTACACAGAAATACATATAAACACATACTTACATACTTATAGAAAATACTTATAGAAAGTCAACAATAACAACAAGAGAGAGAGAGAGAGAGAGAAAGAACCAAAACAAATTGTCCCCACTAATTTAACACCCACACAATTGTTTTAAACTGAGCACATGTACTTTTCATGAAAAAGAAAAAACAAAACAAATTCCCACACAAACATACTCATGCTATGTTGAGTATATTATTAACTTACATATACACACCAATATAGCACTCATGAGAATGAGAGGTATTTTATATAGTAGAATATAAAATAGAAACAGACACACCATTAAAAAGTATAGCACACGGTAAAAGTGCGATGCGTATTCCCCAACAGTTCGGAATGATAAAATCATATTAACTCCGGTTCATCAATCAGACTGATGCCTGAACGATACAGATAGAAATAATGAAATAACTTTTGAACTTTTAAATTTTATTTTAAATAAGGAGAGTACATCCCTTTGATAAAAATTAAAAGTAATGTTACATACTGATAGTGCTTGGAATACTTTCCATGTGTGGTATGTCTTTTATGGTTTAAGAGACATGAAGTCAAAATAAAAATTTCAGCCATTTAAGCACATAATTTTCTTTTGTTTTTTAAACTTTGCAAGGTTCAAATTGGATCCAAAAAATAAATTAAATTAAATTAAATTAAATTAAATTAAATTAAATTAAATATTGTCTTAATCAGTGATGCTCACAAACACTTCTATGCATTACAGTGAAATAATTCTTGCTTTGCTCAAATTGTATAAGAGCAGCAGTCATTTATAGTGTACGAATAGTGTAAGCAGAATTTTTAGTCTTACCTCTCGAGTAGAGAATTGATAATTTTGGACATTACTGGTCTAAATTCTTCATAAGATGTTAAATAACTTTTTATAAGAAACATATTCCGTTGTGGATCATTTGCGTTACAAGCTCTTTCGAAGGTTTGGCAATTTTTAAATTTGTGACATTTTTAAATAAGTACGTTTTATTTACACGTAGAAAATCAGCACTAGACTTAACCTCTTATGGCGACAATGTGGCCAATTTGCCGAATAAAAAAGTTTGAAATAAAATTTTCCCGAATTTAAATTTTGCGTTTTTTGGAATGAAAAATTGGAAGCCTGTTTATAAAAAGTGTGAGTTACAATTATGTTAATGTTATATAGAAGTATCACAATAATAGTTCTTTTCATATCGATTTTATTTATACGATAGATAATAGATGAGTTCCTTAATCAAACTCTGTCTGAGTCATCTTAACTTCAGTTCAAAAGTTAATTAAAGTTCTTATGTTCTGTCTTCGTTTTGAAAATTATTGAAGACCACTCACTCTATTTTGCTGTCTTTTTTATATGACGTCGAAATTGATGTTTATTAACTACAGTTTCTTAACTCTGTTAGAAAAAAATGTGTTTGGAAAAAATATAAATGGATCATTATATTTTGTCCTTTTTTGGAGAATAGCGAAAAACATCCCTTTTACCATTTCATAAAGTTTTGTTTCTTTATTATGTAAAATATTTACAGTGGAATCATGGTAAAATTTCAAAATAATTAATTAAATATTGATATTCTTATTTTTTGATATTCGTTATTAAGAGGCCTATCGAGTTTCAAAAATACATATTTATGCCTACGACATCATATGTTTATGAAATCAATAAAAATGGTATTACACCTACTTCGAAGTAACTCGATTGACTCAGATTCGCTTTCAGAGTTAATTTAGCGATGTCAGTTTGTCTGCCTATCAACCTTGCTGCTCATCTTAATGTCATGTTCGGACCCAAATTTCATGTAGCTTCCTTAATTATATTGGGGCTTAATTTAATTATATTTGGAACAAATGAATTTTAAGTCCAATTCTACATCCCACGTAGCCGTAGCTTCCATACATAACTGCATCAGAAAATTGTATTGCCTGCATAAATCTCGAAAAATATTAATATTGAGATAATAGTTTGTTGTATGTTTGAGTAAATACAGTCAAAAAATATGATACCAAAATTTTCGAGGATCGGTCAACGTTTTCCTATAGACCTCATGTAAAGTTCATTTTTAATCACGTTGCTAAAACTGTGGGGTTTAATTTTATTATTTTCGTTCTTTTTTTTGTCGCTCAAACACTCTACATTGTGTTTTGCATTAGTTGACCACAATTTCACACTTTTTGTATTTTTCGCTTGAAATTAAAAATGAAAAAGTTTTGCAAAAGAAAATTCTATTAGAATATTTATGAATATTTAATTAACAAAAGTTGAAACCAAATATTTGTAGAAAATAGTTAGTTTTTCAAAATTGGTTTCAAATAATAATCAACAGACACGACCATACACAACAATAACAAATATCACGGTTTATGCAAATTTGAATAAACAATTTAAATTAATATTGGAACTAGAATTGAAAGGTGGCTTAAACGCTGATTAAATAACAAATATTTGTTTTGTCTTTTGAAAGTCATCATCATCACCTTTTGTAGAATTTTTTTAAATCAATGTTGACCACTTTTTTATGCTTCTGTCACTTTTTTGTCAAATAAAAAAATTTTAATTTTATATCTTAATAAACACATGACAACTTATCGTAGAATATATTTATATGTGATTGCATGTTTTGTTTGGCCCCAAGGATTTCAAAATTTTCCTTTTTATTTTATTCTTTTGGCTTTTTAATAATCTTGAAATGATTTTAAATGTTATTGTCAGTGTCACAATTAACAAACACTTTTTAATTTAATTCAGTGTGCGTTTTATCATGATTTATGATTTAAATAACAAAACAACAAAAATAAAGGTGAATGATTTAAATATTAAAATCCATTAAAATTTATCACCTTATTTTATTTTCATGAAAAAAAAAAATGCATTTTAATTATAGTGTAATTTTTCGGGCGTATGAATAATATTTATAAAGGAAAATTAAATATTACTCATACTCAAAACGATAAATTTATTACTAAAAGTACAATAATCTTTTTAAAGAAAAAATATATTTTGTGGTGAAAAGAATTATAATTTTAATTCATAAATTGAAAATTGTGTTATTTTGGAATTAGGATATTTAAATATTTTGAATTTTTAAAAAAATTTATAAAAATAGAAAGAAAAGAAATAAGAATGGCTGTGCCAAGTCTAACAAAACTCCAAAATTAATACTATGAAAATTACAGTTAAATATGGTAACACATTCTTAAAATATCCTATAAATATTGGTGTTGATAAAGCTCTATTTTAATAATGACAATGAAAATAATTTCCTATATGAAATGCGTTATTCATAAAATTAGTTACATATATTGAAACAAGTACGAATGAATAAAATGCATAAATATTTACCTTAAATTAATACAGGAACACCTAATGAATCATAAAAGTCATAGTTATATATATTTTTAAATATTGAAGGGATTTTACTTGTTTTAAATAGAAAACTTCTCAGGACAAATTTCTACAACAAATAGACAGACTGACATTGTTAAATCGACACAGATTTTGATTTGATACAAGAATATAAGTACCTTTTGAGGTCTTAGATAAACTTTAAAATATAAAAAAAATAAAAATCAATAACTAACATTTCAATCAAAATGTTAGCTTGAAGGCGTATGATCAATATCTATATAAAAAATTAAATAAATATCACTCATACTATGATTTAAAAGCTGAACACAATCATATTAATTAGTTCCATCTCTATTATGTAACTATGAAAAGATTCTTTAAAAAATGTTTTTCCAAATTTCAACTTTTCACAAATATTTAATTTTTCATTCAAAATTAAACATTTTCACTAAAAATTCAATTTTTCACTAAAAATTCAATTTTTCACTAAAAAATTCAATTTTTCAATTCAATTTTTCACTAAAATTCAATTTTTCACTAAAAATTAAATTTTTCACTAAAAATTCAATTTTTTCACTAAAAATTCAATTTTTCACTAAAAATTCAATTTTTCACTAAAAATTTAAATTTTCACTAAAAATTCAAATTTTCACTAAAAATTCAAATTTTCACTAAAAATTTAAATTTTCACTAAAAATTCAAATTTTCACTAAAATTTAAATTTTCACTAAAAATTCAAATTTTCACTAAAAATTTAAATTTTCACTAAAAATTCAAATTTTCACTAAAAATTTAAATTTTCACTAAAAATTCAAATTTTCACTAAAATTTAAATTTTCACTAAAAATTCAAATTTTCACTAAAAATTTAAATTTTCACTAAAAATTCAAATTTTCACTAAAAATTCAAATTTTCACTAAAAATTCAAATTTTCACTAAAAATTCAAATTTTCACTAAAAATTCAAATTTTCACTAAAAATTCAAATTTTCACTAAAAATTCAAATTTTCACTAAAAATTCAAATTTTCACTAAAAATTCAAATTTTCACTAAAAATTCAAATTTTCACTAAAAATTCAAATTTTCACTAAAAATTCAAATTTTCACTAAAAATTCAAATTTTCACTAAAAATTCAAATTTTCACTAAAAATTTAAATTTTCACTAAAAATTCAAATTTTCACTAAAAATTCAAATTTTCACTAAAAATTCAAATTTTCACTAAAAATTCAAATTTTCACTAAAAATTCAAATTTTCACTAAAAATTCAAATTTTCACTAAAAATTCAAATTTTCACTAAAAATTCAAATTTTCACTAAAAATTCAATTTTTCACTAAAAATTCAATTTTTCACTAAAAATTCAATTTTTCACTAAAAATTCAATTTTTTCACTAAAAATTCAATTTTTCACTAAAAATTCAATTTTTCACTAAAAATTAAAAAAATGTTATCACCCTTTTCGTACCGAAATTTTGAACTTCATTTTTCGACCGTAAGAATCACTAGAAACATGTACTTCTCCAAATCAATTAGAAAACACCTCAAGAATGCCCATGTAAAATTTCGTTAAAAATATTAAATATTTCCAGAGTTAAAGAATTATTTCCAAAAAAGAGTTTCGGGACCACTATGCTTTAAGCTCCAGAATTTTTACAAAAAATCAATATTAGTCATACGTTCCACATTAAAACAAATTGCAAGTAAAAAACTTCAGTAGAAGATATCTACCACTTAAAAGTATTCAAATGAATTCCTAGAAAATCATAATTTTCTAAAATAAAATTTAAATTTCAGACAAACAAATATATTAAGGTTATAATTTTTCAGATATCTTAAAAAAGTAGCAAAAGTTATTAAAACAATTTATATAAAAATATTTCATAAAAAAAACATCTGTTCATAAAATGTTAATAAAAATATTTTATATAGCATAAAATAAAAAAAACAAATAATAATAATAACAATGTAAGGAGTGAGATCGAACAATTTTTAACAAAGCAAGCATACAAAGGGCTTACGTCAAACTGTTTCAATACTGTTCAACGGTACAGTGAGAACTTGGGTGTTGATATTATTGGTAGAGATAAACGGAATGGTCCGCATAATAAAAATTATTTAATGTTTCAAAATTTAGAGGCCACACACAGAGCACGAAAATTGAAGTCAAGTTTTCCAAATAATTATTCTTGCACCATAATGGAGGACGAAACGTATGTTCTGGTAGATTTTTTGCAACTGTGTTAAAGAAAAGTTTTGGGCCCAAAAGCAGTCAAAATTTACCAAAAAGTTTTGGTATGACAAGCAATATGTAATTGGGACAAAAGATACAATCATTTGTTACAACAGGCTCTATAAATACCAAAATTTAGATCAGACAATGTTTACAAAAGATAGTTTCCATTCCGAAAAAGTTCGAAATTGTAAATTGTAATAAAATTTTCAATGAAATGAAAAACTAAAACTGTAAGTTTAGAGGATTCGTTTTTATTATAAGTATTTTTCGATCTCACTCCTTATTTAAGAAATAAAAAATGAAATTTAAAAAAATAGATTTTAAAATATCTATAAAAATATAAAACAAATCATTTTCGAAAACAACAAAAATAAAAAGGAAAATTAAAAAAATCATGCGGTTTAAATTAATGACAAAATTCCAACAATTTTCCTCTTCTCCTCAAGAAAAAATAGATATTCTTAAAATAAAAAATAAAAAAAAATAAGAAAAAACGCATGTGTGTGTTCCACCTCTTCAAATACTTAAATTATTTTATGGATTTTGCTAATTTTTATATCTCTTATTTTTTTATTTGTATTTCTATTTTTTAGCATAAAAATCTATAAAAATAAATTCAATAAAAATTGAAATTTTCAATTTAATTTGTATTCGAATTCAAATTTGTTTTATTGGGCCATAAGCTTTACACAATTGTTGTTGTTATTGTTGCTGTTAATATTATTGTGTATTTTTTCCCTCCAACAATTTCAATGTGAATGAAAAATTGTTTATTGTGTTTCAGGTTTTATGTTGTTGGATTTTTATGACCAAATTGTTGTTGTAGATGGCTTGTTGTTGGTTATATATATTTTTATTGTTATTACAATGAATGTATTGTTGGTTGTTGTAAATGTTTTAAATTTATGCTATATAATAGATGTTTGGATTCATACTGTTCCGTTAGCTTACAAGATTTTGGGAAAGTTTTTTATTATTTTTTTTTGAACAATTTAATTCTTTTAGAGTCCGTTATGATCTTTAAGGATTTTCAGAATAATATTTTTTTAGCAGCAGATGTTTTATCGAAGGGTTGTTTTCAGAACTGTTGGTAAATGTTCTCACTTTAAACCTTTTCGAATTGATTGATCCTGCTTTTTTCGATTGATGATGTTTTCATTGTTTGTAGTTGTGTATTAAATAAACCAAAAAATATAAATCAAATTTTTATAAAATAAAATACCTACAAATTGTATTTCAATTAGCGTACCGTAAAAATCTATCATTTCCTGAAAGTATTTTCTAATTTCATAAAAAATTACTCCTTCATAAGTACACACAGAAAACACCATTAAGTAAAATCAACATTGAACATAGTTGATTTGAGTTTAGTTTAAATTAAACCTTTTTACGTTTGCGGTGAAATAATATTGTACATATTACAATCTTATGCAACGATTTTGAAAATTACTTTTAAGTGCTGAAATTTCAAGTAGTAAAAATTCAAAAATATTATCTAGAAGCAGAATAATCATGAAGCAGATACTGAAAAAAATTAATTATTTTCATTGATTTTACATTGATTTTTTTCTGTGTGTACCTTACAGAAATTTGACTATAGGAAGACTATTTTAGGTTGATTTTAAGAAAATGTATAAGCTTTTTACATGAATTTGAAAATTGAAATAATGCCTATTTTTTACATGGATGTGCAAAAAAGAGTCCGTTTTAAAAGTGTTTAAAAATTTGATTTTATTCATTGAAATATTTATCTTGTCGTTACATTCTTTCGTTGGATATTTACTTGCATATGCAGCTACATAGGGGTATAAATGGTCCCAGCTTTTCAATTTGAGAACGTAATAAAAATATTATCAAATAATCTACCACCTCAAGTGTGGTCATTTCATTTGCATTGCCAAAAGTATATCTATCTACTTGTATATCTACTTGTATATCTACTTATATATCTGCTTGTATCAGATCAAAATCTGAGTCAATTAAGCCATTTCAGTTCACAGTAATTGACAGAACTGTCTTTATAATCGTTAAATAACAATACTGTCCTATTGTCCTAACAATTTGTGGTGATTTCCACAAGTAAGGTTTATATGTGGGCCATAGAAACTTATTGAGCGATCATAGGAGATTTTTGTAGGGTGTTTCTTAGTTACATGTATCCCAAACATATGAAGTATTATGGCAATACTAACATTTTTTTTGAATTAAATTAAAGTGAATTTCGGAAGTAGGTTTTTGTGAGAGTTACGGAATATTGTGGGTCCATGCTAAATTGGACGGACAGACACCTTTAAGTCAACTCAGAAACTGATTCTGAGTTGATCGGTATACTTAAAAGTTAGTTTAGCACCATTCTTTGGAGTACGTTACTAACATTAGCAACCACTTATTATGGTGTAGGGTATAAAAAACGATTATGATTATGTGACCCATTATATTTTTATGATCTTCGGGACGCTGATATTTTCTTCTATCGAAAAACGTTACGCACTGCGGAATTTTTGGATAGAGCAATCAAAGCATTAAATATCACATGTCATTTTATTTAATACGAAATTCTAAACATGAACAATCCTCGAAAACAAATATTATGGACTGCAATATTTTGCATAAGGCACGGGGGAGTGATATATTCTTAACAAACAAAATTTTTAATATCGCATATATCTCAAATTGTCTGAGAAAACTTTGGAAGTTTGGGAACATGAAGCCTTTATAACAAAATTACAAACGATATTTTTAATATCGCATATTTCTAAAACTTTTTACTCTCAACTCATAAATGTACTTTTAACGAATATGTAAAAAAACTTACCCTCACTATGTAGTCGATATTGGAAGATCTCCCTGAACAGATAAAGAATTGTAATCTTTCCAATCAGTGTGTGAAATATTATTGAAATATTTCTATCGGCTCAAGAGTAACAGAAGTTCAAAAGATAATGAATTATTTACAGAAAAATCGTTTTGAAACCACTGTGATTATCATAAGAGAATTTTTATTACTCAAACCTACACGAACGTAAGGTTGTTAAAATTTTAAGGTGAACTTAGTCTCGACGCAGTGGGAACCTGAACTCCTTTTATTCAACTCAAAAGTACGACAGCTCTGCACAAAGTGAATTTGTGAAGTTATAAAATTTTTTTCGAAATATATCGTTCTACAACCAGACCCAATTATGCATATTTTATTTAATTTAGTTTTACTTAATTCTATTTTTATAATTTTTTCTATTTTATTCATTTATTGTTTTAAGTTCAATATGAAATCTACAAATTGTTTTATTATTTTATTGTTTTTATAAAAATGCAAATCTTTTTTAAATACAACAAAACATTTTTTAATTTTACTGAAGAAATAAAATTGATTTTTAAAAATATTTTGATTGTTCATTGCAAACAAATTAAGATACAAAATGATAAAATTCATATTGAAATTTTAAAGATTTAAAATATTGAGTTGAGATTTGTAAATTATAAAAAAGGAAAAACGAAATTAATTTAGTTTTGTTATTCAACCATTTAACTTTAATTGACTTAATCATCTTTAACATTGCAAGCGGAAAGATTTTAAACAAGTAGGAAACCAATCAATCTTTTGTTCCACGGTGCAATTTTTTGAATAATTTTATAACTTTGAATTTGCTGAAAATTTTTTAATAAAATTTCATATTGACCTCCATTAGGTGTTATCCAACTCCATATAACACACATGTGTATATTTTCCAAACGCCCTAATACTTAAGTGACTATTGCCCTCAAAAGCATGTCTAAGTACTGATAACCAATAATTCTCAGATCAATAATATCATAGAGTTTTGGATTTTTATATCAATGACAAATAAGCCAAAAAATAATACATACATAGAATATATACAATACATATACAATAATACAGACCAGACCACAAACGTATAAAGCAAAATATAAGTTTGCTACCTTTTTTATAAAAAGGATTTTATTAGGATTTTTGTACATTTACTTATGTTATTTTTTTCATTTGGTCCATAAAAATTTGCTTTTTGCAGATTTCAACATATTTTATATATGTGCATATGTATGAGATTTTTTTTGTATGTAACCGCAACAGTAAATATTTTATTGTTATTCGTAAGTATAAACGGGTATCCAGTTATGTGTATTTTAACGGTTTTGTGGTCAAGGTTTTCATTTTTGTTTTTTAATTTTTACTTCCTTGAGAGTTTTAGAGAATCTTTAAAGACTTAAGCCAAAATTAATTTTTAGTTGTGTTTATGGCAACAATGATGATTGGACTCCATACACATAGAGCTAGAAAATTATTGATATCCGAGGCATTAAAGACTTAATCACAATCCTTCCTTTATTAAATTATTCCAAAATCAAGAAATTTTTTAAAATTTAGTGACTTATATAAATTATAGTTGGAGTGAATAGTTAATAAATTTTGCTTATAATGGTATTTTTTCTTGATAATAATGGGGGCAGCGGTGGAAGTATTTCTCCTTATAATCTCCTATTTTGCTTTCACAAAAAATATTAAAATTTTGTAGAGAATTTTGAATTTCTCGTACTCGTGGAATATTTTAGCAAAAATGACCTTGAATTAAGTTTAACAGTATCCTCTGGTGTTTTGGATACTACTTATCTAAACTTTAGGGGCCATATATTGCCACAATATTTCTATGGTCTTAATTTCCGACGGCAAGGCCTTCCAGTCCTTGTATGCTGTGTTCGTTAAACCATTCAGACTGCAGGAATATGCGATCTTCATCCATTTTTTCATCCGTAAAACAGAAGACCATCTTCCAGGAATTCGTTGTAAATGGTGATATTCACTTTATTAAAATGAATCTAATTTTAATTTTTCCTAAAAAAATTACCACCGCCGATATTACGTTTTCATCTCAAATCGGACCAATGACATGAGCATGTGTCAGTGCTGTCTAAAATGTATATTTTGTTTTCATCAGCGAAATTACATTTTCCCACTTCTCTTCCTATTTCATGTATTTGCGGACGAATTTACACTTTGGCATTTATGTTTTCGCGTCTTCTTTCAATGTCACTGGAAGATTTGCTTTGTTTTTTATTTGTCTAGACTCAAATTGTTTTGGATCATTTTTTGTCTTTCTGTTAATTTTGTTTCCCTGGGTAGCTTTCCGAGCCCAGTCCTTTCCTTTCTTAAAGAAATTACGATTTTCCGAATGAAATGTCCTTGTTCATGTTCATATATATATGTATATATATATATGTATATATATATATATATATATATATATATATATATATATATATATATATATATATATATATATATATATATATATATATATATATATATATATATATATATATATATATATATATATATATATATATATATATATATATATATATATATATATATATATATATATATATATATATATATATATATATATATATATATATATATATATATATATATATATATATATATATATATATATATATATATAATATATATATATATATATATATATATATATGACTCTCATTAAAAACCTCCAACTATACTTTTAGTTATGAACAACAAAGTTAAGAAAGAGAAAAAAAATTAAATGCCTTTGTAGCACTGATACCCGATCACATTACTGTACAGGTTTTAAAAACTATTGTTGCTTAATATGACACTGAAAATAGTCTTCATTCATAGAATGAATGGTTCCAAACAATGAAACATGAAACATGATGTTGGCGGCTTATTCTAATGATTTCTGCAAAAGTTCCCGTTCAAAATAGTGAGCAATTAACACAAATATTATATATCGAAAGCTTTTATATTAAAATTTTTTATCAAACATTCTCCCAGCAAAAGACAAAATATAAATTTCTCTCTCATGCTGTTGTGAAGTATTACTGCGTCAGCAGAATTTGTAGTTCAACCTCTTGAGTCGTGAATTGTGAATTTTGGTTTATAGAAATATGCACCAGTGTAGATTTTTTTGCATAGAAATCTTTTTTAGATAGAGATTTAAATTCCACTGAATTTTTTGCTCTTTTCGTATTGTGCAAGCAAATTTCTTTCTTGCAATATGCACTCGATATGCATCAAGAATGAAAAAAAAAAATAATAATAATAATTTTTTTTAGTTTTTAATATTTGAAAACATTTTAAAATAAAGATAATTCTAGAATAAAGATGTTATATCCATGTTCACTCTGTACCTTCAAATTCCAAATAATTATTTTGGAATCACTAGAGAAGATTTCTGCCAACTTTTTTCCTTTTAAGTAAATTTTAAGTCATAATTATTATATTTATATATTTAAAATTGTTAAGTCATTTTTTAACTGAAAGTTTAAATATTATTTTTCACAGTTGCTGATTTCACATAAAAAGTAAAAGAGCAAAAAATATAAACTAAAGATTAACAGTTTGTCAAAAAATCACGCTCTAATAAAGCAAAATCTGAACACCTGTTAAAACTTGGTAACAGAGAAATTCTTTTTTTGTTTAGTCATTACTGGACGCTCCCTTTTGATTTAGTTTTTTGTTACTTTCTTAATGACTTTTCGGTTTATTCTACATTCCTCATTGTTATTTTCATTTTTTCAACAATTTCACTTTGTAACACCTTTGGGAACAGATTTTTAGATTTGTTGTATTTTTTATTTTATTTTTTTTTCATATTTTTGTTAAAAATATTTTATAACGAATTGTGATGTTTATTTTAGTGAGTGAGACATTTACAATATTATATTTTTAGAATTTATAGAGAAATTGAAATTGATGTATTTTTACTTTTACATGGAAATAAAAACAAATATCTTTGTATTTGTGAAAGTTTATAAAAAAATTGCTGTGTTTGTTGATGTTGTTGTTAACGAAATAACAAAAATGTATAACAGTATTACTGGGTATTTGTGGTATTTGGGGAATTTTAAACGGATTATGATGATTATTTTATTTTGCTTGTGTATGTATGTGTTTTCCCCTTTTTCCGGATTTTTTTCTTTGGTAATTCTTTTGGTGAGAAATTTTTGTATTGAATTGCAAAGTGAGGATTTTAATTCGTAGTTAGAGGAAAAAGAGATAATGTGATTAAAGTTGTTGTAATTAACAAAGAATTTTGGTTGCCAGGGAAAAAATCTAAAAATGTTATCTTTTTAAAAATGGAATTTGATTCCAATAAAACGAATTTTAATAGAACTTGGAAATATTTTAAGGTTTTTAGAAATTATTTGTTTCAAAGGATTTAAAATTTATGAAAATTATTGTTACAAACATGTTGTCATAGAATTATAATTAATCATCTGAATCGACTGGGTGGATCTGAATGATATTCAACATAGTAATATCAGAGCAGTGTGGAATTGACATTTATAGTTTGAATCTATTGGGCATAACGTATGTTTTTTAATCGCGTGACAAGATTTTGCTTCTCATTCAATTAAAAAAAATACTGGTTTATATTCAAGGAAACCTTGCATACATGTGACATTTATCTCTTTGCATTTGAATTTTACAAATAGTAAAATCATAGTAAACAAGAGCTTGTTAACTATAATGGCAGACTGTCAAGTCAGAACAAAAATAAGTAGACACGTTATGAAGACTAAGAAATGATCATTTATGAGCACATTTTTTAGTCACTTATTTTTACCAGATTAACTTTTTTGTTTCACATTATTCGTAATAATTGTCACGTTTTACCTTGGGTTAAAGGTCTTAATTTAAAACGTGTGTTAGGTATTTTTTGATCTCAGTCCTTACTTCAATTCATCCTTTTTAAATCATTCCAATAGTCATAAGTTTTCAAAATGTGTTTATCTATTTCTATCATCCCTATAAGATGTATCACTTAGCCCTACTGCGATCCACCTTGTCACCGCCAAATTCATCACCAAGTGACATTGAAGATTTTCTGTTCTCAAGCAAATTTCGCACACTTCTTCGTTGTTTTGTAGAAAGTCAATAAGTGTATCTTCAGATTCAGGGTCTCTAATTTCCTAAATGTAAATAATTAAATTAAATACCACAGTTCTTATTTTGTGAATTTTCATAATGATATTAAGATTCGAAAATTGCAAAAAGATCGATTTCGGCACACTGTGTAATAGGGCTTTAAGACACATAAATTTTTTCTCTCCCAAAATTTTAAATTTTACAGTTTTATTATTTCATATTTTCTTTAATTTTAAATTTATTATTTTTCATTTTTTGTATAACTTTTTTTATCATTTATGGTTTATCGAATTCATTTTTTGTATTTGTTTGTTTGACCCTTGAAATTATTCAATATATCCTTTCATTTTTATTTCATTGTATTGGGGATTGATAAATAATTTTATTGTTGTTGTTTGTTGATGACAACAAATATGGTCTTGTATTAAAATGCAATCTCTAGTAATCTCTTTGTAAGGACTAAAAGGAATAATGTAAATAAATATATAAAAAATTAAATTCATAAAATAGTATGAATACTAAGGTGTACGTTTAAATAAAGTAGAACAGACATAAAATCCCAAATCCTCGCATTAAAATCTCAATGAAACCGTTGGTGTAAATACTTTTTGGGAAAGGTAAATTATGGGCATGTTATTTGAGCTATTAGGTAAAATATAACTGATCTATAAGAGTTTGAAATAAACATATTTTTGAGCAACTTGCTACTTACTCTTTTTACAATCCGGTATTTTTTTCATTTTCAGTTTTTGTTTGCAGTTTGAAACTGTCTCAGTATCAGCATCAACAATTACGTACTTTGTACAAATACGTTAATTTTAAACATGAACATCTTTAGAATAACAGCAATCAAACTGCAGTATTTCAAACATGATAAATATGGTTATATCGTAAAAACGACACTATTACAAAAACAATAAAAGTTGTTTAAAGATTTTAAATTATTTTAGTTTCTTATTTTTTAAATGTTTTATTTTTTTAAATAAATCGATAAATCTCTTATTTAGAATATTTGAGATATATCTCATACTAAGAGAAATTTTTCGAGTAATATCTTATTTAATTTCTTATCCAAGAAGTTCTTGGAATAATCTCTTATTTAGAGAAAATTTTGGATAAATTTTTCATGTCTTAGATTTAGAAGAAAAAATATTCATCTCAATTTTAGAATAAAAAAAGTAAATCTTAAATTTAGAGAAACTTGTACTCATTTCATATTTAGAAAAAATTTCTATAAATTTCTATAAACTTTCGATATATTTTAAATTTATTTAAACTAAAATTTCGTTCTTAAATAAATTTCTGATATTTTTTAAAAAATGTTAAGACAAATGAATTTTTGGGAAAGTCGCTAGAAAAATACACAATTTATCAAAGGAATTTCATTTAAATACTCCATTAATTTTGAATGTCCATAAAAGTGTGTTATATATTTTTAAGTAAATATCATATTTATACCTTAAAAAAATTATTAAAAATTTATAAAAAGAGAAACATAATCAAGGATATCTATTCATCCTTTAAAATATTTAT
Organism: Cochliomyia hominivorax; assembly: GCA_004302925.2. Classification (NCBI taxonomy): domain Eukaryota; kingdom Metazoa; phylum Arthropoda; class Insecta; order Diptera; family Calliphoridae; genus Cochliomyia; species Cochliomyia hominivorax. The sequence goes on from PYHX02000467.1 coordinate 103,812,074, forward strand.
TTTAAAACAAAATGTTGGATAGAGAAATCTGAAAAAATTCATATAAATATTTATTTATGATAAAGAATTTTTATTAGATTTTAGAAAGAAGGTAAACTATAAAATATTTTTTAATAAATATTAAAAAATTTATACGATTCTGTGTAAAACATTATTTAATAATGATTGATAAAATGATTGATATGTTACTTCAAATGTAAATATTTTATTGAAAATTTGTCCCTTAAATCCTTTAGAGAATTAAATATTTTTTAAAATTCTATTTTTCAAATGTGGAGTGAATAAAGTCATCCCTAATTGAATACTGTTCCCTTAAGGATTTTTAAAAATATTGCTTTTTTTCTAGATTTTTCTTATATCCTGTCCAAAAAATAAGAAATCGCTTATCTATTGATGGTCTCATCAATTGAGCCAAAATAAGAAGAAAGGAAAAGAAAAACCTTCCTCCATCTGTTTCTTGTCCACACTTTGTCAATTGGCAGTTTTTGTAATTTATTAACTTCTTAACTGAATAAATAAATAAAAATACATAAGAAAAAAAATTAATACGAAATATAATCCTAAATCAATATTATTCTTAAAATGAGAAAAAACCTTAAATACTGCAGCAGCAGTAGTAAAATCAGCAGTTGCTGAATTATGTATGTAGACATAGCACAGTGTTCTAACAGAGAAATGAAATTGGAAAAAATCTGTGATGGGCGAGTTTAAGTTTTGAGCTTAGCGCACAGGAACCAACCACTGTTCCAAACTCCAAACCCAAAACTTAAACTCGGCTACATTTCTACTATTGCTACGTGAAATTTCATTGATATCGGAAGTTTAAGATTTATTTACATTTCATTTTTCTTTTGAAACACTGTGCTTTGTGTAGTTTGACTTCTAAATCCCTTTTAATGCTTAAGAATAACATTTTTGATTATTTTCTGTTTATTTGAGATTAAATTTTGTTTTCTTATGCTTAAGTTATGGTTTGTAGCAAATATGTGTGTGTATATGTATTTTTTTGTCATCATTATCACTAAAGACATTCATTAATCATTTGTAAATGTCAGTAACAAGAATTCGTAAAGTTAAATATTTTTCCAACACTTCGATTTCGCATATATTCCCTATAACGAATGAATTATAGATGAGATTTATATTATTTTTTTGTTATTTTTTCAGGCTTTGATTGTTTTTTAGGTTATTGATTTAATTTAGTTAGAATCAGAAAATAATAATATTTCGGAAAGAAGGAGAAATGGAGTTAAGATATATAATCCGTTTGCTCTTATGAAATTAGTTGGATATTTGAAAGATTAATGTTCAAGTTATATTTTAGTTAAACAAATTGACACAAAATATCTCTTGATTAAATAAACATCCTTGTGTAGTTTAGAAACTATAAATTAACGAGTAAAACGTGAACCACCCTTCAACTTTATCTGTCACTTGGCTTCTTATCTTGCAACGAATAAGTAAACTTGTCATCTCTACGATTTTAAGGGAAATAATAAATCAAAGATCGTTTTTTATATATTTTAAATTTGAAAATACCTCTCTTCTTTCGATCGTCCTTCCATTCCCTTTGTAATCTGCGTAAGTAGACCGACAAAGTCGATTCATGTATTGAGTGTTTGAGTGAGTGAAAAATTTCAGTTTTAAAAATTCAATTTCTGTTACATTTAAACAAATAAATTTTGTTACAAAAATATCAAATTTAATTTTTCTTTGAACATTTTATTTTTCCTCTTCATCTATTTTTTTTAAATCTAATTTTACTTAAAAAAAGTGACTAGAATATTGAAAGATTTTATTAAAATTTTCTTTCATTACAAATTTTCACTAAAACATTTTTTAATTTATTTACTCAAAATAATATTATTCGTTTTAAAATCCATTTTTACTGAAAATTTCAATTTTTCACTGAAGTTTTTTTTTATTTTTTACTAACTAAAATTCACACTTCCACTAAAAATTTGAAATTTTTGCCGAGAATTTCTAAGTGAATTTTTTCTAAATATTAAATTTTCACTAAAATTCACATTTCAAATCAGTAATTTCAGTAAAAACAAGATTTTTAAATTTTCACCAAAAAATCAGATCGGAAATTAGGATCACGCATTGAAGTGGCATCAAATAATTATATTACTATTTCTGGCAAAATTTTCAGAATTTTTGAAACTTTTCTTGAAATATACTCGCAGAGAAATGTCATTTCGCAATATGTACAGTTATATTTCGCGGCAAAAATTTATTGTCACCAATTATATTTATTTTAATAACAATTTCCTTGCTGTAATAAAATTATTTTTTAAATAAAAAATTGTTGCCGCAATATGTTTTAACACTTATTTGACTAATTACAATTTTATTGTTATTAAATAATCCGATATAAAAAAACTATTGTTATTAGGACAAAACTGTACACGAAAAAATATTTATTTATTTATTTTTTTTTTTTTTTGACATTTGTGATAACATGAAAAATAAAACATATTTGAACAAATATTCTCATTATTTAAAAATAAAAAATTAGGCAATTAAAATAAATAAAATGATATGACAAAAACATTTCAAATAATGTGTACATATTTTCCAAAGGTATATACAAATCAAATGAGAAGCATATTAAAGTATTTCATACGAAAATATTTTTAATCAATAACAAAATAATGCGAACAATTAAACTTTTTTATTGAGCTAAAAACATATTCATTAGAACAATACTATGTTTAGTGACGTTAACAATAACTTTAGTGGCTATAACAATATTTTCATTGACGATAACAATTTTCTTAGTGGCACAACAACAATAAATATTTTTATTAATGCAAAATCACGATGCTGTTAAACAACTTTTTATAACAATAATAATACTTTTTATAGGAATAACAAAATTAATGCTGAATAAAAATTTGAATAAACATTTTTTTAATTACGGTAACAATATCTATTAACAATGGTATGTTGCTTCTCGTTTATGGTTACCGCAAACATATTTTTTCTCTGCGAGTATATGCTATATCTTATTAAAATTATTACTTTTTATTTTACAATATTTACTCTGCCATAATATAGATATTCTGTCGTATTACGTCTTCTCTTCATATCCTACAAATTATTACCTAAATTCTTTTCAAATCAAAATTATCTTCCATTTTGCCGTAATTCTCATTAAATCCAAACAATTTGAATAATTTAGCTTTAAAAGAATTTCCTCTCATTTTATTAGATGACTAAATGTATTAATATCCTTTTGGTCATTTTGAAGACCAATTAGTTTTAACTCATTTTCATTATTGTGCTTTAAGCAAAATGGTTGAACATTAACAACATTAATAATAACAGCCACATTATCATCGTCATCATACAACATACACAAAGTTATCATTATAATCATTATCATCAGTAGTATCACCAGCAACAACAACAGCAGCAGCAGCCGCAGCTATGACAGTAATAGTAATAACAAGAGCATTAATGGTCACAACAGCAATGACAACAATCTACTAACCAACAACTATTTTGCTAAACAACAGAATAATCAAACAAAGCAAAAATTTATTTTCTATTAAATATTAAGTCTAGAATTCTTGTTACACCCTCCACCACCACAAGTGGTGTGTAACGCTAAGACAGAATCATCTCAGAACCCATAATGTATATATTCTTGCATCAAATCAAAATTTTAGTCGATCAATTAAAACATGATAGACCCTAATGAAATTTTCCGTCAGTATTTCTTATAGTCTTAAGAAGTTTCCTATTTCAGAGACAAAAAATCGGTTTGTTATATTAAAAAATGTAGACCGATATCGATTACTTAGAATGAAATTTTGCCATAATATTAAGTTATATAAACTTCATTACCATTTCAAAAATCGGTTCAGTAGGAAAAATCTATAGTAAAAAATATAACTTATTAAATGACTCATTAACTGTTACTGTGTTATATTTAAGAAAAAATTCTATATATTGTATACGTCTGTGTATGTGTGAGTATTTGTGTACCAAACATAACGTATTTACTTCACATGCATTTGTGGTGGAGGGTATTGAAGATTCGGCAAAGCCGAATATAACATTCTTACTTGTTTTATTAAATTATGGAAATAATGTTGCTGCTACAGTTGCTGTTGTTGCTATGTTAAAGGATTTTAGCATAAGCAAACAAAATGCTAAATAACAAAGATCTTTTATAGAATAGTAGTAGTTCTTTTTTATAGGTTGTCATTTTTGCTTTTATATTTTTATGATGCCTGTTTTGCTATTGTTGTCATCATTCTACATCATTTATTATTTGATGAGCTTTGACAGCACAAAGAACATTATTCAAACATCTTTCTTTTATACAAGTGTAATATAATGACTGACTACTGAAATTCACATACAAACACACATACATCTATCCAAAAAGGCAATGCTTTTGCTGCTACACTTTTGTACTAAATATAGTTAGTTTATTTTATTATTAGCATTTTGTATTGGTTTGTATTTGAAGAAAATTAGTGTTTGCGAGAGTGTATGTGAATCTATGTGTCTGTGTGTTTGATTAAATTAATTTAACATTTCAGCTTTAGAAACTTAAATAGCAAAATGCTTATTAAGCAGAAATAAAACTTTTTCTTTTGCGTTTGTATGTTTCTGTGTGAAGAGTAATAAATGGCATTAAAATTGAATGTCTTAAACATATGTACACTGTTAGAAATAATTGTGTAATTCTGTGAGGGTAAACACTTTTCTTTTTTTTAATTCTTGCAAAATTGTTAAAGTTAAAAATTCAAATGCAAATAATTCGAAAACGATAAAAAATAAATAATGCATGTAAGATTTTTTTGCATAAAATTTAAAATGGGGAAAGCAGAGAATTAAAGAATTATATTTTAGGTGGGTAAACAATTTTCATTTTTTTTTAAGTTCTTGCAAAATTGTTAAAGTTAAAAATTCGAAAACGATAAAAAATAAATAATTCATATTCCTTATTTGTGACTTCAAAAAATGTAAGATTTTTTAATCTTTATTTGCGAAGATTAAAAATAAAATTAAACTCTTTTAACTTAAAATTAAGATCAGATTTTTTGAAGAGCAAAAAATAAGAAGAGAACCGAAACGTAAAACAATAAAAACCTCCGCTAACAAAATTTTGTTAAAAAATTTATTTTTATTAAAAATAAACAAATTCAATTTTAAACAAAACTAGTTTTATAAAAAAATTGTTTGCGAACCAACAGCATTAATTTGTTTGTGTGTAAATAAATTTATTATATTTAAATCAGATCAAATTTGTATAAAATTTTCTTCGTGTCTTCAATTTTTTAAGTGTATTAATTTAACTTCCTTTTGAAAGAGTATTTACCTGGAACAAAACTTTCTTTATTTAAATATTTATATAAATAATTTATGAGTCTTTAGTTTCCTATTGCCATTTTATTTATTCATTCGATATCTTGTTACAAATTAATATTTAATTTTAAAATTTAGTAAAAATAAATTTCTTAACTTTACTGTTACAATTTCAAACTTTAAAAAGTAACAAAAAAATAAAATGAATTTGAAAATAGTTACGTTGTTAAGACAATAATGATATTTTTATTACTAAATTTGCCTAAAATAAAGTCAAATAAATAATAAAATGCTAACAATTGTTGTTGTTGGGTTTTTAAAATTCTATTTTCTGTTCATGTGTTTTGTTGTAGGAGTCTGGGTCATTTGTTCATTTTTTGGATGTGAGCTAATACTAAAATATATATTTTTATTTATTTATATAGTCAATGCCAGTAACAATAGACATTTTCCAATGAGTATTAAATGAAACTGATGTCCAAATACAAATAATAATAATGATTTATTCGGCTGTGCCGAATCTTAAATACCCTCCATAATATATGCAAAAACTTACATGACTTGAAGTTATTTTATCAAAAAATTTATTCGTTCATCAAAGAAAGACCCTGAAACCCTAAAAGTCTATTCCGGGAAATGGGATAGTAAAGAAGAAATAACAATATTAAGGACAGTTAAAAAAATTGATAAATTTTTAACAATTTATTGGGGAAGGCCGTTATATGGAACTATAGCAAAATATAGACTGATATTGATCAGATTAGTAACATATATTCAAGACAGACAAAATTCAAGACAAAAATGTTGCAGAATTTCAATGGAATTGTTTTTTCATATAAGTGTTTCTTAATCTCAGACCCATTTTCTGGGAAAGATCATTATATGGAAACTGTAGCAAAGTGTGGGCCGATATTAGGTTTGCCTAATTTCAATAGAATTTTTCCTTATTTAATAGTTTTATGATCTCAAACCTGTTTTCCGGAAAGTGAACCGATATTACCAAAATTAATTATATATTAAGAACGGTTAGGAAATTAATTCTGTAGAATACATAACTCAATGTTATAGGTTAATTCTTGATAAATAGGAAACCGATTCGGAAAATAACAAACAGGCGTAGAATGTTTTCAACCGACACATAGTCGGACATAGCTTAATCGACTTAGATTTTGATTTCATTCAGGAATTTTTATACTTTATGGGGTCTGAGATGATTTCTTCTTGGTGTTACACACGGAATGACAAAGTAAATATACAAGTAAATATTTTCGAAGCGAAGACATTAACAATAGAATTTTGTAAGCAGCAACAATAGCAACATCAACAGTAATAATGTAAAAAAGAAAATGTGTCTGGTCGTTTATTAAAATGTTTCCCAATTCAGTCATTTTTAATTTGTATTGTAAGCGTGATTTGGTATTTATTTCATTTTCTTTTCTATCTTTTTATTCATTTCATTTTTCTTTATTTTTCGTACTTTTTATTGGTTTCACAGGTTTTTTTCTTATTTTAATTTTTAGGTGAAATAAAAGTTGAAACATTGAAATGATTTTTTTCTTTTGAAAATAAAACAAAATTTTCATTATTGTTTGTTAAGAAGTACAGAAAGTTTGGTGAGACGTATGATTGTTGTTATTAGAAATTAATATTACTTATACGTAGTCTTAAAGTAAAGTTTATCAGGAATTTATTTTTTGGAAAAAAATATTATAGACATAGATTTAAATATAAACTGATTAAATAAAACATATGAGTTTTAAGAAAATTAATATTAAATAAAGGAGAAATGTTTTATCTCATTCAAAAATAAAGTCAAAGTGTTTTAATGAAAACTTAACTGAACATTTTCAAGATAAATAAGATTTTTTCTTACTTTTTTTTACTTCTTTTTCATGCAATCAAATGTTCTTGGCATATTTCTATAAACGCAGACATGAACATTTCTTAAAAAAATAGTTGAATAAAAAAAAAATTATAATAAATGAACACATCATACTTTACTCGGAGTTCCCGGCTTACAATATGGACTTAAACCCAATGAAAAATAATTCCCGTAATGAAAATATAATGAATTTAACAGAACTAAAACAAAAAATAAAGTTAGTATGGAAGGAAAATGATTCCGATCTACTTTTCAATCATATTTCACATGAATATTTATGAAAGGCATTCTAATTGACTCAAGATATCATAAATATTTGTTGAACGACTGTGAACCTCCAAAATAAGTCAACTTTTTTAAATTTTTAAAAAGCTTTCCTCCGGACTAATTTAGAACATGTACTTTAATATACTCCAAGAAGGCTTAATCTTCTATTGGTTTAAAATTGAATACACAATTCTTTTCAGGTAGTATATGATCTCTGTACAGAACAGATTCTAGCTTAGACTCAAAATGTTGTTTGAATTTTAATCTTAATTCCACTTCAAAATTTACCTCAAATTCATTACACTTAAACGTCATATTCTAGTTCAAAATCTAATTTCTAGTTCAGATTTTTTTTCAGGTTCTTGTTTACAACCCTAATTCTAATTAAGTTTCTTGTATTAATTCTTGTCCAAATTTTAATTTAAATTCCAGTTCAAAATTTTTTTCAAATTCCAGTACAATTTATGGTTTAGGTTTTAATATAGATTCTAATACAGATTATAGTTAAAATTCTATTTCAAATTTTATTATAAATTCTGGTTGCATTTATAGTTCAGTATCGAGCACAATTCGATTTCTAATTCAATGTTTAAATTCTAGTTCTGGTTCTAATATGTTTAATATATATTTTCATATAATTTTTAAAATTTTTCTTATTTTTTTATCAATCTAAAAACAATTAATTTATTACGAAACCATTCTCTTTATTTAAATTTTTATTTTATTTACTCCATGAAAATCTTTCCAAATAAATTCCTCAAGTATGTATTTTTCCCAAACACATGTATTTCAAAAAGTTAACATTGTTTATTTATACAAGTAAGAGTTTAGTTGTGTACGTGTAGTCTTAACAAATTGTTTCTGTCAGAAATAGTAATTGGAATATAAGTTCACATGAATTGAAAATTTTGTTAACTAAAAAAAAAACAATAAACATGATCACATATTTTCTCTCTCTCTCTCCAATAACACAACATTACAAAAAACACATATTTTTTCGTATTTTTTCCATGTAGTATTTGTAGCCTTTGGCAAAATTTCATGCGTTAAGTGTTACAACAACACCTGTACAAAAAACAGCATATCCTTTACAAGACCTACACACACACTCTACCAAAATTCTTTTAACAATGACAAGAGAAAAAAAAACAACATGAAAATTCATTCAAACATACAATTTTAAATACTTGAGTGTATTGTTGTTATAATAAGACCTTCCTACTACACATACAGACACAAATAAATAAACATAAACTTTCAATTAAAAACATAAAATGTTGACAATTTTACAATTGCAATCGTAACAAAATAACTTGCAACAAATACACTTGTTTAACATGATGCCCGAACAAGACACAAACATACAATCAATTTTATCCAGAATAAAAAGAAAAACTACATGAATTGTAAAATCTGTTAAACAATGATCAATTAAGAATCTTTATTGGGATGACAAAATTAGTTTAATTTTCAATCAAAATGACTTTTTTGGAGAGAATAAGAATTAATTGTTTTTTTTTTCGATTTTATCATAGAGAGAAATGTAAAACAGGAAACAAAATTTAAAAGCGAATCTTATAAAAAAATTTTAAAATAGAGTTAAAGCAGTTCAGTTTTGGTTTAGTTCTCGTTCAGTTCTACTTATGTTCTAGTTCAGTTCTAGTTCAGTTATAATTCAATTACAGTTCAGTTCTAGTTCAGTTCTAGTTCATTTCAAGTTCATTTCTAGATTTTAGTTCAGGTTTTAGTTTAGATTATAGTTCAAGTACTAATCTTGATTCTTGAAAAGATTCTGACTTAGATTATAGTACAGACGCTTATTCAATTTTTTATTTCAGATTCTAGTACAGATTCTTATTTGGGATCTATCTATGATTCTAATTCTAACATTAGTTCTGTTTCAACTTCGGATTTTTGTTCAGATTCTAATTCTAGTTCAGATTCAAGTTCAGATTTTAATTCATATTCTAGTCTAGATTCTGGTTCTGATTCTAATTCTGATAACAGTTTAGATTCGTGATTCCAGATGGATTCTAATTTAGATTCTAGTTTTTAGTTTAGATTCCAATTTCATTTCTAGTGAATAAATGAACAGTTAAGGCAACTTGAGTTGTTTATATATTAATATTAATTTTGTTTCATTTAAGTGGTATCGAATTCATGGTCCTCCTCTTGTCAAGAAAGCGTGCTTATATAAGCTTCAAAATAAAAGCTTGTTCATATTTGTTTTCCTCTTTAAATACATAATTTTCATTAAAGGCGAATATTAAATTTCATTTATATTAAATCTCTTTCTTAATATCATAAATTTTTAACGCGATTATAATCCAACTTCTTGTTAGTCCATATACTTTGTAGCAAAAACAAATATAAAATAAGTAATAAAATTAAAGGAAAAAAGAAGAATCTTAGTAAATAAGTAATAATATTATTAAACAAGTTAATAGTGCGTACAGCGATGATATAGATTTTTTGATTTGTTTGTTTAACTATAATAGATAAATTATATACCAGTTATAATTTTTTTTTTTGTTTTATGGCCAAAATAAACTTATAAGAAAGAAACTATTCATCTGAAAGAAACCATAGAATTACAAACACGAGCTCATCTTTTAAATCACAGGGGAAAATGGGAAAAGGCCTTGTAAGGATTTTACACTGAGTGATGATATAAACTTTGCAAAGAAAGATGACTCTTTTCCTTAAATATCAGTAACATTGAAAGAGAGAGTTTGTAAATCTAAGGCCTTTTTAAAAAGGTTAATTATTCACTGTCCACCTTTTTTTTACTAGTGCACACATACTATTACACTTTTTATTTTTTGCAGACATGACAAGACACGATAAAATATCAATAACAGCCATGATGAGACAGAACAAAAACTATCGCACATTTGCACACTCACAAATTGTAGGGGGGAGAAAAAACAGCAACCATTTGATTTACAAACAAACAGAGAAACGTTCATAAGTATGTTTGATAACATAAAAGATTATTTATTTATGGCCAAAAAGAGTCAAAGGGAATAAAATTGATGTAATATTGATTAATTAATATTAATACAATAGAAGAAGAAGTATAAAAAGCTTAATAATAAAACAAAGAAAATTTATAGACGGTCCGCAAAAAGATCAAAAGGCTTCATTAAATATGAAAGAATGTAACATTTGGACATGAAAATAGTTTTAGCAAAGTTTTGTACAAAAGAAAAGTTTTTAAATAAAATATAAAAGAATATAAGAAAAATGATTTTCCTTATGAAATTTTGATTAATTTTGATTTTTTATAGGTTTATTAAAAATACCCTGCACCACCGCAGATTATTGTTCTTTCGGAATGAGGTTCTATGGTCATAAAAGTCTTGAATATAAAGCGTTTTGAATGCTTATTGATATTCGATATCCAAAATTGTACGTAATTTCTTCTAGTTCCCATACAACCCGCAAAAATCCTTTTCAAACACAAAAATTTTGCATAAATGTTAGAATAAGTCACACTTAATCTTAAATCAGAAGTGCAAATTCTACGAGAGTGGTTCAAAATGGTAATACTTTTTACATATTATTTTTAATGATTAAAAACCTTTTCTCATTTTTATATATTCTTGAGATCTTTCATATTGTATTTCGTTTACGAATTATCAAATTACGCAAGACCATCTGTGAATCTGGAAATTTTGGCAAGAAAATCTTTTCCAATTTTTCCTAATAAAATTCTATATTAAAAACTTTTATGAACTTAAAGTTATATTCCGGAAAAACATTTTGCTTCAGAATGTTTGTCATTGATTCAAAATAATAAAACATTAAATAACGTATCGAAAAACTCATCTTGTAAAACGGTTAGAATGTTTCATTGAGTATCGGCAGTTCTGGTCGGGGATTTATAAGGAGGTATCGATATCCCTAAATAGATTTCTAAGTTCATATTGTTGTTTTAGATTTAGTTTAGATACTATTTCAGATTGTAATTTAAATTCTAGTTCAGACTATAGTTCAGATCTATTTAGGATTCTAGTTAAGATTCAAGATTAAATTCTAATTCATATTTAAGTTCCTGCTCTCCTGATTTATGATTAGTTCAGGTTCTACTTGAGATTCTAGTAATTCTCAACTAGTCTAAATTCTAGTACAGATTTTAGTTTAATTTAGATACTAGTTAAAAGTACACCTCAGACCCCAGTTCAAATTCTAGTTCAGAAAGCCAGAAGTTCGGAATGATAGAGTTTCCCAGAATGTTTTTTTTTTTTTTTTTTTTTTTTTTTTTTTTAATACAGTCGAGCGGAGTCATGATATCAACTACGCAGGCGTGAAAATACATGTTTTATTTGTAGTTGTAAAATTGTAAATGTAAAATGTATTTATTTTCTTCATACTCATTTATATATTTAAACGAGAGAACTATAGGAAATTATGGACCGATCATTGCAAATTTTAAAAAGGAAGTTTGCTCCGTCAATAAATGGCAAACATACGAACTTTCATCACAATACTAAATTTTTTTTCAGATTTTTCACTTTAAAGTGAATTTTGGAAGTGGCTTCTGAAAGCAGCTGTGATATGTTAAAAATTGCAACCTGTAAAATGTTCACAATATTTACATGGACAGCCAGTCATACGTACATTGTAAAATCGACTTAGAAAGTGATTCTAAGTTGATTGGTTAACGTAAAAGTGGGTGTAATACCATTCTTTATGTTACAAACATTAGGACAAACGCACTACAGAAACCATCCAAATACCTACAAATGCAAAGTATTACCTGGACGTCACAGATAAATGTTCCGATTTGAAATCATATAAACTTTAAACATATATTTCTTCCTTCATGTATCATGAAGTGTTTCACTCTTTTTCATATGCATTTACATCTTTTTTGTTTCCAATTTATGCTTTTTCCAACGTTTAAAATAGAAACAAATTTTTCACACTTGACAACTTGTTCACATGTGTAAAATATTATTTGTTCTGGTCTATAGAAATGTAGAATTTTTGAATTTTTTGTTTTATTTGTTACGGAGAAAAAAATAAAATAAAAAGATCTTTTTTTGTTAAAATGTAGAAACAAATGCATTTAAAGAAATCATGTTTTAAAAACGACTATTATTTTTACACTTTTAAACATTGAAATATTTACATTCATAAGATTAACTGACAGTTGTTTTCAAGGTTTATGCTACGATGTACTCAAAAAGAAATTTTTTAAAAACTTGTCAGTCAATTTTGTAATAAAAAAATAAGAAAATATGTGTGTTTTTCAAAAGTTTCAATTTTATACTTTTTTACCGTTAAATAATGAAAATCTAAACAGCTGTAACAGGATTTTTTAGGTTAACATATGTGTACCATTTTGACAGTTTTTGTTAATGGCAAAATGACAGCAATCATATTTTTAATAACAAAATAAATTTAAAGAAAGTATAAAAAAGGAAAAAGTTTAGAAAAGGCAGAAAATATTCAATTTTAATACTCTAGCATAAAAATGTACAGTATTGGTTATCATGTGTTTATGCTAGTATTTGTAACATAACGATTAGTCTAACATCCACTTTTAAGTGTGCCATACGAATCTGAATCTATATGTCCACCAACAATCTGGTTTAGGGTATTACATAGTCGGACTTGACCAAATAATAATATTTTAACTTGTTTACAGAATGTTCATGATTTTATAAATTAATTTATTATAACAAAAATTAAATTAGCACTTCAAAAAATTTAATTTGGTCTAAAATGTAAAGTTTCTGTAATTATTACAGACTCTTTCTTTGAAATTTTCTCTCTCTATATAAATTCCTTTCACAAAACGTAAAACTCTTAATTCTTTGTAATTCTTCTTTAAGTTTTGTTTTAGCATTTAATTACAGACGTCATAATCTTATAGTTTAGTATTTACTTTACAAATATTAAATAAGAACATTAATTGTATTTAAATATTTAATATATATTTTAATGTTGCCTTTATATAAATCGTTCGATTTAATGTCTGTCCATTCGTTTGTCAATCTCTCTGCTGCTTCCTATGTAAACGCAGTGAACACTCTACATGTCGCTAATTCAAAGATAAAATTTGGTTCATTATTTTGGGCAAATAACGGCCTAAAATTTCAGATAACTCTCATATAAATCTTCTCCTGGAATGAGGTTTTAAACCCATAGAACTTACTAAAGAAACAAGTAAGATTTTTACAGTCCTATATAATATTCTACACCATTAACAAATATGAAAACTTATGGACCGACCCTCCTGGAAATATATTTTTATTAACATAACCTTTTTATATATTTCATTATACATTTCTATACGAGATGTGGGTTATATGAATTCTATAGGAACAAGACATTATTATTTTTAGACTTTTGAACTTGTAAGTGTTTTTCGGAAAGGAGCTGAATGGGAGCTCCGAATACTTCTGAACTAATCTTCTGGAAATTTTGTGTATGAATTCTGATTGGTACAAAATTTATTTGGACCAAAACTACCAAAAGTGTTCTCATTCTTTAAACATTTTCTATGAAACTTCTTTTAAAAGTCTTTTTAAATTTACGTTAATATATGAAAATTTTTGAAAAACTTCTTATCAAATGAAAATTTGTGAAAAAAAAATCCTGTCAAAGGAAAATTAAACAAAAAATTTCTATCAAAGAAAAATTTTTAAAAAATACAATTACTAAAGAAATCCTATTACAGAATAATTTATTATAAATAGAAAGTTATTAAAAATTTCCTGCGAATAGAAAGCTATTGAAAATTTCATATAAAAGGAAATCTTTTAAAAATTTCTTATAAAACTAAAATTTTTGAAAATTTTTTCATAAAAAGATAAATGTTGGAAAAATTTCCAAAATTTCCGTTAAAAGAAAATTAATAAAATTTTCCCATAAAGATAAAAATTTTAGAAATTTTTGCTTTAAACTTGTTGGGAAAATATTCTTTTTGACAAATTGGAAAGATACATAAACTCGATAAGTAGCTAAATTACCTTAACTTCTTTGGAACTAATGTTTTTACTTTTGATTTAATCAAGAACTTGCCAACATTTTTGGACCATAAATCTCTAAAATATTGACTAAAATAGTCAATATTTTATTATTGGTTTAACATGTATTAGTCACACAAAGTATAATATGTCATGTCATAAACCTATAAATTATCTCAACACATTAAGTTTGTCCTAATTTATATTAAATCTAAAGACGTGCATCTTCACTTCAGCATACAATTTATTTATTATAACAGTTTTTTTATATTTTTACTTCATGAAAATAATATTTTACAGCTGCCACTTAAAGCTGCTGTTTTCTGGTTTATTTATGATCATTTAAATTTTCTGTTACACGTACTTTAATTGTATGAGTGTATAATTGAAAATATTCTTATAACTGTAAATGTCTTATCTAATGTTGTTGCTTGCTGGATGCGAGAGAAATAAAGAGAAAAAACCAAATGGCAACAAAGAAACAGTAATTAAATGGCATTTTATTTTATTAACATCTACAGACAGATACACACATTCACACACATACACGCATATTAAATTTGTCTATAAGGATAACAAATATAATACAATTTATTATAACTTTAGAACATATACATATTATGTATAACTTCCATGTGTCAGTGAGTATGCATCTGTACATTATGTATATTACTCTGTTATAAACATTATTATACCCTACACCATAATAACTGGTTGGGCCATTATGCGTATGCATACATTTTTAAGCATACATTTCCATTCAGGATCACTTTCTGAGTCGATTTAACGATTCCCGTCCGTCCGTCTTGTGAAAAAATGTAGGCCTCAGTTTTCAAGATATTCTAATTTGTGATAATGGGTCGTGATTTTACTTAGTTTCTATAAAAATGTTCCCCCCGGCATGGAGGTCACAAAAGTCCTTAAAATAAGATGATTTAATTAAAATTTATGATATTCTAAAACGACATGCCAAATTATACGACTCATTTTCATAGATCTCATACAACTTCTCTTTCAAATATCGCTTTGAAAGACTTAAACCTCATATAGGCGTTGATATTGCGATAAAAATTGTTCATATCAATACAAGTATAAGCAAAAATTTATGTGCGACATTTTACGAGATGCAGTCCATATTTTCTCCTTTCTCCCATATAAATTATGCACTCTTAAGCAAACATTAAAAGTTTTCTTTATACGAGAGTGGTTTATTAATTTTTGGTAGCTACCACTTACAACCAACAATATGGTGTAGGGCATTAAATATTTGGGCTTGACCGACTATGACTTCTAACTAGTTTTTTTTATTATTTTATTGTTTGGTTGTTTTGTTTTTTGAATTAATGTTATTTCTTCTACTTAATATCATCCTGATAATAAGTTATCGCTACATTTAGTTTTTATATCTTAAGGTGTTCTGTTCTGTTGTTGTTATTATTACATTTTAAAAAGGTTCTTGGTTTGTATGTGTGTACAATATAAACAAAGAAAATTATTTAGAGAAAGGAATAAAAGTGAAACCTGATAAAAATAACCAAAGCGTAAAAGAGGATATAAAAGATTTTGTGGATTATGGTTTTAAAGTGAAAAGGGTAAGAAGGTGGTGTCGACTTAATGTCACTCTTAACAGTTTAAAGCAGATATAGCAATATTCTTACATTTGATAAGATTTCAGTTGAAGGAAAATGAATTTAAAGTATTTTTAATTAAATTAAATGACAAATGAACGAAAGTTTCATATTTCATCGTTAATATCTTTATCATTTTAGCAAATTTAAGCGAAAATCTAAAATTTTCCTTTTAATACCCTTCAACACTACACGTGGTGCCACAAGCTAAGTGGAATAACCTTAGACCCCATATCAAATCATAATAAGAGTCTATTTAGCTATGCCTGTCTGATGACTGTTTGTCTGTCTGTTTTAAGTACGCTTTCGTAAAATTGTCAATTATGAGTCGAAAAATTAGAAAGAAACTTTGTCATAATGTTAAACCATATGTACTTCATTATTGTTCAAAAAATGATAAAAATTGGTTCAGTTGAAAAAAGTTATAGATAAAATACAAGTTATTTTATGACTCATCAAGTGTTCCTGTGTTGTTTTTTGTGGTAGATTCGGCATAGCCGAATAAAGCACTCCTAATTGTTAGAATTTCAACAATTTGAAAACTTTAACCTTAAAACTTGAAAACCTCAATAATTATTTGTTAAAATCAAAATATGAAAAATTTTCCTCAATTTTAAACTTTTCCCTTAATAACTTACAAAATAAATTAACTTACATGAAAAACAGTCAGCCGTTAGAATGGATCTGCAATAAGAAAAACAGACTATGAATTAAACATAAATATTATTTATATTTTCATTAAACATTATAAAACTTTATAAAGAAAATAAAAACTAATTTTTATTTTATTCTATCATTCTTCCTTTAAGCAATTTTTGAATGAATTTGAATATACGTATCTTTATTTGCACTTGTCTTTACGTAGTTTTTCTTCTCTTTCTTCTTCTCTTACATGAAATAACATTCATACACGTATTTTCAAAACAATTTACAAGAATTATGTAAAGTTATGTACATTCGTAAAGTCGTATGTCTGCTTTTACTTAGTTTATATACGAATGTATGTTAGAAGGTATGTCTGTGTGTGTGAGTCTGCTGATGTAGGGAAAAAAGTTTAATGCAAAAAATAATTCAAGTAGAACATAGTATATATGAGGAATAAATGTACATATCTGTGTACTTCTTTGCAATTGAATACATGTGTCTTTAAAGGATGGACACAAAAAAATTCAAATAAATAGAAAATTGTTTGAAAATTTTCCTACAAGTAGAAAGTTTTGGAAAATTTTTTATAAACAATTTTTTAATTGCATTAAATTAAACTTTTTGAGAAAGTTCGTAAAAAAGAAAATTTTAGAAAAATAACTTATTAGACGAAAAGAATCAAAATCATTGCGAAATTTCCTATAATTAGAACTAATTTGAAAAATATGCGTTAAATAGAATTTTTATGACGGTTATAACAGTTTCCTGTAAGTAAGCAATTTGTGACAATTTTCCAATAAATAGAAAATTTTAAAAAAATTTGTTTAAATATAAAATTTGTAAAAAAAAAAAATAAAAAAAAATTTATTAAAAATTTCTTTTAAATCCGTTCGAGCTATAAGTTTAGTGGTTCCATTTTTATTAACTCTTTAGACATTTTGGACAATTTCGTATAAAATATACATTTTTTGAAAATTTTCTATAAACAAAAAAATCGTTTAGAAATTTAGAATTTTATATATTTTACAAGAAATTTTAAAATTTGTTCATTAAAAACGTATATTAAAGCGAATAAATTATTTCGTGTCTCTACTTTATCCGTTCCAAATTGAATCATCACACATTTCAACACATACCAACAAAAATTTTCATATTACATGAATAATGAAGGGAATAAAAATTAAGTCAAAAATTTCATAAAAAACATTTGTAGAGCAGGAAAATAACATTAAATACTTGACGTACTTAAAGTCTTCAATTAACCCTATAAGGGGCAAAGAAAAACAAGGATAAATTTTATATACTTAATATCTGCATTTTACTTAAAAGCGATATAATCAAAAAAGATTTGTTAACTTTTTTAGCTATTTGCTGTGAATACTTTCCTTTTCACATTATCTTTCATCTCTTAATGGTTTAATATTTCCAATTTTTGCTTTTAAAAAGCAGCAATTGATAAACGAATATAATCATAAATATTGCTTTATTAAGAGTTTATTAGTAACTTTTGAATGACTTTTTTTTCATTCTCGCAATAAAATATTATGAACAGGAAAATTTGCATTTATTGATTGGTTTTTGCAAAAACAACGTTATTTGTGTATGTGTTTGTATTTTTCTGTCTACAAATAAAGCACATACATACACATTCGAGTGTATTTAGTAAATAATACTTTAAACAAGTAATTTAGTAACGTAAGAAGATTAGAGTGTTAATTAAAATTCATTTGCTACGATAAGTATTTACTTACTTTTCATGGCTGATATTATGAACATGCACGGATTTTCATACTTTAGACATAAAGAGGAAGAAAACCGCAGACATGGAAAAAGCAAGATGTGGCTAAAGGTAAAAAAATCAGAAAGAGCTAAATCAAATTATATTAAAAAATTATATATGTTGGAAAATTTCCAATAACACTGCGGATTTTTTCCAGAAGTTACTTTTAATAAAAAATTCTTCGAAGATTAGATTTTTTTAATTTATTATTTATAGATATTTTTTTACCAATTTACTTCTTATAAGAATTGAGATCGCGAAATTACAAATATGATAATAAAAGCGAAACCGCTTAACATAGTTTCAATTTTATCTATCACTTAGCTCCACCATACTCCTACAACTACGTTTTTTGGCCTTAGCTCCTAGCAGTTTTGAGGATTTGCCTCTTTTGGTACAAATACCACATTAGAGTTCTTATACCACCCAAGAGCTTGTTTATCATAGTGACGAAATACTAAGTCAGACCAAGAATAAGTGAACACATTATGAAATATTATGATTATCTATGTATAGAACCCGTTGCAACAAATGGCGCAACTGCATATTGCTAGTATCATTGTAATGCAAGTACATTTAATGCTAAATAATTTATACCACAAAGGTCCAGGTATATATTTTTCCATACCTCAGATATTGCGTATACCTTCTCTCAATAAATAGTTAGTTTCAATATAATTTTTAATTAATCCTTTATTTTTAATAATACATTTTAATAACATTTTTAATTGATCTTTCTTCCTATAAATCCTTTTTCTATTATATTGACATTTAATTTGTTTCTTTTTAAATAATATTTATTTCATTAAAATAATATTAATTAACAATTTTAATAACATATTAAGTTTATTTATTGAAATACAAATACAATAAATTTAATATGAAAAATAATATACATTACAATAAATCATTAATTGTTATTAATAAATTAATTAATCTCATATTATTATCATTTTAATAAAATCACTATAAATATCTACAATGAAAAATATTTTATTATAATTAAAATATATTTTATGCATAAATGAGAAAAAAACAAAAAAAAAAAACAAATGAGAACCTGACACCCACTCAGCGTATGATGGATATGTGATGATTTCTTCATAACAAAATATTAAGTATACGTTCTAAGGCTTTAAGTATTAACAGGAAATAGATTAATTTTCTTGTATAAGAAAGGAAACGCTATAAAATTTAAAGATTTTCTTTTATAAATTTTTAAAATTTCAATAAAATTCTAATTATTATTTTATGATTTTTATTGCTGTTACTGTTCGCTCAAAATCAACAAACTTTTTATGCCCTACACCATCGAAAGTAGTTGAGGTATAAAGCGTTTGTGCTGCTGTTTGCAACATACAGAAAAATAGTGCAACACCCACTTTTAAATATACCGTTCGACTCACAATCACTTTCTGAGACGAATTAAAATTTGTCTGTCTTTCCGACTGACTGTCCATGCAAACGTTGTGAACACTCTGCAGGTCGCAATTTGATTAAATGAAAAATTTGGTTTATGTTATTTTTAGACTTAAGGAGGAAGCCTATTGAAATTGGTTAAATACGCTCCAAAATTTCACGTCGCCTCCATATAAATGTTCTCCCGGAATGAGGTATTAAGATCATAAAAGTACCACATGTAAAATGATTTCAACGAAATTCAACAAAAAAGTATTACTAACTAAACTACTACTAAATCAATTTGCCAAATTATGCGATTGGCCCACTACTTCACATAGGTCCCATACATTATTCCCTTTTTATTTGTTTTTTGTAGAAGGATTGATTTCAATTTTTTTGATAGCTATCAAATTTCCTATAAAGCTCAACACAACAAAAACACAATCTAGTTGCTCCATAAATTTTCCAATTACTCTTGTTTTCTACAATACATTTGACAGGATATTCAAAACTTTTCTTAAAGTTTTTTAGGCTAAAATCCTAAAATTTCAACTTTTGCAACTTAACACAGACAAGTTGAAACTTGAAATTTGAAACATACATGTTGGAGTATAAGAAAATTGTAACAAAAATGTTGGTTGTATGAAAATGAAATAGAATAGAATTTTTATTGTTGTTATTTAAACTTCAACTAAAACACACTGAAATTGAACTTAATAAAGATTTAGCTTTTCTCTCTGGCTTTCAGCATGTAGCGTAGGAAGTCATGAAAATAAGCTGGTTTTGCATTAAAAGTCGTCTACTAAGTTTACTGACATATTTTCTCTCAAAAAGGGGGTGTTGAGTTTGTTAGAGATGCTTCCTGTTTTTTTTGGCATTAAAAAAGTGCTGAAGTTGACATTTAATTGTTTAAATTTATTTCTTTTTATGTCAGTTTTCTTCTGTTTTGCTTTTTGATCATTTTTTTCTTTGTGTTTAAAAAAATATTTCATTTATTTCAAGTACAAATATGATGAAACAAATATAAACTGTTGAGAGTTTTAAAAAGTTTAAGTTAATAATATTTTAAAATATATTTTTATACCCTACGCCACCATATATGGTTACGGTACAAAGCGTTTGTGTTTATATGTGTAACGCACGTCCACTTTTTAGCATACACTTCAACCCTGAATCATTTTCTGATTCGAGTTAACTATGTCCGTCCATTTGGCTATCTGTCCATGTAAACATTCTAAACAAACTGCTAGTTGCAATTTTAGAGATATATTGATGGAGCTTAGTACGTGTCATTATTGTAGTCTAGGAACGATGCCTATTAAAATTGGTGATGATGGGCCCATTAGTTCACCTAGCCCCCATACAAATGTTCCTCCCATTATAGGGTTTTAAGGTCGTAGAATTCTTATACATAACGCAATTTTAACGAAATTTGGCACAAATAAGTCTACTAATATTCTTAAATGATATGCCAAATTATACGTGAATCAGTCTATAGTTTCCCTCCTTAAAAATATCACTTTGAAGTGCTTCAATATCACATATACGTTAGTATTGTGATAAGAATTGATCAAATTTAGATAAATGTAAACAAAAATGGATGTTCAAAATTTTACGAGAGTCTGTCCATAATTTCCTCTAGCTCCCATTTTATCCCGCAGAAAGCGCACAAATCCTACTTACAAACTAGTACCGTAATTTATTGCACTATTAAGCACAAATTAAAAATATATTAATACAAGCGTTGATCATTAATTTTTAAAAATTACTATTAATAATCAACAATGTGGTGTACGGTATTAAATAGTCGTGCTTGTCGGATTAAAGCTTTTACATGCTCATTTCATTTTTTTTGATGATATAAAATTAGATTAGCTTAATCAAAGCTAAAATAAATTTCAGTTATTAAGCTGATTTTAGAGAAAATATAACAATTATAATATTTTTTTCTAAAATAATTTTGTAAAATAATTATTATATATATTTTTTTTTTCATAAAAATTTGTCCACACTATTTGCTATAGTCCTAAGCTATAATAAAAAACCAGCTATATCGGTTCATCAGCAAAAATATATAGTCCGATATTTTAGTCCACCTCAAAATTCCGAAAAAGAACTTATAATAAAACTAGTTTGACAACTACTCGGACATATTTGGTTATTACTTCTTTATAATTCTACTTTCCGGAATAAAATATGAACCAATTCCGTCGACATAAAGACAACTACATAATTATCTTCAATATAGTGGTGGAGGTCATTTAAGATTCGGCACAGTCGGGTATAACATTCTAACTTGTTTTTTTGCTCTTTTCATTTCTTTAGCGATTTATAAAATGATATTGATTTTTTAATATTTTTTTTAATAAGAGAAAAATAATTTAACTAGAGCATAATCCAAGGTTTTAGAAAGGACTGAGATTCACTTGTTAGACTTCTTATAAATGCTGCCACAATTTAGTTGCCAATTTTTGTAAATTTTTCTCCGCATAATTTTATTTAAATTTGGTTTTGAATTATCTTCAAACATTTTGTAATCATATTTGGTATTTTCTAAATATTTCGCAAAACATATTTATCATTTAAAAAATACTTAAGATTTTTATAATAAAAATAAAATCCCAAATAAGTCTGGGTCAACATCTTTTGTTCTACTTTAGAATTATTTAAATATTAAAAAAATGCTAAACATGTTTTATCTTTCATTTCTTCATAAACTATAGTTTTAAGTCTCTCAGTCTAAGTATTTGCTATTTATAACACAATTTTTAAAATAAATATGTTTCTCTATGTGGAAAAATGTTTTCAGGCAAATACTACGAGAACACAATGATTTTTATGGAATTTTCCTAATATTCCTTTTATTTAGGAGGATATTTTTTCTTTATTTTTTTCTCTCATTTTTTTCATTTAGATGTGTCTGTTGGTACGTAAAAATATGTTGGAATTTTATATCTTTTTATGCCCTCCACCATCACAAGTGGTAAAGGGGGGGGGGGGGTGTATATTAACTTTGTTGCTTCATACGTAACGCTAAGAAAGTGTTATCTCAGATCCCATAATTTATTATTTTTGTATCAAATCAAAATTTGAGTCGATTTAGCTATGTTTATCTGTCTGTCTGTTGTAGGCTCGCTCATATCCACAATAATTGACAGAGCTTAATGAAATTTGTCTTGAGTATCTATTATAATCCTGAGAAGTTTCCTTTAAAACCAACAAAATCAGTTCATTACATTAAAAGATTTAGACCGATATCTGAGTGAACCTCTAAACTGCAGCAAAAAACTTCCGAGAAATAGCAGTTATAAATCGACAAATTAGAATAAAAATTTGTCATAATATTAAGTTAAATGTATTTCATTACGATTTCAAAAATTATGAAAATCGATTTAGTAGAAAAAAGTTTATAGCCAAAAATATAACTAATTTTATGTTTAACTAATAACGTATTTACTTTACACGCATTTATGATGGAGGATATTGAAGATTCGGCATAGCCGAACTTTATTTCTTCTGGACAAAGCTCTAGTTTTTCTTGTATGGTTTTATCTCTACAATCTGTAGTTACAAATACTTACGATATATATTGTATGCATATACACATCTACACATACAAACTTAAGTTTGTTGTCTTTCGTCTTTAGTTTTTTAGTTTTGTATTTTTGAAGTTGTTGTAAAGAAAAGCATTCTAATTCTTATGAGACAACAAAATGTCATTTGTTGTTATTACAGGATTAGTTGTTTATTGTTGTAGTATGTTCTAGCTTTAAACACATTCACATATTCCTTACATGAGGTTGTATGTGTTTGTGTACTTATCTTTCAACCCACTGCTCTATTTACTTTAATAAAAGTCCTTTATTTTCTATGATGTACATACATATATGTATGTATTTATGTTCTTTATACCAAGACACTTTACTCTCTCTTATTTATATTTT
Organism: Cochliomyia hominivorax; assembly: GCA_004302925.2. Lineage (NCBI taxonomy): Eukaryota > Metazoa > Arthropoda > Insecta > Diptera > Calliphoridae > Cochliomyia > Cochliomyia hominivorax. The sequence goes on from PYHX02000467.1 coordinate 103,835,929, forward strand.
TTAACACACTAACACAATGGCAATTATATGCGTTATTATGATGTAATTCTAATTGAATTTAGTTGTATCCTTAACTTGTGAATATAATAAAGTTAAATGTACAGAAAAAACAGAAAATAAAATCATAAACTATAACTAAACATATAGAAAAATTTTTAACAGATGTAAGGACAAAGAATATGTAAATAAGGACAAGGAATTCTATCACAACATTTTAATCTACTTGTATTTAGGTTAGATAGGGAAATAACAATCATTTGAAAATTTTACGAATATCAAAATATATTCGGAATAAAATACTCAAAGTTAAGTCCATATAGTTAAGTTAGTAACTTCCTGCAGGATACTGTATTGAAGCTTCGATTTTGTATTTAAAGGTCTTTCTTGTTTATATGTTTTACATTAATATTAATGTAATATTATATTGTAATATTTTGCACCACGGTGCAGAGTGTTCCACATGAAAAGGGGGCTATAGTCGATCTCAAAAAAGGGAACGAAGATTTTTCTCGTTAAGTCAGAGCGATTCGATATTACTTTTAATATCTTGAACCGATTTTGATGGTTTTAAATAGGAAACTTCTAAAAACAATAGCAAATACTAAGGCCAAATTTCACTGAGCTCTTTGATTATTGTGTATATGATTGTGCTAATAACAGATAGACGACAGACGGACATACAAACAGACATTGCTAAATCGATAATAATTTATACTTTATATGGTCTTCAATGATTTCTTCCTACCGTTACACTCGGAATGACAAGGTAAATATATCTTCGTCTTCACTTGTGGTGGTATAAAGGGTAAAAATGGGTTAAAATTTATTTTGACTAAAATATCTATTAAACTATAAAAGAAAACCTACGGATATTAGGAAACGTTTGATATAAACATATGAAATGTCCCACTTTAGGACCTTATAGACCGTCACTCGTTAGATCAATAAGTTTAAATCTCAACCTTATCACAGCTATCACAACTATCAGTGTATTGTATTTCATCGACAGCGATCAAGTTCTTCAGTTTTTCAAATTTAATACTGTTTGAAATTAACAATCTCAAATTTAGGTTAAGAAAATCTCAAGACATTTAAAATCACAAATAAGACATTTTTTATGAAATTAAATCCATAATATCCCCAATGATAAATTAGTCTATTTTTTATTGTCTCAGTCCTTTTAGTCCAACACAGACATTATAAATAATGTTTTTGTTCGTTATTTTCTCATACTCTTGAAATATTTTCTAATTCTATTTTCGTAACTGTATATATAAATGGTGCGTATATGTATTTGAGTGGGTGTATAATTGATAGAAGAAAAAATATATAGTTTATATATAATAATGTTATCTTATGTTTTAGAAGCATTTTATTATTTCAATTAGACCTTGTTAAATTCAACTCATTATGGATTTGGTCATTAAGTGACAAAAGTGCTTATAGTTATTTAACCGCAGGAGCAATTAGTGTTACATTCACGATTACATGATTACTTTTACTATTAGATATTTTTATGAAACTAAATTAGTTTTTATGTATTAGAAAATGCATTAATATTTTGAGGAGATTTCAAATGCTTTACCAGTTATATGGACAATAATAACAGAATTGAAATTTATAACTCCACATAAATCAATAAAAGTATACAACAGACGTTATCTACCCTTTTTGTATGTGAAAGTTCTTCGCTTGAACTAGAAGTTGCCGGTTAATATATTTAAATATACTTAACCAATTTCGCTGGTTATAAATGGAAAACTCTTCTAACTGTGCTCTGTCCATTATTGTGGATGTAAAAAGACTGATTTTTACAATTTTCAGAAGAAGAAAAAATAAATTATTATTTTTTAAAAATTGTCGAAAATTTAAAAATTTTAGACAAATTTAAAAATTATATAAAAATTTTACACATTAAAGAGAAAATTTCAATTTTTATATCAAATTATTTTTTTTTATTTTAATTTTTAGATAAAATTTTAATCTTTAAAGACATTTTAATTTAAATAAATTAACTTTTTATTTTTTAAACAATTTTTTAATTTTTAAGGAAAATTTTAGTTTTATAAAAACTATTTGTTTTGTTAAGAAAATTTGGAATTAAAAACTCTCCAACACCGAAAATTTAAAGTGAAGTGAATCATTCTGTGTGTTAGCCCTACGTAACTTACATTCTAGTCTACCAGATAGAATGTAAGTTACGTTTCGATTTATATGTCTAATCGCCCGTTTGTAATCGTAAATATCTTAACCGTAACTTCGGCTCGGTAGAAACAATATTGTCCAAAACATGACTTATCTCTCTCAGATTGAGGGAATTTTCTCTTTAAAAGGGAAGCTGAAAATTGTTGCCAACGATTACGATTAATTGACTTATTAAAATTTACTATTAGACACATGAAAAAAATTTTGAACAGGATACCACAACGTTTCATTGTAGACTACAAAATTTATGGATGGACAACGAGGGAATGGTATCTCCCTAACAAATCAAATTTTAAGTATCGCATGTCTCCGAAACTGTTACAGGAAATTTTATAAAATTTCATGCTTAGTAGAAGCAATAACGGCAAAATGTTAAAAACAACGAAGTTTTGAAATATGACACGGGAGAGTGATATCCTCTTTCAAGCAGAGATTTTAATATGTTTATACAATTATACCTAACATGATCTCGGTGGAGGGTATAAGAATATATATGGCCTAATCTAGCATTCTTATTTGTTTAATTTTTCATGGGAAAGAGAAACATTAAAGGATTTTTTCATAACCGAAGAAAAGAAGGGATTGAAGCGATTTTTCGTAGATTTTATCAGCAACATTGCTCATATATATAGTTGAAAAATTCTAATGCAGCTCAGTCGTATATTTCATTCCTAATTGTTTAAGAAAATTTGTGTATATATTTTTTTATAAAAATTAAGGTTTTTGTTAATTTATATTTATTCATAATTATTATAATTTATTAGGTTTGGTAATCAATTTTTTTTTGCATTACAAAAATTTTGAAAAAGATTTTACTTAGTAACAAAAAAATTTATTTATGTTATAGTTGACCAGTGATATCAACTTATTTATAGCTTTTATTTAAATGAAAGAAAAGTGGACATATTTTTGGACATTTTTTAATAAAAATTCTTTCTCAAAGAGTACAGATAAAATGTTACCCATTAAAATAAAACTCCTTAATTACTAATTTTGTAGTCTTACATTTTAGTCTTCTCTTTTCGAAAAGTTGACATTATAGTCTCTTTTATATATCACAAAAGATTTCATTATAACTTTTCCCCTAATCACCTAAGTTTTATTGTTGACATTTAAATGGAAAAAAGTACAAAAATATTTAAATAAATTTTTTCCTTGGATCGTTTCTCCACATTAATCATTTTTCTTCCTTTACAAATAATTTTCGGCAACTTTTCCTTATGTAAAAAAGAAAAAAAATATGCTCATTTCATCAGTGACCTTTTCCTTAAATACTTTTGCCAAAAATATTTAAAATATATTTGCACATTAAAATAAAAAACTAAATATGTGTTCAAGTTTGAATATAAAAAAGGAAAAACTTTGACATTTAAAGGAGGAAAAAAGAAACTAAATGTTGTTATTTGCCCTTCAAATTAATGTCTTTCAAATGCATTTCTCTGCTATAACTGAACTTTATATATGAAACTTGGTACCATAAAACAAGAACTACTACAAACAAGAAAACAGTGTCCTTAAACACGTTCAAGTCTCATGAGCAAAACTTTTTTAATGGTGACTTTGTCTTGTGTTAAATTAAATGGTTGACATTTTGGCAATAGAAAAATTTATATTTAAAAATTTCAATTTTGTTGTTATTGTAACATGTGTGTAGTTGTTATTGTTGGTATGTTACATTTTTAATAAATAGAATTGTCAATTTAGCTGGAAAATTTTTGTCCATCTTTTAGATGATTTAAGTCTTCTCCAAAAAAAAAAAAAATGATTGCTTTTGTAAAGGAAAGATGAATGGCGGAAATTTTGTTAGAATATTTTTATTTACCTTTGGTCCTACTATTTTTGTTTTCTTTTGTTTAGCTTGAAAGCTAAAAGTTTATGCTTTTATTTATCTATTTTCTAAGAAGCTTTCTTTTTTGCTTCGTTTGTTATTTTCTTTTATTTGTTCTTTGATTTAAATTTTTTTCGAGATTTAAGAGGTTCTTAACAGGAAAATAATTTTTAAAGAATAGAAATTTTTTAATAAAATTTTTAAAATGTTAACTTATGAAAATAATGGGTATTGAATTTAGTAAAAATTGTTATTGGGCATAACAAGTTAATAATGACGATCTGGACGACATTTGGATGGGTAAATATATGTCATTTAATACAGTATTCAAGGGGTCCAAAGTAAGTCTTACGTTTTGTGGAAAAATCAAATGACTTTTTGCATTTGCTGGATGCTAAAGGTTTTCGATTATAACTTGAAGCTTGCGATTAATATGGACCATTTAGTATTGTTCTACAAATTTGGTGATCAATCACGAAAAGTACTTGTACTATCTTTGTGAGTCCCACAAAAGCAACAAACCTGGGTCTTATACGAATTAAAGTCGAGGGATTCATTTCGCCTTTGAATGCGTAGTTTCTTCACTTCAAGTGAAGAAAGTCATTTGTAAATCCCAACTTAAAAGCCAAATTAAAGCAGAAGACGAATTTAGCGAGTTGAACGTTAGCTCAACTTTTATTTGGAACAGTAGATAGTTTTTGTTTAATGACCAGTTGAGAGCATTTGAAGTGAGTAATCTACGAAAACTACCAGAATATTCGACAAGACAGGAACATAATATTGTTTTACTATAGAAAGGTTCAAAATTATTTTACCTCAGAATTATCACAAATATATGAGAAAAGAAGTAATAATGCTGAATATTCAGTACCCTCCACCATACATGCAAGTCAAATAAATATGTTATGTTTCGAACATAGACCATCACACATACTGTCACAAGCGTATACAATATTTAAAAGTTTTTCTTGAATTATAAAAATAATTATATTTTTAGCTATAACTTTTTTCTTCTGAACCGGTTTTGATCATTTCTGGACTGGTAATGAAGTACACATAATATAATATTATACCAGAATTTATTCTAATTTGTTGATTTATAATTGAAAATTTTACAAAAGTTCACCACTTGAACTTAGAGGTTGATTCAGATATTCGTCTATATCTTTTTTTATATTGTGACTTAAAATAATATATTTGGCTTAAAATAAATAAAACAAGTATTGAGATTTATAATTTTTTTTGAATGTTAGCGTGCCAACAATAGACAGATGGACGGACAGACAGACAGACAGACAGACAGACATAAGATCATAGCTTAATCGACTGAGATTTTCAATCAATTTTTGGTAAAGTTTTTAAATTGATACGGATCTAAGTTAGCAGTATTTCCAACTTAATGGAAAATATTTTCATTAATTTAAAACAAATAAAAAATCATGTTCAATGAAGACCAAATGTTACAAAGTTATTTTTTGTGATTTTTGGGACTTATGGAGATCAATACAAGAGTTCGTCTGTATGTGAGCAAGAAGCAAAAATGGATTGATTATTACCGGTATCAATTTTCTTTTGTCCAAAATAATTACATTTGGAATTACGAATTACATTTGGTTCACAAAATTTACATAGACTACATGTTTTTGGCATCGTCAAGTAAACTCGGATGGCAATTCTGGTCCGATCGGATTACATAAATGAATTTTTATGACACGAATATTTTTGTTAAATTTTTGCGTTTTAAAGAAATTTTTTAAAGGGTTATGAAAATAAAATTATGGACCGACCCTCGTATAACTTCGACAACATACTGGTTTTTGCCTGTATTTGTCGTAATTTGACCAGATTTTATTTATGCGTACAGTAAGTTATTCTGAGTCGAATGCTATAAAAATTGTTGCAGATTTTTATCACGCATAGACAGAAAAGTTCTACGTCTACTTTTATGTAATCCGATCGGGCCAGAATTGCCAACCGATGTTAACTTGACGATGCCAAAAACTGGTGGTCTATGTGAATTTTGTGAACCAAATGTAATTCGAAATTTCAAATGTAATTATTTTGGACAAAAGAAAATTGATACTGGTAATAATCGATCCATTTTTTCTTTTTGCTCATATACAGGCGAACTCTTGTATTGCTCTCCATAAGTCCCAAAAATCACAAAAAATAACTTTGTAATATTTGGGTCTTTATTGAACATAATTTTTTATTTTTTTTAAATTAATGAAAATATTTTCCATTAAATTGGAAACACTGCTGACTTAGATCCGTATCAATTCAAAAACTCTACCAAAAATTGATTTATTAAATCAATAAACGAATCTTGTGTATATTTATCTCTACGTTTTTCAATAATTCATATGAAATCTTCTTTGATATCTATTATTTGCCAGAGGTTAAATGAAACCATAGATTGCAGACAATAAACTTTTTACTAAATTTTTTTCTCACACCTTCTCGATAACCTTTTTTTCTGTGGAAGATCTCATAAAACATCAAGGAAAAAAACATTCTTTTTTTAATTCATAGGAATCCGAAGGTGTTCCATAAAGTAGCTTTAAAGGGCAGCAACAATAACAACAGTAGTAGCAATATCAACAGCCGCAAACAACAAAAGTTTAACCTGAAATTTGGTCCAACAATAAAGAAGGTGAAGAAAAATACAAAAGCAAAATGGCTACAGAAAAGAAGGAAAACAACTAAATATAACAACCAATAAACACTCCTGTAAAGAACCACACAAGCTATTAATCATTACGTTTATAAGGGGTTTTCCACTCTTTGTAAACGTTTTTTCTTCATTTTACCTTTTTTGTAATTTACAATGATTTTTTTGAGAGGGGGGGTGGCGTGGATTAAAAATCAAAAGTGATGAGGGGCTTTTAAAGTTTAAACTGGCAACAATACGTTAGATTATTGCTTAAGCTTCAAATTATAGGTTATAGCAATATTTTAATTTGTTTAACTTATTTTTGATTGTATTTTTTCTTTGTTGATACTTCAAGATTTAAGAGCTAAAGGGAATGTTATTCCTGGAACATTTTATTTAAAAGAAGTTGAAAATGAAATGGTAACAGTTAAAAATTAATTGTGAGTAGAAAAAAATAATCCCTACATTTCAATAAAAGGCAATAATAAATTCTCAAGACCCTTAATGACTTCATCAATCTGTATGACTCTAATCCATATTAAAAAATATAATTACATACAGACAAAACCTTTAGGAAAAATCATCGTTGATTTGACTTATATCGATGTGTTAAATTGTGCTAGGCTTGGACCATTACTTCTTATAGGTCCCATGCAAGTCCCCTTTTAAATATCACTTACATATGCGTTAGCATTTTAATAAAAACTGGTCGGTCCATAATTTATTTTTGTTCGATATAACCCCATAACAAACACACAAATTTTACTTAAATGTTAGTATCACATTAATGAAAGCACATTAAGCACTTAATCATAAATCAAAAAAAAAAAAATATATATATATATATACGAGGGTCGTTCATAAATTTTTCGTAGCTGTGATTTACGGCCAATAATATTAGCCGAGCTTGACCAACCATGATAATAAAATAAAATTTTTATAAAGATTTAAATTTAGAGTGAAAAATTGAAATTTTTTGAAAAAATTAGTTTATTAAAAAAATAAAAAAAAAATATTAGTATTTAATGGGAATTTGTGACAAATTCAACCATAAATGAAATTTTAAATTACGAATTTTAATTATAATAGTATAATGCTGAATTTTCGGCGAAATATTGAAATTGAAATAAGAAAATTATTTTTTTTTACTGGAAATTCGAAATTTTAGTGAAAACTTAATTTTCAACAAAATTTCAATTTTCACAAAATTTTTGAATTTTCAGCGAAATTTAGTGAAATATAGACTTCTTAGCGAATTATTGAGCTTCCCTAAATATCGAATAATGAATTTTAAGTAAAGAATTAAAATGACGTTCAATATTGATTTACTAGTGAACTGAATTTTTAGGGAAACGTGGTATTTTTAATTAGTGAAATTTTAATTTCTTGTGAAATTAACTAAATTTTTGAATTCTTAGTGACTTGATGAATTTTCAATGAATTTTTAATATTTCCGGTGAAACATGGAATTTTACAAAGAAAAGAAAAAAATAAATAATTTCCAGAAAAAATTATTTTCAGTGAATAAAGAATTTAAGCGGAGTATTGTAAAATTCAAAGGAGCATGAAATTTTCGATATTAAACTTCCAGATTTTTTAAATTTGCACATAAATGTTGAACTTATTTTATTTCAAAAAGTATTTTGAGAAATAAGTATTCACTAAATTCCCCTGTTAGTAAGATATTTTCCAAAGAGGCGCTTAAACTTACTTATTCCAATTTGTCATCCGTAATTCTAAGAATTAAGTCGAAGAAGAAAAAAACTGCTTTGTAGCAGTGATGCCCACTAATACTACTATACATTTGTCTTTCTGTGAATGACCGTGAGTAAAGCAGCAACAAATTATATTGAATTAATGTTCAATCTGCACAAATTGTGTAAGAGCAGTACTCGTAAGCAGAATTTGTTGTCTTAAATCTCGAGTCGTCAATTGTGAATATTGAGCATCACTGCTTTAAAGGGTTAATGAAAAGTATAACTTTTTCATTACACTAAAATCCAACAAATTAAAATCTTTTCTGAAATTTTAAGTAAAAACAAACTTAATTACTTTTCTTTGTCAGTCACTCTTCCAGAAAAATACAATTCTAAATTAAATAATGTCCCCAATATTTCAAACAAAAATGTCACAAATAAATTGTCATTACTCCAAGTATTAAATGTATTTTATTCTGTAATATTTCTCATTTTCTAAACTATTTCAATTTTGGTCATAATCATGAAAACGATAAAACTAATGAACTCTAACATTTTATGTGCGTTGCAATATAAACTTGAGGAAAAATACTTGATAATAACTATTATTTTATTTACAATTTACAACTTCTTCAAAATGCTACTGGTACCAACAAACACCATCATCAACAACAACAACAAGAACAACAATCACTACAACTACTACTGCTACTGCTAAAGTAGAATAAGAGTGTTAAGTGCTACAACTGCTATTTTATTATAAATACTTAATACCAGTTGATGAGGATTGTTATGTAACTGACGGACTGAATGACTGACTGACAATTTAATATATTTTTCTCTCTCTCTTTCTGTTGCATTTTAGTTATTTTCTAGTTAGTTAGTTGTAAATACAGTTGTAGTTTTGTTTTGTAGCATATTTAATACAAAATCCAGTTGTAATAATGATTTTGACTTAAATTTATATACAACAAGATTTATATATTTGACAAGATAATGATGACGACGATGAAGATGATGTTTTCCAAACCTCATTTATTTCTCAAAGTCAATGTTTAAATTTAATTAATATTAATGCGTTTAAATAATTGTTTAAAGTAACTAATGATTTCACTTAAAATTTTAAATAATTAATTTGTTGCGTTAATTGCAGTTTTACAAAATATGGACATTAAAAACAGCTTTTTTTAGAAATTTGAATTAAAACAATATTAAAAAAAATCATTTAGTTTGAATAAAAGTGTTATATTTGACTATTCCAAATCTCAAATACCATCCTCCTTTTACATTACGAAAGAATTAGCATGAGTTGACGATATTGTACCAAAAGCATATTATTCTTTCATCAGGTTAAATACCGATCGAAAAATGTCTGAATTTCGATAAATATAGGAAGCACTATTTCGAAAATTTTTATTTTAAAAAAAGTAAGCGGTTCGATAATTTAAAAACTAGATATATAAAATATTTTAAAAAGGAAATGGGTCTTAAATGGGAACTGTATCAAACATGGCCCAATATTCGTTATGTTAGTAACGTATAACAATAACTGCACCGAATTTCAATATTTCAATTTTTAAAGTCTTATAATTTCACATTATTTCCGATATCCGGCAAAGAATGTAACACATATTTATGGCAGTTAGAAAAATAATCGTGATGATGTTTAATTAAATTGGTTCATCTTCATATAAGAGTTTTTAAACGGGGCATTATATGGGACCTATTGCAAAATATGGACCGATGTTGGTCAAACTAATGATATATATTACAGATTAAAGAAAAGTTTTTGTGCCAAATTTCCATAGAATTGGAATTAGAATTTAAGAGTCCTATAATAAAATCCCCAGTGCGATCTTTGGGTATATTATTGTATTAAAATAAATATGGCAAATTTCAGAAAATTATCTTTGAAATTGTGACTCATGCGCCATAAAGATTTTTGGAAATATCAAAATTTTGCATATTTTAGCCTGTACATTTTCTAATGATCCGGTTTTAATGACTTTTTCTATTAATTTTTATTGTAAAATTGTTGTTTAAATCTAGTTACTTTGTATTGAAAAAATTAGAAAAGTTCTTTTTCGAAATTTTATGGTGATCTCAGATATCGGTCACTAACAATTTTAGCTGGCTTTAAATAGGAAACTGCTTAGGACAATAACAAATAGTGTGGTATAATTTCTTTGAATTCAGACAATTATTTTAGACAAAATAATGTATATTTTATGGGATCTGAGATATTTCCTTCTTGACGTTGCACATGGATTGAAAAAGTTAATGTACTCTCATCACCACTTGTGGGGGTGGAGTCGTTAATAATTATTATTATTATGTTTATTATTATTATTTTTATTATTATTATTATTATTATTATTATTTTTTTTTTTTTTTGTAATATTTTAATATTTTTTAAATACCGTAAAAAAACATTACATGATTTAATTAAATTTATAACTCTGGCAATTTGCAACAAGTAAATCGTCAGATTGTTATTTTGTATTTCTTCCCATCTTCCTGTTTTATTTTAAAATTCAATTTTTTTTTTTTATAAATTGAAATCAACTTTAGTGTTGTATGGGTAAATTTATGTAAGTGTGTATGTATGTGTGTTTTGCTTTTAGCAATAACATTTGAACTGATGAATGTTGACAGCAAACTAGAAAAAAATTAAAAAAATCACAGTGTCGTCAACACAAACACTAACAGCAGTGGCAGCATCAGCAGTAAAATACTAATATCATCAGCGCCTTCATTTATATTGTATCATGTATAATGGCTTTTTAGGCAGAGTTATAAAATAATGAATTCCATTTCTTATTGAAAAGATTTTTTACTATCTGAATATCAAAATAAAAAGTGAGATAAAAAACAGGCAGTTTGAAGAATTTGCCTCTATTGGTACCAATATCGTATTATTGTTCTTATGTCTTTTTAGCCATAGTGACAGGATTGTAAGACAGGCCAAAAATAAATATACCAAGCCTTTTTTATAAACATTCCATGATGTAAATTTCAGTACTTTTATAGTCCGTGGTAACAAATGATTTTTTTGCCACAGTTAGATATTACTTGCTAAATCAAGAACTTTTTGGTAAATGTTTACTGTTTTTGGGTAATAAACTTTTCTTCAATATTCCCTCGAGCAGTATACAATTTTTGATCAGGAATTTGCGAAAAATCTGCCAGAACATACGTTTCGTCATCCATTATGCAGCAAGTATATATTACTGTTTAATAACATAATCTAAAATAGTGTTGTGTCCTTGCATGAACCGCATTTTGTATGAACCAACTTGGAAATTTTTCTGTTTATCAGTTTATTCTTTGTATGTTCTTCCTAGTTTTTATATAAAGATCCTTAAACCCAACAGTTATTTATTAGAATGGACTTAGAGTTTTGAATCAATGCTATGAACAACTTCAGCCTAAATCAATACTCCCAGATTGTCGATCGAAATCTGTCTGTGTGAAAGATAAGTAAGTTCTTGTAGTGTTACTTAATATTTTAATATTTCTTCGTATATTTAGCCTACAGTGATGTGTAAAAGTTATGGAAAACTATTGGTACTTTTTAAAATTGGTACCTTTAGTACTATTATATTTAAAATAAAATTTTTATATGTTGTCATATTTGCTGCATATTACTTTTTTTCACTTCAGAACTTCCGGTTATAAATATGTGCTAGTGGAAAATTAAACATTTTCCCTTCACAGTATGTGTGCTAGTGTGTGTAAATTTATGTGTGTTTTAAAACTGTTAGCGATAAGTGAATGACACTAAATCAAATACACGAGTAATTGCAAATTTAATAGTTGTCAACTTTTTTCCATTCTCTCTTTTTTCCTATTCACACATTGAATAGAAAATAAATAAGAAAAAATGTAGTTAAACGTTAAAGTACAGAACGTTAACATTTTCCACATATAAAAACACACACACACTCATTATTACGGGGAATTTCCTAGATACTGAGTATGTGTGTGTCATATAAAAAGAGTATATAAAATTTGTTTCTATAATTTTACGATATGATGTCGTTATATAAAATACGATAAAGAAACAATTTATTCTATACTTTAACACAATTTTACACATACATAAATACATACACATACATGTATGTTACTTGACAAAATATCAGATCATATCGTATCATGGAAAAAATTAAAGGATCCTAACAAATAGACATATTTACATATAATGATACAAAGATATTTAACATTTAACAGACACTTGTACTCCAATTTAATGCAACACTAACATCAACACACATATACATACATGTACACACATTTAACATTTAAACGACATACATTACTTACAGCTGCTAAAGGAACAAGAGAAAAAATACTGAAATGGAAATAAAAACTAAACTAAACAAAATGGTAACGTATATGTTTCCTCATAAAAAATAAAAAAATCTAGTTCAAGTGTTCCATTTATTATAGTTAAACTAGAAACACTCATACAAACAAATAGCTTATAAGTTCATACAATACATGTTATGCTCTGAAATATAATGACCTTTCTTTCCCAAAAAAAAATCGAATATCTAAAAAACTGTATTATATATTTTTCGTTATATACATAAATTATGACTTTATTATTATAATTTTCTATTTACACAATGGAAAAATTCCAAGAACTCTTGTAAATAGAAATTTTATTGGGAAAACTACATTAACTTTTTATATGAAAAGGTTCTAAATTATTTTTATTATTTTTTTATAAATTTCCTATTACTTTCAAAATTTAAAGCTTAATTGAAGCGCTCTAGTACAAAACTACGACAAAACATCCTAAAGGTTAATAGAGTTTTTGCAAAAATGCTTTGTGTGCTGATGAAGAAACGTAGCAATTTTATTCACAAATCTCTTGTTTAACGTTTATTGCACCCTAAATGCATTTAAATACCAGTAGATGGTTTCTTGTGTTATTACAATTATTTTCTATGCGCAGCTTTTCTCTGGGTTGTAAAACGCAGTGATGCCAGATGCAATTTTTGGACAAAAAATACGGGTTTGGGAAAAAGCAAATCTCAAATTTTTATATAAGTTTTTCTTAGTTTTCTATATATTTTACAAGCCTCTGTAAAATTTCTCAAATCAGAATAAGAAAAAAATATTCTTAATTAATTCATAGCGTTATTCGGAAGGTTTCTTACGGGAAGTGAGATCAGAAATAGAGAAATCTAAAGCCGAACTAGAACGTAACTAGAAAACAACTACAGCAGAACTAGAGAAGCATAAGAACAGAACAACAACGAAACAAGGGGGCAATTAGCAGCGAACAGAACTAGAAAAAGTAGAACGGAACTAGAGCAGAAGTAGAACAGAGAAAAAAAAGTTGGAACAGAACAAAAAACTCAATAAAGTACTGAATAAAAATCTGAATCAAGAACTGAATCAAGAACTGAACCAAGACTAAATCGATAACTGAATCAAGAAAAAAATCATGATTTGAATCAAGAAGTGAACCAAAATCTTTATCTGAATATAACCAAGAACTCAGCTAAGAACTGAACCAAGAACTGAGGGAAGAAATGATTCTAGAACTGAATCAAGAATTGATTAAGAATTGAGTAGAATACTGAATAAAATAAAGGATTATGAATCGAATAAAGAACTGAATCACGGAAAAGATTAAAAGATAAATAAAAAGTTGAAAAAATCTGAATCACATTCTGTATCAGACTACTTGATTTGATACTTGACTTTAGAACTAAGTGGGGAACTAAACCGATGCATATGTAAGAGCTGAAGCGAGGTTTGAATCAATAACTGACTAAGAATCTAATTCTCAAATCAAACATTTCAATCAATATCTAAAAAAAACGCTAGATCATGATCTAAAAAAGCTGAATCAAGATCTTTACCGGGAAAGATGTTAAGAACAGAAACTTTTTGCGAAACATTTGTTTATAAATTGTTTATGTAAACATTTTATGAATCGCTTTATATTTCTTCAAGGAGGCAAAAGAATCTAAACTCAAACCATTTTGCGATGTTCCTAAATTTTTCATTCTTTTCTACTCTGGTAATTAGAACTTTCAACTAAGTGTATGTATGTGTATGTGTGATTTCAAGTTCTCCATTGTAATTTCAACTGTTTGTTAAGCGTTTAAGGTTGTTAACTCCAAACAATTCATTTTGCTTTAATTCTACGTTTATTCTTTCTACATTTTTAAACTCTTCCTCCCCCTCCCACACACTTTGTATAATACAAATTGCAAATTGTAATTTAACACTAAAAATGAATACAATAGTTTTGTTACATTCAAGTACTTACGACTCATTGGCATGATTAGTGTTAATTTACTTTTAAATATTCCCTGGTATTTTGTGTAATGAAATTTTGACTGCTGATTGCGAATGTGAGTAAATAGAAAAAAATTAATTTTACACTGAACATTTTAGCAGGTGATTAAAATACTTTGCAGATCATCAAACAATTTGGTAATTTTAACCCTTCGAATACTGCTATTTACTATTTCACGTAAATTAAGAATTAAATAGAAAAGGCCAAGGGAAACTTTACTGTGAGAAGAAGAAGTAGAAAAAAATGTCACATATAATTTATTTTATACTTTACATGTTCAAATTCAAGTGTTTCAATCGTTTGACGATAAAAGAATTTTATTTGCGAAACTGTTAAAAGGAATTGAAATTTTTTTTAATTTTATTTTCATTTTTTTGTTGTTATTAATAATATTGCATTTTAAATGTTTTTATTACCATGTTATTGCTACTGCTGGTTGCTTTTTCGTTAAGGTTATGACCCTTGTTATTTTGTGGTAAAATTACCGTAAACTGACTGCGTGTGAATAAAATAAATTTGAAAATGAATTAAGATTTTGTTTAAAAGCCTTTTTTGTATATTTGTCATAGTTATATTTTTATATGGAGTTATGTAAAATTTTATTACAATTATGAGTATTTTTAAAATATTAAATAATATTTCCAGTAGAGTTTTTGTGAAAAGATTTTTAGGAGTGAGATCGAGAGATCCTTAACACTACGAAATCAATAAAATTACCGTTTTTTCTTAAAATTTGATTGAACTTATTATCGCAATTTACAAGCAACCAATATTTTAATAGTTTTAATCACTGGTGATGAAATCTGAACCTTTTTCGGAAACCCTTCCATTAACATTTTTATTTAATGTTAAATCAAAAATGTTCAACGTTGATTTCACTTCATGTTTTTTTTTTGACTTCTAATTTAAACTGCAGTTTTTTGATCGAATAAGAATTTTAAATATATTTTTAAATCTCAAAAACCCTCTTCAATATCCTTTCTTAAATTCCCAATAAAATGTAATAAATCTGCTGAAATATTTAAATTAATAATTAGTAACTATGCTAATTAAAACCTTATAAACCTTAAATTGTAGGCCATTTTAAATATGGAGGTTAAACAAACATTTCCATACAAACACACACACATACGTTCTCATTTTCAGTCAAACGCAACACTTGCACTTGATTGTTGGTATGAATTTTTATGAGTAGGTAATTTGCTAATTACATACAAAGTCATATACACACAACTTTACACACATGTTAAATAAATGTTGAGCCTTTTTTCTAAAAAGCAAAAAACACACAAAAAAATGGAAAAATAAACATTACAAAAACCCTTGAATTATGAAGGATATAAAAGTGAAAAAAGCTTTTAAAATTTATTGTTTATTTTACAAACAATAATCAAGGTTTCAATAAAGGACGTGAATAGATTTGCCCTTTATTGCATTGTTAGTGTTGACATATGTAAAGGCCATCGACATATAATGGTTACGTTCTTAAAAAGTATGGAAACTTAATTTTATATATTTTCATTTTTATTTAAACGAATAAAATAATTTTAATGAATAAAATTCTGATATTATTGAAAACTTAAATAATTGTTTTCAAAATATGCAAATTAATTTAGCGTAAATCGCAATTTGGTCAAAATTTTTGTTTAAGTGAAACTTTGCAATACTTTTTCTATAAAAAAATTCGTTCAACTTTAAATAGAACTGAAAAAGAACTGAACTAGAACTAAACAAGAACTGAACTAGAACCCAACTAAAACTAAACAAGAACTGAACCATATTCCCTTTATAACAATAGAAATGTATAAATGTATTCATGTTTTAGTATCCACTCTCAAAATTCCTCTATTTGTATACTTTTTGCTTTATTTCATAAATTAAATCAGCACAGAACATTCATTACTTTTTGGCATATTTAGAACATGTTAATAAAAATAAAGTTTACAAAAGAACGATAAAAATAAAACAAAAAAATACAAAAAAATATATATATATTTATACGACATAAAAAACGACCTCAGTGACAAAGCAAATGTGCGATAAAACATTCAACTACAATAAATTTCTAAAAGGAGACAAAAATAAAAAATATTCAATAGCAAAAAAAGTATCCTTTTCATACAGTTTTAATGGTTTTTCTCCTCTTCAAATTTAAAATATATTGTTGTTGGGCTGGTTCTTTATGTTCGGGTTCACCATATCAAAGCCAATCAAATGTAACATGAACTAAAATGTTTCGGTTGAACCCAAAACAAAACAATAAAACTGAAAAATGGAAAAAGCGCCGAAAAGCTGTTATGTTTTTTATTATTCAACTAGAATTTGTTTAAAACGGATATTGCCTCAAAAGAATATAAATGTTCGATAAACCGGAAATGAAACAAAAACAAGAACAAAGAAAATAACACAAACTAGGAAAAAGTAAAGGAAATCAACAAAAACAAAGTGTATATATATATGATTGCTTTTGTTGCTGGTAAAGAATTTAAACTACATAAACAACAGAACCAACAACAACATCAAAACATGTACTGATGTTTGCTTTTAACCTCAAAAAATGAAAAAAATAAACAAATTTTACATATCGACATTGATTGGTACGTGGTACGTAAAATAGGTCGTCATTTTTATGTCCACTTCATCAACTAAAGCTTTGTGCTTGGTAGTGCCTTAAGAAGACACAAATTCCATTGGACAAGGTTTTTAAAAAATACATACATATAAATATTATTTTCTTGAGTTATTCCCTTTTAAGGACAATAACAAAAAAATTCACATATTTGCCATAGCAAAGTATTTTTATATGATTCATCAAATATTTGTTTAGAATAAAGGTGTATCTAGTTCTTTGATAGTTCATTCTTAGGAGTTTTATTTGTTTTGTTGTTTTATGATCCCTGAACACGAGGTTCATTCAAATTACAGCAGAAGTTTTTCTTGTGATTTATATGGCTTTTGAAGTTTGTTGTATTCTTTCCTCTTTCTCTCTTTTCGGTATTCACATTAAACTTAAACGTAATAATATTTTTCCTTCTTTAATCGTCGTATATTTCACAATAAAAACAAGAGGACAAAAATGTTTTTTTTATATTTTTATAAAATCTAAAGTGCAAAGAATGACTAATTTATTATTATTAATCAAAACATCAGATTAAATTTAGAGTAGGAATTTAAAAGCATCAATTAAATTCTATCGCATATATGTTTTTCTATATTTACTATTTCAAATTATTTTTATATTTTTAATTTTTTATACAACAAATTAAATTTAATAAAAAATTAGTTCAATGTTTGATTAATAAAATTGTTCTTTAGCCAATATTTGACTCAGACTTTGATTATGTTCTTAACTAAATTTTTATTATGTTCTTAATTTTATTTACTTTTTTATTTATTTCAATTCAGATTCAGTTTTTTTAATTATTGATTCAAGTCTTGATTACTATATTATTCACTTTATGTTTAAGTTCTTTATTCAGTTCCTAATTCATTCTTTAGTTCTCTTTCAGTCCTAATTCGCTTCTAGTGTAGTTTTGGTGCAGTTTTAGTTCAGCTCTAGTTCAGTTCTAGTTCAGTTCTAGTTCAGCTCTAGATCAGTTCTAGTTCAGTTCTAGTTCAATTTAAGTTCAGTTTTAGTTCAGATCTAGTTCCGTTCTAATTTAGTTTTAGTTTAGTTCTAATTCATTAATCGAAAATCTAGTTCATACCTTTGCCCCAATTCTATTTCGTATTCTAGTTATTTTTCCTACGCAGTCTTCAACTTCATTCGTTTATTTTCCTAATCTTTTCTGAATAATGTAGAATTTTTTCACTAGAAATTCTTTAATTAACTGCCCGTATTTTCCGTTTGATATTCACCGTTTAAATTTAGTAGTTAATGAAGAAATTTTAATTTAGCACAAAATTATCAAAAATCTTAATAACTCATTGATGTTATTCACACATAATTTGTGGTATTGACGCTATTAAATGTTTTATCAATCACATGGTTTTTATTGCCATTTATTTTTCTTCAAATGCAATTTTAGGTCATTAATATCATCAGCAACTACGAATATGTACACACATAATATGTGTGAGACATAAATGCTTTCTGTAACATCATTACGAGGATACTGTTAATTATTAAAATAATTATTATATTTGAGTTTCCTTTTACCCCCTTGAGCCATTCTAACCCCTTTTTTATTGCTAAAACAACAACAATTTGAAAATTATTAATGACATGAATTTTCTCTGTATTAAATTAATGGCACATAAAAACTATAAATACATAACGTTTAATTTATATACTCATGCTTTGCATATGTTTATGTATAGATGTAAGTGTATTGATATGTATATATTTATATGAGTATGGCTGTGTGTTTATATATACAAGCCTAGTAAAATGTTTAGAATTGAAATTTATTCCGATATTTATTGTAAGTGCTGATAAAGCAGTTGGTGTTACACATTTTGTGTTTATTACCCACTTTCTGAACATGAATATACATAGATGTATGTGCATATAACACAATGGGTGTGTGTGTGTGAGTTTGTTATTTTATATATATTTTTATGGAAATTTTGCTGCTATGCAAAATTATTATTATTATTTTTTTGGAGAAAGAATAAAAAAAATATAGAAATTGCCTTTAATACATGTTTTTAAAAGCATAAACTTAATGAATTACTTTTAGAATTTCCTAAAACAACATGCTGAAATATGGCCTCATAATTCAGGGGTTTTCACTATAAATCAAATTATAACACAATTATGTTGAAAATTATAAAGAAATTATTTATTAGGTGACATTTAAGTTGGGCGATTATTATGAAGTGATTTGTTATTTATTTGTTTAACAAGTAAAAATTTTGTTAAGGGAAACGAAAAAATGCAAGTTGGACAAAATGGTCGTTATTAAAATTAATTATTTAAAAATGAGGGAAAAAAATATAATTTTTTGTAACATTATTTTTTTTCTCTATTTATTTAATCATAAATAATTTATATTTTATAAATAAAAATAATTTATTACATTTTTAATATTCCAACCTACACCGAAGGTGATTGGGGTATTATGCGTTTGTTATGATGTTTGTAATGTTTGCAATGTACACACAGAAAAAATTAATCTTAAATCTTTTTGTTTTAATCTTTTTTAAATTATGATATAGAAAATCTCTTTCCCGCATAATTAGTTACAAGTTACTTAAGCATATAGCTTTCCTAATTCTAGCTCTCTCTGCACATGGTCATGAACAGAAGAAAGAACTGATTTTAAATATTTAAATTACTTTCTGAGTCGATGTAACTGTGTCCGTCCGTTTATCTGACAGTCCGGCTGGTAATCTGTCCATGTTAACGTTGTAATTTTTTAGATAAGTTCGGTCAAATATTTCAGGTAATTCCTATATAAATGTCCTCCCGGAATAATGTGTTAAGCTCATAAAAGTTTTAAACAGAAAGCAATTAAAACAAAATTTTTCAAAAAGGAGGAAGTATTAAATTATGCCAAAGTCTGTTTATTCCTTCTCACAGGTCCCATAAAACCACCTTCCGAATATCATTTTGAAGAGCCAAAATCCCACATGTACGTTGATATTGTAATAAAAATTTGTCAAATAACGATAAAGAGAAAATAACATCAATGTTCAAAATTATGCGAGGACCAACATAATTTTTCATTCATTTTTAAGCGTATAAATTTCACATAAATATTAGTGTCATCATAATGTACTGTAAGGCATTAGATAATCGGGCTTGATCGACTATAACATTCTTACTTTTTATGCAACATTGTATTTTTGCACATTTAAGAAATTGTTTAGAACTATATAATTGATGAATAAAAGATTGTTATAAAAATAAATTTACATAATTATCTGCAAGAATGTTTCACAACTTGTTATTGTTGACATTATGTGGGTGGTTTTAATTAACATTTTATGAGCTTTTTTTTAATAAAAACAGACATTTAGGCTCTTTAAAAGTCAAAAACATTTAAATTTTTATAGAAATTTAATTTAAGTATCTTTTCGGTAGATTTATTTATAAATTAATTAAAAATAAACATTAATATAAATAATTTAAGAAATTGATTGAGTGTGAAAGTTGTGTATTCAAATAAATGTCATGTTTACATTAAAACAAAGAAATGTTTACTTAAATTTGAAGAAAATAATAATTAATAAACGGTATCATCTATACCCTACATTTGTAACTAAAGCAAACAGATCTTTTTTTTAAATATATTTTCCCAAAGTTTGTTTTTGCCTTTGAATAATTTTCTAAAATCATTCCTTAAATTTACCAAGGTTCAAGTTCAGTTTCAGTTCAAATCAACTTCAAATGCTAGCTAGTTCAGATCATAGTTCAGATTTTTGTTCTAGTTTAGACTCTAGTTCACATTTAAATTCGGATTAAGGTTAATATTCTAGAACAGATGATAGGCCAGAATATAACTCAAACTCTAGTTTAGACTTAATTTCATTTGTGATTTTAGTAGAGTTTCTTGTTCAGGTTTTAAGTCATTTTTTATCAGTATTTGGTAATTACTGGTTAAAAATATTTGTTAAAATAAAATTTGAAAAAATATATGAGTGAAGTTTGTTCAAAATATCTTCAGAAGTGCAACTTATATATTATTCACAATCCTAAATGAATTTGCAATCATTCTGGTAAAGAATTTCCAACTACGTAAAATGCTTTAAGGTTAAAAACATATCTAAACAATTTTGCTTTCTATTCCCAATTTTTGTTTTGAAATAATTTTTTTCAAATAATATTTGTTGTAAATAAAAATTTTAAATATTTTTCTTTTCAATTTAATGACGTTTGCATATGCCGTTGCATTATGTCCAATAATTTTTTTAAAAACTGACAGACAAGTGGAAATAGAAATATGAAAATAAAAACAAAACTTTACAAAATATATTTATAATAAAAATATTTTCTTTGGCCGATGCCATAAATTGGATTACACTTAGAGAAATGAAATCGGTAAAATAGAAACAATTCAATAGATACTTCAAAACTATATTTAACATTCTGTCATTGACTCAATAAAGTCATAAACGGAAATTCATAATGTCTAATTTTATTAATTATTTTACAACAAAATTTGCTATAAAAACTACTTAATATATAATTTTGCCAAAGCAATTAACACTCAAATTATAACTTAATTATCTAGTAAATGTCTAGAAAATTAATGAACTTCTAACATTTATTGTTTTATTAAAAATAAATAAAAATTATATATGACTATAACGAATTTTAAATACCCTCTTCAACAACGTAATTTAGAACATGTATGAGGTAATAAAAAAACACTGTTCCACAATCAGTCTCACACCTATATTACTGTATATGTCTGATCAGAATCTATGTCCAATAATAAAGTTTATTCACATTAGTATTCAGACACTTTAGTTATGCAATATTCGGATATGCCGAATCTTCAATACCTCACACCACAAATTCGTATAAAGTTATTTTTCCTTCATACACACTCACACATACACTCACGCATTCAATATATAAAAGTTGTTCTTAAATATAACGCAGGAACACTTAATGGGTCATAATATTAGTTATATTTTTGCTATAATTTTTTTCTACTGAACTTATTTTGATAATTTTTGATAATGAAGATATCGGTCTATATATTTTAATATACTAAACCCATTTTGCTGCTTTTTAATAGGAAACTTCTCAGGCTAAATTCATTGAGATCTGTCATTTAATGTGGATGTGAGCGCGTGAACATTAAACAGACATATTTATACATTATGGGGACTGAGATGATTCCTTTGAAAAAGTGAATTGTAATCCACTATAAACTAAAACATTCAGTAGTTAGTCAATGTCAATCTTTATTAATGAACTACTTATCATTTCATCACTAATGGTGGAGCGTATAATAATGAGATTTAAATAATTTTACATTTCAAATGAAGTGCTAATTCAAGTTACATTATAATTTCTCAAATTATAATCAGATAATTAATACTAATTTCTACTGCTTCTGTTTAAATATATAATTATTTAATTACAAGTTCAGAAATGAATTTGGAATTGCATTGGATTTTGTACCGTTTTAGTTACTTAATAAAATTAATTAAACCATTTAATTTTTAGTTGGGAATTATTCAGTGAAACATTTTATTTAAATTATTTACTTGCACGTTAAACGAAATAAATGAAAAATAACACAGGGCAACAGGTTTTGTAATGTATAAGTAGTATAATTTAATGGTTAAAATAAAATTAATTTGTTATAAATTTTTTCAACCTCTTTAAAAATTGATTAAAGTCTAAATATGCAAAAGTTTCGAAATACGTTTTTGCTGTAAAATCTGAAAGATTTAAATTATTAAATATGTCTTCATAAATTGTGATGTTCTAAAAGCTACAAATGAATTACTCTACAATGTATGGCAACAACAAAATTATTTGAATTTTTTCCAATTTAGGTTTAATTTTCGAATGTGAAAAATTGGTTATTATTCTAAAATTACAAAGAAAATTAATGTAATCAACATATTATAAAAATATAAATTTAATGAAATTTTATAATAAAATTTAATTCAAAGTAGTTTTAAAATGTTGAATTTAATTTAAATATTTCGAACTTTGTAAAGGTTTTCATCACATAATGAAATTGAAATAATAAAATTCAATAAATAAAATTAAAATTCTAAAAATTCTAACTGGATTTAAAACTTAGAGTTCTATATAAATTTCAATTAATATAGTAGATTTGATCTGATGAAAGAGTATGTTCCAGCAAAGATCTATTTTTATGCCCCCACCACCACAAGTGGTGTCATTCCGTACGTAACACTGAGAAGGAATCCTCGTTTTAATTGCTGCCTCAAACTCAAATCAATTTAGTCATGTCCATCTCATTAAAATTTCCTAATAAAATGAAATAAAATCGGTCAAGTATATCAAAAAACATAAACCAATATCTCAAACAACCTCTACGTCCAAACGAAGAAATTGAAAATATAAATCGACAAATTATAATGAAATATTGACACAACATTTAGTTGCATAAACCTCATTACTATTTCAAAAAATGATCAAAAATCGGTTCAGAAGAAAAAAGTTATAGTAAAAAATATTACTAATTTTATTTCTAAATGTTGTATTTCAGAAAGCTGTTATATATTGTATGTTTGTGAGTGTGTATGTAAACTGTGTGTATACAGAACATAATGTATTTATTTCTTAAGCATTTGTGGTGCAGGGTATTGATGATTCAGCATAGCGGAATATAACATTCTTACTTGTTTTTTTTTTATTAAAATAAAATTGATTTTATGATCCAAACATAAGTATTTTTGCTATGTATTTATTAGAGTGTGGACGTGAGGATAAGTATAAATCTGTGAAGTTTCGAAAACAGCTCTGTTTCACTGCTGCCCAGTGTGATAAATAAATGTGCAACGATAAACATATTGATTGTGATGCTAAATAATTAATGAATTAAATTGCCATTTAATTGGCAAATTAATTGATCCCTTAATTAAATTCTAATTAATTACACTCAAATATTTCTTAAAGTGTAACGGAATTTCTTTTTTTCATATTTTTTTCTAAAATTTACAATATTTCAAATAAATGTATTTGCTTTAAAATATTTAAACAAAAATTAAAATATTTTCATCGGTAATTTTAAAGTGCAATTGTATATTTTTTCCTTAATTAATTTGCAGTGTTTTCTAATTATTTATACAATATTTATGCAACAAAATTTATTTCAAAAAATTAAATTTAAAAAAATAATAATAAATAAATGCTTTTAACGCCAGACGTTGAAATATAATATATTTTGGGGAAAATTTTGAATGACATTTGCTTTTTAGTTACATGTGTTTTAAGTAGAGAAAATAATTGAGAAAAATTTTAATTTTCAAAATTTTAAATTATTATTTTACCGTTCACCACCACAAGTGGTGAAAAGGGTACACTAACTTTGTCATTCCGTGTGTAACGGTAAAAGGAATTATCTCAAACCCCATAGTGTATATATTTTTGCATCAAATCAAAATCTGAGTCGATTTAGTTATGTTTGTCTTTGTGTCCGTCTGCCTTTGTGTGTGTTTTTGGCACGGTCACATCCACAGTAATTAACAGTGTTAAATAAAAATTGACCTGAATATTTCTTATAGTGCTGAAAAGTTTATTGTTAAAAACCAGCAAAATCGGTTAAGTATATTGTAAGATATAGACCGATATATAAGGCAACTTTTATGTTCAAGCGAAGAACAATCGCATAATTTTCAAACATACATACATGGGCATTATGCTTTTCTACAGATATTTGTAATGGGTAGAAAGAATAGTGCTACCATCACTTTTAAGTATACCGTTCGACTCAGAATCACTTTCATTAATCATTCCCAACTTTTCGTCTGTTTGATCCACCAGAAGAACATCCTTCAAAAACATATAAATTTATGCTAAAATAAATAAGAAAGCAAATTATACGAGGACTGTTCAGTAGCTGTTGAGTAGCAGTCATTTTAATCAACAATGTGGTGTAAGGTATTAAATAGTCGGGCTTTATTATAACATTTTACTTGCTTTTTTGTTAGTTCCTAACAGAAAATTGTCGTTAATTGTTAAAGACATTAATGTAACATTTATGTTTAATTAATTATTTTTTTTTGTATAATTTTTGTGCTAAAATTAAATTGAACAATTTATGAGTGCTTTTAGTAGCGAATTTTGATTTTGCCTTTTAAATTGCTATTTTTGCAGTTTTATTTTTTTATAAAAAATATTTTTGTTTACTAAAATTTCTATAGAATTTTTTATTTACTGTTAACTGCCATTTATTTTTAACAATTTTATTTCATTTTTCCCCAAACAATACAAAGAGTTTGTCTATTCATTTATTCATCATATTCTAGTAAAAAAAATCATGTTTTTTTAGTATTAAGTCCGTCCATTCATTTTTTAATATGAGTGAAAAAAGTGAGAATGTTATATTCCGCTATGCCGAATTAACTCGTAATGTGGAAGTAAATTCGTTAAATTTCGTACATACACAGACTTATATAATATAATTTTTTTTCTTAAATATAACACAGGAACACTTAATGACTTTTGATCTCTGAACCGATTTTAATAATTTGTGGATTAGTAATGAAGTACATATAACTTAATATAATGGCAAAATTTTATTTTGTCGTAATTTGTTGATTTATAATTGACTATTTAACGAAAATTCTTAGCTGTCGGTCTTTATCTTTAATTAACCATTATTATTTGTATTTATTAAGAAAACTTCTCAGGACTGTAATAAATACTTTGGCCAAATTGAGGTCTGCTAATTATTGTGGAGGATGCCGACAACAGACAGACAAACACATTAAAATCAACTCAGATTTTGATTTGATGAGTCTGAGCGTTACACACGAAATGACAACATGAATATACCCGTTTTACCAATTGTGGTGGAGGGTATAAAAATATTTGTATCTTTTTCCTCATACTTTGTTAAATGTATCAATGACTGGATGAGTGTTTGGTTTTCATCATCAGCATGCCAACCAAAAAGAGTGACAGTCAGTCAGACAGACAGACAGACAGTCGTCGTATAGTTTTTGTGGTTTGTTTAAATGTCAAGTGCAATTTTATACTTCCTCTTATTTAAATTGCATTTATATATGTATGTGAAATATATGTATATGGATATGTTGGTTGGTTGTTTGGTATTTAATTTTAAATATTATTGCGATTATTTTTGCTTTTAAATAATAATTAAATGAAAATAAATATATGAATCTATTATAATATTTATTGATTTTTTTATTATTTAAATATATTTGCAAAAAAGAAAAACGAATGCGTTTTTGCATCTTAAATTTTAAAAGGGACGTAATTATATTTTGGCAAGAAACTGTATATAATTTTCAATTTTTAGCAAAATTATGGAGTTAAAAATAGAAAAAAACCAAAAACAGTTAATAGAATTTAAAAGTTGTGTAGACTGAAAAGTTCCTTTTACTAAAAGTATGTCTTTTTTAAATCCTCTACAGATCCCACATTAATTTTTTCATCAGTCATTATTTGCTAATTAATCCATCATGGAACAAGATTCTATTGAAATAAATATGTCTAAACATTAGACGAATAATTTAACGTCAAGTGATTTGGAGAAGCACAAGTTCATACTTTATTTCTATACAGTTATATACTTTTCTAAACATAAAGCTAGTAAAATATTAATATCTAAGTACTCTAACCTCAAAGGTTGCAGAATGATTTCGAGGAGAGATAAAAATTTATACTTTTCCTAATCAATTACATAAATATATCCTCGCAAATTTAACTGGAGTGCACCAAGTTCCGGTTAATTTTTAATTCTGTAAATTGTAAAATAAGTACTGGTATTGATGGAAAGATAATTACACGAGAAATAAAAAGATTTACACAAAAAACAGTAACTAAATTTTTCTTAATAATTTCCTTAAAAAAGAAAAACAAAAAATAATTTCGTTATTTTTCAAAAATTTCATATCAATTTGCTTTGAGCTTGGAAGAACTGTTTGGATGTGAGCATCCCAACAACAGCCGGATTAAGATTTTTATTTGAATCGAAAATTTACATAAAAAAATACGAAAAAGCATTATTCGGTGATTTTTAGATCATAAGTAATTTCCTTTATTAGGAATTAAATTATTTCTGTAGAAAATTTTGTAATGGTTTTCATAAAATTTTTGCAGTGGAATTAATACGAGTTCTACTTACAGTTGTTGCAAATAAATTTCCCAATAGTTTTTTTGGGATTATGGACACTCTTTTTCCGAAATTGTTCTTGTATGGAAACTGTGGAAAATTATGTCACAATGTTCCTATAGATCACAATTTTCCTATAGATCACAATTGGCAGAATTCACACAAATTAAAATCGTTAAAATCGGTTCAGATATAACAAATTTGAATCGTTTTTAATAACATTTTAGTGACCAATCAACACTTATACCAGTAGGCGAGTTTAAATGTTGAGTTTGTATATTTTTTAATAATATCTTAAGACAATATGTCACATTATACAAGGATACATCCATACAACCTAAACTTTTATATCATTTTATACGTTGGTATTGTATGCATATTTGATTTAAAAAGGATAAATTTTAACAGGAAACAATGTTTTAATCACTTAAGCCGGAGGTGCCCAAAAACAGATTTCCTGACATGAGATACAAATTCTGTTTTCTTCACATGTGAACCTAATTTTCTTAATTTTTTAAAAAAATTTTGCGGAAGCTAATTATTTGAAAGGGAGACTTAAATATCCATCTGTAGTTTTGATGCTACTGAATCGAATTCCCTCTTTTTATAAAACAATCAATCTGTTCATATATGACTCATTTAGATTTTTACAAAATGTATTAATTTACTACAAACTGAAAAACGTTTTATTTGAACTGAATGAAAAAATTAACCTTGTATGAAATCAACTATATTCAACGTTAATTTTACTTTAAGTTTTTTCTTTGTGTGTAACGTATACTTAAGAGAAGACTCTTACATATAGTGCGTTTCACAATTTAGAGCGGGACAGGGTATAACAGAACATAAATTAAGGAAGCAAAGCATTACAATTTGAAATAACCGCATTTCTTTTCTCCAAAAACATTTTCATTTTAAAATATTACAGCACTGACAAAAATTTATTCTAAAATTACAAAATGTAAAATATTAATCCTCCAAATAAAAGTTATGCAAATTTCGTTCAATTACAAAAAGTAAACATTTACCTTAATGTTCGGTATTAACATCTAAAACAATCCACCACAATATCATCGAAATAATCATCATCATCAATATCATCATTGTAATTATTGTTATCATTGACAACAGCAAACTCTGTAACTGACATCTCAAGCAATTGCAAACAAACCATTTCCATTAAAAACCCCCGATACGGAATTTCAAACATTTCAAAAAATCCCAACAAAAAAACAAAATTTATAACAAAATGAATAATATAAGAAGAATGTTATATTCGTCTATGCCGAATCTTCAATACCTTTCAACACAAATTCATGTGAAGTAAATACGCTATGTTTTGTACATACACACTCACACATTTCGTCCTTATTTATCGACTTATCACTGAGAATTTTAAGAAAGTTATTCGCTCGAACTTAGAGGTTGCATTAGATATCGGTGTATGTATTTTGATATACTAAACCGATTTTGCTGATTTTAAACAGGAAAGTCAGGATTTTAGGAAATTCTCAGGCCAAATTTCAATTATTGTGGATGTGAGCATGCCAACAACAAACGGACAAACAGACGGATATATCAAAATCGACTCAGATTTCGATGCAAGATTATGTGGTCTGAGATGATTTTTTCTTGGCGCTATTACGGAATGACAAAGTTAATATATCCACTTCACCACTTGTATTGATATAGGGAATACAAATATATTGGAAAAAAACGAGAAAGAAAAGCGAAAAAATCCTGAACAAATTTTTAAAATCAACGCACGTTTTCAACATTTAAATGCAAAAATAAAACTTTTAATATGAAAATGAGAAAAATATTTTTTAAAAAATGACACTTGAATACAACACATTTCAACTAACGGAAATTCAACAGATACATTAGTTAGGAAGTTAGGGTGGGTTTTTGGAATGGGAAAAAGGTTTTTTAGTGGTTTTCCAAATTATCAGAAGGTGGAGAAAAGTTAAAATTTATTTTGTTTGCAAAATTTAGTTTTCCTTAAAAACAAAAGAAAACAAATAAAAACGTTTTGTCCGTCTAGCCCGACTATGTTATACTCTACACCATATTATTAGTTGAAATGACTGCTACGTAAAATTATTAAACGGCTTTCGTTTAATTTGCTTTTCTTATTTATGGTCAATTAAACAATAGATTATTATGATATTTAACATTTATGTGAAGTTTATGGTAATTAGAAAAAAATGTGGACCCGTTGTATAATTTCGCACACCGGTTTTTGCCTATTTTACCAAATGTTATTATAATACCCACTTATATTTAAAATATATGCGTTTAAAAGTAATTTTTGGAAGAGGCTGTATGGAAATAAAGAAAAATAATGGACTGATCCTCATACAATTTGATGCATCGTTTTAAAATATCATAAGACATTACTTGGTTAAAATTTTGTGGCCCGCTGGACAATACTGGCCTATATGAAATAATGAACCAATCATAACCAATTTCAATAGACACCACCCACGGGTCATAATAATATCATAGTGAAAACTAGCTATGCATAGACAGGCATGGTCATGGACGAACATGGCTAAATCGAAATAAAAGTGGTGGTAGCAATATTTTTTCTCCCCGCCCAAACGCAAAATACCCTCACCACCAATAGTGGTGTAGTGTACAATGACAACACTCTCTTTTTCGGAGGAAAAGTTTTAATTTTATTATTTAAAATAGAATTAGTGGAAAGATTAGTATGATTATGTGGTCTTGAAAATAATGATGACAATGACACCCCAATAATATTGTTTGTCTCTTCTACTATAACTGTTGATAATGATAATAACGATGATGTTGATGATGACAACAAAATATTCTGGTTGATAATAATTGCAAACGATGCTGCTGCTTCTATAGCTTTAATGGAGGGATGTATAGATGTATGGGGTAACCAAAGACGAGGTTGTTATTGAGCATAATATTTTATTATGGCATGCGACATATTCATTTAAATAATAAAAAAATATTCTACAACAAATATGAATGTAAATTATATATTAATGGAAATTTTATATGCGGCTTTTTTTCATATTTATTTTCTTTTGATTAAAGAATATTAAACATTAAACATTTAATAATAGAATAGACCGAACAAAAATGAAACATTTAAATGATGAGTAAATAATTCTAATTAATCTTTAAATTAAAATGTGAATGTGAAAAAGAAATCAATTTAGGAAATAAAAACACTTTAGATATGAGAATTATATACCACTCCCAAGACAAACGACAAATATTATTAGGTGGGAGAAAAAGTGTGGAGAATATAAGGTTCTTGAAAAGTATTTAAATTAAATTTTTCATATATTTTTCTCGAAATACTCAAATTCTTTATTTTCTTAGAAATTTTGTGAAAAAATATTTAATATTTGACCTTCAATAAAATCTACCATTTATCTCGAGGAGATATTTTAGAACATGTGCTCATCTTAATAAGAAATATCCAAGTGAAATTTTACTGAAAAATATTCTGTAGTCGCAAAGTAACAGAATTATCTCGCAAAAAAGCATTTGAAGATCACTGTATAGTATTTGAATATCTTTTTTTATCTTCATACTTCTTAATTATTTCGTATTCAAATTTAATTGGATTTAAATTAAGGCAATAATTGTATAATTAAACTGAAACTGTTAAATGTTTTCAACAAAATAAACAAATAATTTTAATACACTTTTCACAATTAAAGGCAGAATTTCAAAACAATTGAAAAGTAATTTATTTAAATTACTTTTAATAAGCTAAACAATATAGATCACCAGGGTGAGGTCAAGTGTATCTAATTAAAAATTAAATATCTTTCGTCACATGCTAATGGGAAAGAACCCCACCCTTCGCTTTATAAAGAAATTCATTTTCCCCTTCACTAATGATTTCTAATGATTTATATTATTTAAAATATCAATATTAAAATAAAAAAATTCCATTTTTATTCATCTATTTATTTATTTATTGTTTATTTAAAAATATACACACATGTTTTATTATTGTTGTTGTTGATATATAAGTGAGTGTATATTAAATAAAAAGAAATTAATAAAAAAACACATCAAAAAAATGTTAAAAATAAAATAAAACATTTTTATTATTGTTTGACTTAATTGAGCTTTTAATTAAAGCAATTTAACAAAATAAATCTCTGCTTTTCAATGGTTAGACATACTTATGAGAACAAATAAATTACAAAATGAAATCAAATGAAATGAAATGAATAAATGAAAATTAAAAAAAGGAAAAACTAAAAATAAATTAAAACAAGTAAGGATGTTACAGTCGGTCAAGCCCAACTATGTAATAGCCTACACCACAATATTGGTTATAATTAGTTGTTACGAAAATTAATGAACAACTCTCGTATAATTAAATTTTCCATTTATTCTTAAGTCTGCAGTATACTATTGTGAAACTAAAATGTATGTGAAATTTAGGAGTATTAAAATGCATTTCTCTGGGGGTTACATAAGAGCTAAACGAAATTATGGTATAATTTTGCACATTGATTTGTGCTTATATTGATTTTTATTTGAACGCTTATTGTCAAAATACCAAAAATGTATGTCCTTCAAAGTGATGTTTGGAGGAGAGCTTGTATGGATCGAACCGCATAATATTCTAAACAATGTGCCAATGTCCAAGAATATCGGAAGACATATTCTTGCCAAATTTCTTTATACTTAGGACTAAAAACTCATTCCAAAAGTACCCAAAATATTGGACCGAATATAACTAATTTCATTGAGCTTTGCTCCTGGGCCAAAATATATTTTGTACACAAATTTCATCGAAATATCTCAAAAGTAGTAGAGTGTAGAATGTTCATAATGCCAGTCATAAAGACAGGCAGACGGATATCGTTAAATCGACTCAGAAAATGATTCTGAACGGTACACTTTTCTGTATGTTACAAACATCACCAAAAATGCATAATACCATAAACATCTACGGTGGTGTAGAGTACAAATAACAGAATGTAAAATGAAAAATTAACAAACAAACAAAACATACATAAACACATATGCATATAAATACATATGCATGTGTATGTCAAGATATTTCATAAGAATAAATTCTTTAAAAAAGATTGGATAAATTTCAAAATCTTTTAAAATTGATTCTAAAATATTTTAAAAATCAATTAAATGATTAGATTTTTAAAAATGATATTGAAAATATTCATATTGCACAGTAGTTCTGAAACGATATTTTCTGAGTTATCTTAGAAGATAACAGATCACTAGCTAGTCAGGGGAAATATTGGTGACCTCACAATGTTGGCCATCTCGTAGAAATATGTGGAAAATCGCTTAATTTTGTCTAAGGAAGCCTGATTTATATTGGATCTTAGGCAAAGATATAAGATTTACTTACAAAATTGGAACTTTGGATAAGACTTGTGACAAAACCTTTGCTCAAAAGGCATTTTTATTAAGATTTCTTTAAAAACATTTAAAAATATAACAAACTTCAAGGTTTTTGATCTTGGCATCTAGTCACTGTACTAGATGCCAAGTCAGATCAAAATAAGTGCAAAATTTTGGTATTTATTGATCTTGTTGTAAAAAATTATTGGATTCTTTTGCCGCAACTGCATTATTGTTTGCAAAACTATAAACTTTTTGGGAAATTTTAACAGCTTTTGGGTTTTTTACGTTTAACATTCCCTCGAGCATCAGTAACATAAAATTTTTGACCAGGAAATTGCAAAAAATCTGCCAGAACATACGTTTCGTCATCCATAATGCAGCAAGAATATCTTTTTAGAAAACTTAACTTCAAATTTCGTGATCTATTTTTGGTCTCTAAAAATTTAACAGCGTTCAGGAACTTTTTGAACCTTTTATGTTTTTAAACCTGTATTATCTTTAATTTTTCGTACTAAAAGTCCGAGTACTGAAGATAACCGGGCTGCTTTCCTGTCTTGGAAGCTCTTTAGGAAATGCTTAATATCTTTTTGGCTTTAGGAACATCATGTGGAAAATTTTCTTCTACTTGAATCTGGGTTTCCATTTGGCAAATTTTTATAAGATCATGTTGGGTTTTGTTATAAATATTTAATAATTTTAGTACGCATTCGTTTCCAGTCACTCATTTTAATCAGATTAACAATATATTCGTTTGTTTGATATAAACATAATATCTGACATATTTTACAAAGATAACTTGATCAAAGAAAAAAATCAAAATAATGCTTGGGTTAAAAGTTTTGATGGAAACAAGTGTAAGAATTTTCGATTACATCCTTAGTTTCATTGTGCATTGAAACAATTAAATATTCCATTAATTTAATGAAATCCAACTTTATAACATTCTAACATTTATTTGTAGTGTCCAAAAAACTCCAACAATTCCCAATGAACCATTAATTACTATTTTTATAACATCTGTTTTTAGTATTAGATTCCAGAATTAAAAATCATTTGTTATTTTGTTAACATTTGTGTCATTATGCAATTATTTCTAACAATTAATAAATCAAATGATGTTTTCAGAATGAAAACCAACTAAAATAGAATATAGAAAACAAGCGGCCCAGGTGACAAACTGCACGTTTGCATTGAATAATTTATTGTCAATTAATTTTGCTTTTGAGACAAAATGCATTAAATTCACCAAACGTGTCTAAGATCATCGCAATGAGATAATAGTTTAAGGGATTTCCTGCTTAATATTTCAAATCAGTCTAAAGTCGTGTGAAGTGAATAACGAATAACGAAATATCAAAAAGTGTGACAAAACTTTAATTAATTTTAATAAGCGACTTTCTAAAGAATTAATTAAATTTTTATTATGAGAAGATTTATGAAGTTTTAAGATTTATTAATTTAATTAAAATATTTGACATTTATTATTATTTTTTAGTAAATAATGAGAAAATTCTTTAGTTTTGAGATAAGCGTTTTAATAATAAAAAACGAATTTAATAAATAAATTAAAAATAATTTAAGAATAATGTTGATATTGCAATTAATTAAGAAAATTATAAGGTAAATATATTAATTTTAATAGCATTTTGGTGAGATGCATTGATACCCGTGTCGAGAAAGTGTACGTAATATAAAATATATAAATAATATGGGGAACATTTTTCTGCGTCTTTTATAGTTTACCTCTTTTTAGTTTTTATTTACTTAGAGGTTTTTGTAATTTTAACATTTTATTAGTTATGCGATTTTTAAAGTTTTATCGACAAATCGAAAAGATGTTTATAGAAATTTTACCCAGTCTTAGTAGAAGTTTTGCTCCATTTAAATTTTTTTTATTTTTTTCAGAAATAAGAAATAAATAATATATCAAAAAACTGAAAACGCGTTTTTTCAGCTTAAATTTTACGTGGATTTACTTAACATTTTCTCAGTTTCTAAATTCAGCGATTTTGGTTTAATCTAACTTTGTTGCATTTTTAGCTGAAAGGATTTTCCTTCTGATATTGAGTTCTTTTTCTTAAAATAATATTTTTCAAGAATTACATGTTTAGAATGCAGCGATTTTAACTTTATTATTTGAAGTATCTTTATTCTCTTAATCTCTTAGCGTTTTTAATGATCTTCTGCTTAAATGATTTTCAGTTCTTTAGTCTCATTTTGATTTCTATAAAATTTTAGTATTAACTAGATTGTTAATTAATTTTCTGTTTTAGATTTAAGCGATTTTTTATTTTTAACGATTTTTGTTTATCATAGTATAGTAAAATACATTGAAATGAACTTAAAAAATAAAAAACTGTATTGTTATAGTGAATTATATAGTGAAATTTTAGAAACTTATATTGAGATATATACTATTGCGATACCGCCAAAGTTGAAAAAGTTTATTTTTTGGTGACTAAACAAAATGGAAATTAGTTTAAAGTATTTTTTGATTTTTTTTAATAAACCCAAGAATAATATAATAATATATCGCAATTTGATGACATTGTTAGGTACTTTTATGGTCTTTATTTTTTCATAAAAATATTTATATGAAATACGTCCATGTCGAAATTTAAAAAGGGGAAAAAATGTTAAATCTATTATTTACGGGTTACTGATTTTTAAGGGCCCTTAAAAAGGTCCTTGTCAAAACGAATTACCCTAAAAACGCTAATGCCAAATTGCATCATTATACAAATGTTTTTAGGTTAATTATAAACGACAAGGTAAAGCTTAGAAGAGGCTTTAATATGGTGGTGACGGCTATTATCAGTTATTATAATTGTTACAAAACAAAAGTTTTTATGACTATATAAGTGCAATTTTAGTCAGATTCATCAGTTTCCAAAAAAAAAGAAAAAAATCAGCCATTTATTATGAAACCATTTTTATGAATTTTGGCCTAATTTTTGACATTTTAGTACAAGGTGCTGTTGTTGGAGTTTTTGTGTTATGGCTTAATTTTATTGATATTTTTAGAAATTTTGGTTATTATTATTAATTTATAGTATTAACCGTATTTTCAGTGTTCGATTTTAAATTATTTTGTAATTCTTAAGATTTTAACGATTTTTTAATTTTTTAACAATATAAATTTAAGATTTTTAATGAATTTTTCCTGTACTTTTAGAATCACTTTCAAAATCGATTCGGTCATGACCGCCCGAAAGCTCTCCGAAGGCTGCAGTTTTGTAGACATAAATATTTTTTAAATTTTTCTCTATTCCTCAGAATTATGGTGATTTGTTGAATTTGTGATATTATCAATTTTTTTCAACATTGTTATTGTCATACTGGATCCTGACATTCTTAAAATCAAAAACTTCAAGAATTTAATTAATAAATTCAATTTATATAAAAAATAATTTATTTATTTATGAAACATACATTTTGTGATTACTTTTCATTAGATTTTCAATTAAACAATTTCAATTAAATAAAATCATTCAATGAAAATGTATTATATTTACAAATATTATATTGAATTTGTTTTTATCGACAGAAGAGCAATATTTTTTTTTTCTAAATTTAAACTTTATGTATTTTTGACAAAATTGTTATTTCGATATCACTTAACAAATTCTATGGAAATCAACTTCCGTTTAACAAAGAAACAATGTATATTTATATACACCCACCCAACAACAATAACAAAGTAGAAAGTAATTACTTTAAGTAATTTATTGACAAATACAACACACTCATACATGTGTAAAAAATACAAAAGACATAAAACAAAAGATGACAGTTTTTTTTTGTCTTTTCAGTTTTATACCCTCCACGACCGCAACTGGTGAAGAGGGTATATTAAATTTGTCATTCCGTGTGTAACGCCAAGAAGGAATCATCTCAGATGCCATCATGTATATATATTTATGCATCAAATCAAAATCTGAACTGATTTACCTATGTCCGTCAGTCTGTTCTTATTTCTCTCTGTTGACATACATCCATAATAATCAAGCAGCGAAATCGGTTCAGTATATCTAAGACAACCTCTAATTTCAAGCAAAAAATTTAACTTAAATTGTCATTTATAAGTCGATAAATTAGAATAAAATTTTGTCATAATATTAAGTTTTGAGAACTTTATTACATTTCGGTTCAGTAGAAAAAAGTTATGACCAAAATGATAAGTGTTCCCTGTTATGTTTAAGAAAATTGTTTCTATATTGTATACGTCTACGAGTGTATGTGTGAGTGTGTTTGTACACACGCATTTTTGTGGAGGGTATTGAAGATTCGGCATAGTCGAATATAGCATTCTTACTACTTTTCTCTAGAAATTTGTTATATATGTTTTTGTTATTTTAAATTTTGTTTTGTTTTATTTCCTGTTTTCCATTTGATTACTCATCTCTTCCTCTTCGCCTGACATTTTTAAAAAGAAATATAATATGTGACTATAAGATTTCAAAAAAATGCTTTTAAATCATTCTCTCAATAAAATGAAAAATATGTAAAATTTGCTAAAATAATCATCATCATCGTCATCATGATGATTATTACTCTTGTTGTTGCTATTGTTGTCATCAATTACATTCATATATCGGAAAACAAGTGGAAAAAAAGATAAAAACAGGAAGTTTTTCAGAGATTGTTTCAATTCAATTCTATATCTGTATCTATTTTTCGTTTTTTTATTGTTATTTGAAAATATAATTTGAATATTTTCTGTTATTTTCAGTTTTTGTATTTTGTAACAGATTTTAATTTTAAAAATTGACTCATTAAAAATGTAAATTTTCACATACACAAATGTATATTACAATTATTTACATACAAAATACAATTATTTTTACATTGTAAGTAAAAGCATTTATTCAACATTCAGTCATTTATTCATTCATTCATTTAAAATACATTTAATGTTACAATGAGATTTTTGTTAAAAGAATTTTTTTCACAATTTTCCAACAAAAATAATTTGAACGTTTAAAAAATAACTTGTATCAAATTATTATTTTTTTTTTCGTTTCCTTCCGCTGACGTTTTTGCTCTTACTTTACACGGTGGGTTGGAATAAAAAAATTTTTGGAAATAATTCTGAATAAGATTTATCATTTTATGTAAAATTTTACGGGAATGTGGAAGAAGAGTTTATCATTATTCTCTCAAAGAGAAGACCTTATATCGCATTAAGGGTCTGAGTTATGATAGATAAAATTAGGAAACCGCTGAAGACTTTTTATAACGTCCACCACCACAAGTGAAAAAACCTTGTCATTTCGAGTATAACGTTAAGAAGGAATCTTCTAATATAATGCATAATAATTTTTTATCTGGAGAGGATGCAGACCTAATTTTTCAAACTTATAATGAGGTACACTTCTGGAACATTTTGATAGAACTTTATTTGAGATCATAGATTTATTTAAAAAATTCAAAGGGAAATCCTAACAAAGAAATTAGAAGAGAATAAAAAACAAATAATTTTTATACTAAAAAAGTACATCACTATTACTCCGAAAGGAGGAACGTGCAGCTTGTTAGCTTTTGAAAATAAATTTGGGATCACTAACCTGTATTATTAATTTGTTTATGCAAAGTTTATTTAAGTAAATATTTTTTAAATTGTTTTCTC
Source organism: Cochliomyia hominivorax (assembly GCA_004302925.2). NCBI lineage: Eukaryota > Metazoa > Arthropoda > Insecta > Diptera > Calliphoridae > Cochliomyia > Cochliomyia hominivorax. The sequence goes on from PYHX02000467.1 coordinate 103,874,385, forward strand.
TATTTAGAAATAAACAACATTTTCGTCACTTTCTATATATTTTGAAAATATGAAAAATATTTCTGAAATTTTCATTGATGAAATTATTTGTATTCTTGAAAATTTAAGGAAAAACTACCAAAGCTGCGATTTTTGGGATTCAGTCTGTAGAGTGCACATTTATTAAAGGTATGAAAAATAGACAAAAAAATAAAATTTTCATTCCACTGTAAATTAACTTAACATTTAACGGCATAATTGAATTTATTTTGTACTTTTTTGTATTTCCTTGTTCTATGAGTGTAGTTGTTTTTGTTGTTGTTGTCTCCCACTTCTTGGGTTTTTTAAGTTACACTTGAATTGTATATTTAAAATGTCATTAAATAACATTCCACGCTCTGGAGACAAGTGTGGTATTTATGTCATTAATCATGAGTTGGAATTCTGTTCTTTTTACGTCTGTATAAGTGAGAGTGTGAGGATGTAATTCTTATAAAAAATGTATTTTAAATTCAATTTCTGTGATTTTTTAAGTTATAATTAAATAACAGAATTTTTTCCTGTAAAATGAGAATAATTGAAAAAAATTGTTTTCAAAGACATTTTAAAAAATCATTTAGTAATTCCATTTAAAATTTTTAAATATTTCATTAAATCGAAAAAAAACTATAAACCCTATTTAAATATATCGCTAAAGGAAATTACATTCTCCAGTAGTTAATACTTTAATTTTATATCAAATATTTTAGCATAATAAATGTTAATTTTATTTCCTTTTGAAGGTAAAAATATTTTCATTTACTTAAAAATTTATTTTTTATCATGAAATAAATTCTTCTCTTTCAAATTCCTTCCTTTAAAATAATTGATCTCTTATGACCAATTTTCTGCCCCCAAAAACTCCCACTTGTCTATTCTCAAACAACTCAAATCAACATTTAACGACTTTAACTTTTTATTTGATGTCTGAGTACAGAAATAAAAATTTTATCTAAAATTAACACCCCATTTTTTGCTCCGTTCTTCTTATTTACAACATTTATCTGTATGTGTGTATCTGTTTTGTGTTTTTAAATTTATTTCCTTTTTACATTAAAATCTCCAGCTGTTTGATGGATCTGATCTATATAAATAAAACGCTATTTTACTGTCAGTATCAAAGTACGTAATGGTCGTCTTTATGTCTCTGTGGGTAATTAATTTGGCATTGATATATACACATATTCCACATACATACAACAAAACAAAAATGTACTTGCTTGAAGTATATGTACTTTTTTTTGGTATTTTGATGTTTTCTTTTTTTGTTTTTATTTGGTGTAATTTTTTGAGATTTTTGTTTTAAATATTTTCTGCTTTTTGTATGATTTTCTTTAAAAGCTTTCATTCATTAAAAATGGTTCATAGACTGTGGACATAGATATGTTTATGTGATGGTATATAATCAGCTTTATGATGTAGTCTATGAACTCATTTATAGTATTTTCTCTGAAATAATTCGTAGCATAGTCTAATGGCTGCTATATAGTCGAACCAGTATATAAAAAAAAGAAGTCTAATCAAAAGATTGATTTTAAGTCCAGTTTAAAGTTTAGAGTGCAATCCATATGCAAATTAATAGCGTAGTCTTTGGAGAAGTTCACAGTCTCTTCTACAACCAGTTTATAGTCTTATCATTAGACATTAGACTATAGGCTAGTCTATCTCCAATTTAAAGCCTTAGCATAGTCTAATGGCTGCTATATAGTCGAACCAGTATATAAAAAAAAGAAGTCTAATCAAAAGATTGATTTTAAGTCCAGTTTAAAGTTTAGAGTGCAATCCATATGCAAATTAATAGCGTAGTCTTTGGAGAAGTTCACAGTCTCTTCTACAACCAGTTTATAGTCTTATCATTAGACATTAGACTATAGGCTAGTCTATCTCCAATTTAAAGCCTTTTATATACGCCAGTTTTATGATTAGTCTGCAACCATTTTAAGGCCTAACTTTACACTAGTTTATAGATAAGTCTATAGACTTATAGCCTAATCTATAAGATTAGCATTATAGGTCAGTTTAGAGAAAAATTATGGCATAGTTTGCAGAAGAGATGAGCGATTTTTTTAAGACTGTGTTTAAATCACAGTGATTGGTAAATGACTGGTAACCACAATGACTGGAATTATCAAATAACAGTTACTAATAATGTCGTACTTTCTTCTTTTGTTGCTTTCTCATTTGTATTTGTTCCTATTTTGAGGCAACAAAATTAAGGGTGATACTGAGCATAAAAAGGCGATTCGTATAGAATTAAAGTTATCCATTTCCTACGGCGCACACTATGAACTCAAATAGAGACCAAAAAAGAACTTATGTGTTGTCCTTTCATTGAACCCTTTTTGTTAAAAAAAAAAAGAAAAAAAAACATTTTTATGTTTTCTTTTGAATATCTGCTTTCACAGTCACTGTTTTAAAGAAGTGTGATTAAAAAAATCACTTTCACTAGAAACCACGTTATTCAGAAATCACGGTATAGCTCATTCTAGTCTGCAGACATCTATATAGTCTAGCATGTTATCAGTTTAATATTTGTTTACAGTCCAGTCTAAAGACAAATATACAGCCCAAATCTAAAGTAGGTTTTTTACCAACTTAGATATTAAAACCAAATTAGATATTTTTAACCAAGTCTATAGATATGTTTACATTAGTTATAGTATTTAACCAAATTATGTCCCAGTTAATATACCAGTTTATACACTATTTTGTAGATCAGTTTTAAACCTGAGCGAAAGATAAGTTTATAGTCTAGTCTATAAGCAATTAAAAGTTTTAATTATAGACAAAGTTATAGCCTAATCTATAACCAATTTGTAAAATCAAATGTGTAGTCTACTCTATAAAACGGTTTAAAAAAATCAGTTTATTGAAAAATTTTAAATCTATACAACAGTTAATATTACAACCTATAAACCAGCAGAATACATCACTACATGGCTTTTAGAGCACTCTGCTATCTTAAAGTTAGTTTGTACTTTATAAAATAAAATATTTTATGACCTTAGTACACCCTACATTATGAAACCTATTATTGCAGACTTAATGTCTTTATTTATACTAGTCTCTATTACCTTTGCTATGATTACTTTGTATATTAATTTGTAGACCATTTAAATAACTATTTTTTACATTGGATTATAGCATAATCTAATATTCTTTACAATATTTATTGCTTTAGTCTAGTATATAGATAATTTTATGTTTTAAAAAAATGTATATACTGATCTATAAGGAAGTGGATAGTGTCAACTTAGGATTAATATATAGACCAGTCAATATATTAATGTATAACAAAATATAGCAACTATTCTAAAGCGGTGTAAAATGACTGATACATATTCGCCTTATTAAAATATTTTATATCGTATTCATTACACATATGTCGAAAATTTATTTTCTATTATTGTTCAAACTATGTTTGAACACTCTACATAATTTGTATAGTTCTTTTACATTTCTAGTTATTACTGTAAAATTAAGCTATCATTGTGAATTATAATTATCGATAAGATATTGTGAATTACTCTGTAAAACCCTATTTTTTACACGAAGAACCGAAGAGGAACGAGAAGTTGCTTCTTCCGGTCTCTTTCGCTACTAACCTGGAACTGGTAACATCACGTGAATTAATAAATCTCTAATTATTTTTGTAATCTTCAAAGAAATAATTGTTATTAATCATTTATTTACTTCCATCAACATATGGAAGTAATCCAATAATTTCACTAACGAAATTATATACAAAAATATTCATGGTCCTTCGAGCCTCTCTTTTTAAAGTATTCATGGTCCTTCGAGTCTCCTTTTAAAAAATTATAATAATTAATTATTATCTTATGATAAAGTTTAATTAAAATTAATAAATTAATTTATAAATATAAAATAAAATTCATCAGACATTTACACAAACAATTCAATTGACAACACTGATTTAATAAACAAAATAAGTAACAATAACATTGGGATAGGTCATTAAAAGAAAGTTAAAAATTAATGTCAATTGTGAGATCAAAGTGTAAAGACGAAATAAAGTAAAACTAGTGCAAAAATATATAAAAAAATGTATTGTAAAAAAGCGGACATTTAAATAAAAAAGAACCAACAAGAAATATTAACTAAAAAATAATAATAAATAAAACCCAGTCTTCAAACAGAAATTACAAAAGAACCATCAATTGTAACCAACAAACGAAGAGCAATCTAATCAAACAAACCAAGAAAAGGCATATGTTCTACAAAATATTAATCACCTTATCTATTCTTATAGCGACAAACGAAACATTCATCATATTCCATTCATCAAGAAGAAATTTAAAGCAAAAATTCATCCCAGAATTAGGCGAAAATTTTATAAACAACAATTGTTAATCCACCCGCAACTCGTAAGTAAACATCCAAAAGGAAACCACAAAACTGGAGTACATGTAAGTCCAATCCATTTAAACACTTAAATTTGTTTAATTATAATATACACGAAAATATAAAATTAAATTAAACACACATTGTAGAAAAATTCATAATTGGCAACTACAACAAAAACTCTTATTAATAATTTGTGAAAACGAAAAAAAAATAATTGAAAAAAGAGAAAACAATAAAATGCACCACCTTTGTGCATCAATATTTTAAGAGAAAAGTTTCTTATTAGAATTTCTGTTCTCTTCGATCTCTTTACATGTACATTCGTGTATTGTCATACCAGTGATGGTACTTTTTTCAAAGGTACAATTTAGAATAAAACAATAAAATTTCATATTAATTAAAAACTGAAAAAAAAACTACAACAATAATACATTTGGTTAACAATTGAAACAAATTTTATACAAATTAAAAACAATACATGCTGTACAGGCAAATTAATAATAACAACTTAATAAAAAATCCATAATAAATTAGTACCAAAATCTAAATAAATGACTCATCACTAGTAAAACAATATCTATTAAAGGGTTACCAGATCGCTATTTTTTATAAAACCAAAAAATCAAACCGATAATCGCCAATGATACGTACAGTTCATCCATAATTCATACAATCTCATGATCATTAAAAAAAAAAAAAAATAATAATAATAATAATAAAATAAAAATAAATTTCGTCTAGATTATTTAAAAGGTTTGAAACTGAGTATTTAATTCATATCCTTTTAAAGTCTAATATTTTTTAAATAAATCTACATTCCTGAAAATATGGAAACAAAGCTTTCATAGCTTACAAATTAAATGATCACAAAATAATTTAATCTAGTTGGTAATATTTCTTACCATCAGTATATTTTAATAATATACATCACAGTAATTCTAAATGAATTCAACTCCTAACCCTAAATTCAACTCCTAACCCTAATTTCAACTCCTAACCCTAATTGCTAAGGCAATAGTATATTTTTATATACAAACAAAATAATTATTTGTTAACACATTGGAAATATTTTTCATTTCAAAGAAACTTTAGTTAACTAAAATTAATCCTAACCAAACTATTGATTCTTACCACTAAATTTCATACCTTATAAATCAATAGTATGGCAACAAAATCTAATGATGAAAGCTCTACAAAGAGCAACCAATTTCAAGAAAAATTTATTTTCGACTCCGATCATCTTCTCACATTTTGCGACAATTTCACCAAATCAAACATTCAGGATCAAACTGAATCCATGCTTGAAACCAAATTATGCGACATAGATAATAGATGGAAAAAATTAGAAGTCTCATATGAAAACTTTATGCTTTCCCTTATATCTGAAAATTCAAAGGAAATTAAGGACGAAGCAAAAATAAATTTTGCTTGCTCAGAGTCCTACTATTTGTGTAGATCCCATATGCTAGATTTAATCAAAATTACTCGAACAAACAATGTCCCACAAACCACTTCACGAATAAGTTTACCACAACAAAACTCTTTGGTCCCAATAGCAAGTAATCCCATAAAGTTACCCCCATGTGACACTGAAGTTTTTGAAGGCAGCTACGCAAAATGGATATCCTTCCGTGATATGTTTACTGCTTTATACATAAATGGGTCTAATTGTGCACCAGTGGTAAAATTATATCATTTGCGCAGAAAAACAGCTGGTGATGCAGGCGCAATTGTAAAACGTTTTGCATTATGCGATGAAAGTTTTGAACTTGCTTGGAACGCTTTAAAAGACCGTTATGAAAATGAAAGGGAACTAGGTGACCAACTCATGCAAACTTTATACAATATTCCCCCTGCTAGCTCAGAAAACAGTAAAACGCTTCAAACCATACATTCTACAGTATGCGATGTTTTACAAGGCCTTAAATCTTTAGGAATAAATATTGAACATTGCGATCTCTTCATTGTTTTTCTAGTACGATCAAAACTGCCAAAAGAAACCTTATCTCTTTGGGAACAATCTCTGAAAAATCATCGCTCAATAACAAAATGGTCTGATTTAGAAGCATTTTTAAAAGATAGATTTGAAGCTGTAGAAAGAATATCTAGCATGGAAATGATGAAACATAGAATAAGCTTACCCAATATTTCTGCAATTCCTCATACACAAATTCAATCCTTTACTTCCCAAGAAAACTCAAATTTCGAATGCAAATTATGCCAAGGTGACCATAATCTAAGAGTATGTCCTAAATTCAGACGATTTACCGTACAGCAAAGGATAGATTACGTCTTAGCAAACAAAATTTGCAATAATTGTTTATCACCAACGCATAATAAATCAAAATGTCCTAGTAAAAGTACGTGCTTTATTTGCCAAATGAATCACCACACATCTCTCCATCTAATGAAATCTAATCCCCCTCAAACTTATTCTGAAAATGTCCAACCTGATAAAAACTCATTTAATCAAGTAAAAACTGATTCAAGGTCGCAAAATGAACAAATACCAGTACCAATGACTTCTAAACAAAGTCACCGCTCTCAAGTTCATTCCAATGTTTCTATTGATAATAATTCAATTCTTCTCAGAACTGCTTTAGTTCACATAGAATATATGGGACAACTTTTCATGGTCAGAGCACTCATAGACCCAGCTTCAACAAGATCATTTTTAACTGAAAGAATCGTTCAACGACTTAAAATTCCCACTCAAAAGTCTTACTATGATGTATCTGGAGTTGCCTGCATGTCACGAGCGACAACCAAGGAATGCGATTTTCTCCTTTATTCTAAAAAACAAAACATCAGATTCCCTGTAAACGCAATAATTTTACCAAAAATAGCAAAATCCATACCTTCGATTTCTTTCGAATTTCCCACCTCCTTAGAATTATCAAATCTTGAGTTAGCTGATCCAACATTTAATAAATCTTCCCAAATAGATCTAATGCTTGGAAATGACTGTGAAAGATTCATCAATATAGAAGGTATCAAGAAAAATGTTTGTGGCCAAGCTTCGGCATACAATACCATTTTCGGTTGGGTTTTAAGTGGTCCAATATCTACACAAACTATTCATACTTTCAATACTAATTTGGTTCCCTCAGATAATTCAGAACTCAACAACCTTCTAAGGAAATTCTGGGAGCAGGAAGAAATTCCTGTCTCTTCACCCATATCGACAGAAGATCAATACTGCGAAATTTTTACGAAGAAACTACAACCCGAGACCCAAGTGGTAGATATATTGTGCGGTTACCTTTCAGAAAAGAATTCCCAAGTACACAATTCTTAGGTCCATCAAGAATACAAGCTCTTACTCAACACTCCCACATGAAAATTACTCTCTCCAAAAATCCCGAAATCTCAGACCAATATAATAAGGTATTGGAAGAATATATTACACTTGATCATATGAATGAAAGCTCATACCGCGAAATTGTTGCTAATAACAAATATTTCTCCTTTTATTTACCTCATCATGCTATAACTAAACCTGATCATAAAACAACGAAAGTCAGAGTCGTATTTGTATGCTTTAGCACAAAAGCTGTCCATCTCGAGGCATGCTCAGATTTAACTACTGTCGCATTTCGAGCCACGTCTACTCGATTCCTTGGGAGGCGGGGGCTCCCTCAAAAAATTCTATCGGACAATGGTCGAAATTTTCTTGGTGCCAGCCGAGAACTAAGTCAAGAATTCTCAGTGTTCATTAAATCTGCTTCATCAGATATAGCTCAAAAGTATTTAGCTCAAGGATTTGAATGGAGATTCATCCCACCTCACGCACCTCACATGGGAGGGTTGTGGGAGGCTGCAGTCAAGTCATTTAAGTATCATTTAAAACGAACAGCAGGAGCTAATAAGTTTAATTATGAAGAATTTACAACAATTCTTACATACATAGAAGGCGTTTTAAACTCACGCCCAATATCAGCAATGTCAGAAGACCCATCTGACATAACTACTCTAACCCCTGGTCACTTCTTAAGAGGTGCACCACTCATGGCCAACCCCGAGCCTAGTATAGAAAACTTAGCACTAGTTAACCGATGGGAAAAACTCAAGGTGATAAAGCACCAATTTTCCATCAGGTGGAAAGAAGATTACTTGAAATCTCTCCATAAAAGATATAAATGGAAAAACACCATACCAAATCTTAAAAAAGGTGATCTCGTCGTTGTCATGGACGATTTACAACCTCCCTATGATTGGCAATTAGGTAGAATTGTTAATACTTATCCCAGTATAGATAATAATGTACGCATCGCCGATGTTCGGACATCAACGGGAATCATAACACGTCCAATTGCAAAACTGTGCTATTTGCCATTTTTGAAAGAAACCTCTCAAGAAACTCTTTAAGTATCCAAACGCTTTTCATACATATTACTTTCTAATACTCCAATTCATCTTAACCAAATCACATCACTCACCATCATACTCCCTCCATTTAACTCAATCTAAAATTTCTAAATTACTCATTAATTACATGTATTTTATTATAGATTAAAATGGGCAGAGGACACCAACATTCTACCAGTCGCACCAATAACATCAATAACAACAAAAATCTAACTTACAGCAACCAGCGTAACACTTTCAACATGTATATGTGCATTTTATGCAACACAGTTCACCCAATAAAGAAATGCCGTAAATTTCTAGCAATGAGCATCAATAGGCGTGAAAACTATATTGAAAGACAACACTACTGCCAAAACTGTTTAGCTCGAAGTCATGATGGTCGCGCATGTCCTTCAATAGATCGCTGTAAAATATGCGATGGCTTTCATCATACATTGCTTCATCCAAACCGTTCACCAATTAGCACTCACCAATTGCGCCAACGACGTCGTAATTTAAAACCGACTACTTTACCAACCAATTCAAGTATTCCAGCTACACACGTTATTTCGGAAGCTATAAAATCTTTGGCAACTATACTCTGTTCAACAAATTGAAGTTATGCATTAATCTGGAGGGGGCGATATGTTCAAACTATGTTTGAACACTCTACATAATTTGTATAGTTCTTTTACATTTCTAGTTATTACTGTAAAATTAAGCTATCATTGTGAATTATAATTATCGATAAGATATTGTGAATTACTCTGTAAAACCCTATTTTTTACACGAAGAACCGAAGAGGAACGAGAAGTTGCTTCTTCCGGTCTCTTTCGCTACTAACCTGGAACTGGTAACATCACGTGAATTAATAAATCTCTAATTATTTTTGTAATCTTCATAGAAATAATAGTTATTAATCATTTATTTACTTCCATCAACATATGGAAGTAATCCAATAATTTCACTTACGAAATTATATAGTAAAATTATTCAATTATTATACTTAATCTCCATAATATACCTTTTTCAAATTTGAATACAAATTCTCTTTACTCTTTTCAAGGTTTTTAAATATTAATATATCTTCTACGTATGTGTGTATATGTATTATTTCTTATATACGCTATTAAGCTCATTATTCAACGTTAAATAGCGTTAATAATGACTCGTTTTATTTATGCTAAAATGCTAAATATGGTCTACTTGTTATGAAATAAATTCTTTTCTTCTCACACACACACACAAACACACTTACATATTTCACTTATTTTTAGCACTATATCTTCATATAATTTATCTTAATGTCTCTACATTTCATACCATAATTTTTCTTCTTCTGCAGGTAAGTACGATTAAGACTTTGGCCAAAAACTACAGAATACGCAAAAAAATATCTTCATTAGAAACGAGAAAAAGGAATAAAAATACAACAAACACGAACATACTAAATGTAGATGTGAATAATTAAGGAAATAAATAAGAAATGTTAAATGTCCATTTTGTTGGTATGTGTGTGAGTATAATAAACCTTATGATTTATTCACACCCGAAATAAAGTTCTTTTTTGATTTATTTCACACTGAACTCATTTCTATGTTAAAATCAAACAGTCATGCATTAATGTGTATAATATTATGTATAGAAGAAATAACTCTTGTAACAAATACATATTCCATGTTATACACATACATAACTAAAAATTTATTTATCATATATATAAATATGTATGTACATATATTGAATTAAATTATACCTTTGATGCCTTTAATAAAAAGTATCTAGAGAATATAAGTATGAAATATAAATTCTTATTCACACATTTTATTTTTACACATACAGTCTATATAGTCTTTCCTTCAGTCTTTCCGTCCTTCCATATGTTTGTCATTAAAATTCCTTAAAGAACATTTTGAGTAAATTAATTTAAATTGATTGAATTGCCAACATACAATACTTGACATACCATCCATGACCATTTAAAAATTCCTTTTTTTTATTTCACAAATTAATAGTCTTTTTTCGTTTTGCTCTTTTATTACGATTGCATGTCATTTTGTAGGGCAAAAATAGAATTATTATTTTTTGCTGTTTTTTTCTAATTTAGTCATCACTTCGTTAGGAAGAATATTTAAATTTGATTAATTTTTTATTGCTGATAAAAACTATAATTAATCAAGTTTTTGTTGCTATTTTATTGAATGATTCATTAACACTTTTGAACTATTTTTGTTTTTTTTTTCTCTTTGTGAATGAAAATTGTAAATAAAAATATTTATTGAAATAAAAAAAAAAATAGAAAAATAAATAATTGAAATGTTTGAAAAATGATTAATTAATGAAAGATAGAAAAATGGATTTTAAATAAAAATTTAAAATTTCAAGCTTTTTTGTAGCACTTACTTTTTAAAATGTTAATAAATTTGGCAAAAAATATTGGGATGACGAAAGCTATTTTTGAAAAAAATTCTATAGACGATAATGCAACTCAGCTTTTATAACTATTTAGAGTTTAGTATATTGACAAGTTTATAGTTATAGCTTTGTCCCTAGCGCAATTAATAGTCTAATCTAAAGACCAGTTTATAGTATATTATTTAAACAATTTTATAGGCTAGTCTCTAGATCAGATTTTAGTATAGTCTATAGAATAGTTTATAAATTTTAGACTAGAGTAGAGTATAGTTTTTAGTGTGGCTTTAGTGTAGTCTATATCTTTAAACTAGCCTTTAACCCGTTTAATCTAATCTCTAGATCAATTTGTAGCTTAGACTCTGAGACAATGTCAGTTTATAGTCTAATACATGCTAGTAATATATTTTTGAGATAAATTTATATGCTATGCTTAAAACCAGTTATAAGTCTAGACTATTCAATCAGTTCAAAAACTAAACCAATTTTAGTTCTACAAGTCTAAAATGTTTACTAAATTTTAGTCTCGTTTAAAGACCATTTTATATTTCTAGGCCAGCAAAACGCGCAAACTGCAGTAAACTATTAGTTCAGAGTCTAATATGGACACCAATTTATATATTAGTTTATGGACATTATTTCTGTATAGCCCAGAGATCAGGCCTGTAAACTTTTCTTTAGTTCACTCGCTAGTTTCCTGTAAATTGAATAGTATTTTTTATATTTAGTTCAGGAATCAAACCTGTTATCAGGTTTATTAGCTAGTGTACACACTAGTACGATTGTATAGTCTCCAATAATATACGCCAGATAATATCTTAACTTACAGTTTAGACTATATTTCTTTTTTTACTGTCATGTCAATATGAATAACTGTTTGTAACTTTTATTGTTTTTTCCTCAACAGTCTAACCCATGTCAATAATCAAAATTATAATTTACTTTTTATTAACTATTTTAGTTTAAATTTTAATCTATAATCATATGCACTCCAACTAATATATAATTGATAGTCTATATAATAATCTAGATTACAATTTACTTTATAGTTTTGACTATATTCTTTTTTATCATCAATTCTATAGTTATGTAATTTGACATGTTTTTAGTCTATTTTTAATCTATTATATATTATAGCTTAATTGCTTCATTAATATATTATCTAATTTAGACTATAATGCAGCTTTATTATTTCCCAATGTTATTTGCAGTCTCAGTTTATTTATATTGAGAATGTTTGCTGGGTATATGCTATACATTTTCTTTATATTCAAATATTTTTTGTTTATCAATAAATCTACATAAATACGAAAATCTGTTTGAATTTATTTCTAAATAAAAATCTCCAAATAATTCAAATCAAATTGCAATTTTGTAAATAAATAAAATCCAAAAATTATTATGGGTGATTGACAACAAGACACGATTTGTCCGTTGAGTATAATTTTTAAAAATGAATATTTTATTACAGTCGAACGTTTCTATCTCATTTTTAAAGCTCTGCTTCTTAATGTTTATATAGAAACTAAAAAAGAGAAACAATAAAACTAAACTACACTCGTTTTACTTATATACTTTTATCCATTGTCAAGTGCACCACAATTATGCTTTTGTTAGTTTTACAGAAAACATGTAAGAATGCGGCTATGCCGAATTTTTTGCACTCTTCACAACAAATACATGTAAGGTAAACGTGTTATATTTCGTACATTCATACTCTCAAACATACTTACTAGTCTTTCTTAAATATAACACAAGAACACATAATGAGTTAAAATATTAGTCTAATTTGGCTATAACTTTTTTTCTAATGACCCGATTTTGAGCAGATTTTTCGATACATACAGGCTTATGTAATAGCAAAATTTCATTCTAGTTTGTCGACTTAAAAAATATATAAAATACTCTGGCTGAATTTCGTCGAGCTCTGTTAATTATTGTTGATGAGAACGAGACAACAAAGACAGACGAACACATCTAAATCGACTCAAATTTTGATTTAATGGAAAAATCTTAGTCTGAGATGTTTCGTCTAAGCGTTACATACATGGACATGACAAAGTTAAGAGAATAGATTACTTAAATACATGTGCTAGTGAAGAGTATTAAGTCAGAAAAGTATAACAGTAGAGAGTTTAGTTTTATAGTCTTCTTGATTTAGCTATTAAAATTCATTCAGCTACTAAACAAACAAGACACCAGCAAAGCAACCACACGACAAATTATTAATAAAAATTATAAAAAAACAGAGGCAAATAATGTTAAGGTTTTTGTTTCTCTTATTGTTTTTATTATTATTGTCAGCTTAAGTGTAATGTAAAACACTTTGGTTGCTGCTTATAATATCTGCTGTCATTTTGGTTAGCGTGACTATTTGTTGATGTTGTCAATTATACATATAAATATATAAATATATTTTTTCATATCTGTATTGGTGTTATTTTATTATTTTGCTTGTCTAGTATTACGGCTTTGAGGTTAAGGTTTTATGTGGAAAATAAAACTAATTTAACCGCAAAACATTTGAAGTTATGTTCAATATATTTGTGTCAGTGAGGCAAAATTTCCAATACACCATGAATTAAGCTTTAAAAGTTCTGATTATTTTATGATATCGTGATTTATAAAATCAAAAATATAATTTCAAATTAAAGATTCAATTTCTATAAATATTTCAATTTAAAATTTTCTCCTCAACTGTATCACAGAAATTTCAGACTCCTTGATAATTAAGGAATAAAATATAAAAACGTTTTACAAATTTAATTCAAATTTATATATTTTAATATTTATCATTAGATTGAAAACTTTAAAAAAAATTGAATAATTTATTTTGACATAAATCATAAGTAACCATTAAACAAGTTTATCTCCTAAATATTATTGGTGCGTATACGCATTTTTTAAACATGGAATTTATTATTAAAATGCGTATACGCAGTGATTGATTTTTATGATTATATTTATTGTTTATATTAAAAAAACATTTAAGAGTTTATTACATTAATTTTTTTAGAATTAAAATAAAATATGCAGGATTTTAGTCAATTTAATTTTAAATTTTAGATTTAAGTTAAATTTTGAAAAAAAAATCTGAATATTTTATAAAAAATTGGACTCAAAATTAAGAAATGGTTTCAATATAATAATCTCATAATCCAAAAAAAAAATATAAAAAAATTAGGGGCTTTTAAAAATATCACTTTGAACTACTGAACAAAGAAATAAAATTTTTATCAGAAAATTTAACAGCATTTTATATAAATTTACTATTTTCGTCACCAACTTTTAAATATTTCCAAAAATATTAAAGGAGTAAAAAGTATTGCTTCAGAAATGATGAAGCATCACCTTTCCATGTATCATAAAAAATAATTCTAATTCGAATATAAAGATTTTGCTCAAATATTTTCTGTACCATGAAAAATTTAAAAATTCCAAAATCACGAGTTACAATTAAAAGTTAAGATTTTTACTAACAGAATTCGTTTTTCTTTTGCTAGTTTTGCTCTGTGAATTGTTTTGTTCAGCGTATTCCAGAAAAAGTTGGTTTTCTAGAAAACTTCAAATCTCTATATCAATATTCTTCACTATATGTCAGATATTGAACATTATAATTTATATCTTCAATAAATTTAAAGACAACTGTCTTAAGAATATTTTATTTCTCATCGAAAGATTAACTACAAATACATGTAGCACTAATATAATCATGGGCTCTGTGAAAAAACTCTACCGAAATCTTTAAATAACATATCTTCCATAGAAATATACAGCTCTTATTCATTTAAAATACTGTAAATTATCGCATTTATTTTATGACTTCTATGAAATATGAACATTTTTTTTAATTCACTCATTCATATAACTGATATCATCTTTTTCTAATTCTGCTCTGTTATTGTTGTTGCTGCTACTTTATTTTGTATTAAATTTCATTGTGGTCTTCATTATTGTTATTTCGTTGTTGTTGTTGCTCATTTTAGTTTAAGTTGATATTCATTCATTTAGTTCCGTCAATCGTCTACTTTTAGTATAAATACAAAACAAAATTTTGAACACAATATTCAGTACAATGTTGCTGATTGTATTTAATATTTATTGTAGATTTTGTAGTTTTAATTTTTTACTTTTATTTTTTGTTGAGCTGTTTTTATTATTGTTGTAGTTTATTTATTACAAAACAGGGTTAATGATGCAATGCGGAAAAATGTCTATGTATTTACAATTTTGTAGTACTAAAAACCACAAGTACACTATTTTTCGTGTCATAATTATTTAAATTAATTCTAAAGTATTTAATTGTTACAAAAACAAAAAATATTAATAATGAAAATTGTTGAATAGAATTTTTGAGAGAAAATTGTTAAGAAAATTTTCAAAATTTTAATTATAAGTTTCCGGGAAATAATCGATTACTGATTTTAACAACTAATTGTTTAAGTTTAGTTTTAAGTTTATAAAAGTTATAAAGAGAAAAAGTTATGAGAAATAAATTTTAGTTAATATAAAGATTTCTTAATTAAAATTCCATCTACTCACCATTTTCTTCAAAATACTGGGAAAATGTTCTGTAACAAAGTAAAAAAAATATATGTTAAATTTTTTTCATTTATTATTATTGTTACTTTCATTGAATTAGTTTTTGTTCCTAAAAGAAGAACTATTGTTTAATAGACATATGAGTCAAAGTTCATAGAACCTGGACTATTTCAATATTCATCTAAAGCCGATATGTAAAATAACCTTCAGACCAAAAACCTAACTAAATTTGTTTATCGGATATGTTATGAAGGCTGAGGTTTACACACTCTTTCTATTTGACTCTCCAGCGTTGGGAGTGCTAACGAATGCAACTTTAAGAACTCAAGATACCTTTCTCTGCGGTTTTCAAAAAAAAAAATTCGTAAATTTCAAAATTTATGAGATTTTTAAAATTTACAAAATTTTCCAAGTTTATAAAATTTCCAAATATACACATTTTTAAAACTTAATTAAATTTACTTAAAACTTAAAAATTTTCTGAAATTTTCAAAATTAATAAAATATTCAAAAGTTATGAAATAAAACATAAATTCAATTCGTAAAAAACTCAGAATTTCAGAAAAAAATTTAAATATACAATATTTTCAAAAATTTATAGAACTTAATTTAAAAAAGAATTAAAATTTAATGATTTATTAAAATCATAAAATTACAATAAATTCAAAGTTTAAAAATTTATAAAAAAGAATTAAGGAGTGAGATTGAAAAATTTTTATCATTCATATATGTTAATAATATATTTTTGTATTTGATTAAAATTGATATTACTTTTGGTGAAATTTTGAAGCTTTTTCGGAAACCCCTTCATTAAAGTTTTTTTAGTGCTTTCTGTCACTTTGCTTGAACAAGTAGTTTTAGACCTTCTTTGCATTCTACAAAACATGAGCCCAATATCTATCCACTGGTCTAAACTTCAGACAATTTGGAGGATTTGCCTCTCATGGTATAAATACCTCATTATTATTATTATTTTTTTTTTACCATTCATGGGTTTGTTTACAATGTTGATGCTGTCAGGCGGGAAATAAGTGAACACATTATAAAATCTTATAAATGGAAGCATCCTTGTTTGTAAACATTATTAATTATGGAGCATGTGTAATAAATTATTGTTTTTTTGCCTCATTTACGTACTGCATGCCATACCAAGAAATTTTTGGGAAATTTGCATTGCTTGGGTCCTTAATTTTACCAAAACATTCCCTTGGGCTTCGAAATCCATTATGCAGTAAGAATCCTGCACTTTTTGAGCATTGAATGTTTTTAAACCATACAAGAACATAAACCCTAACTTTTCGTGCTAATAGTTCGAGATCTAAAAATTTGGAAATTTTCAAAAAATATTGAAAATAATTAAATCTGGAAAATTTTATAATTTTATAAATTTCTGAAATCTCTTAAATTTTAATAAGTTAATAATTAAAATATTTTAAAATGTTGCTTATGTAGAGTATTTCAAATTCGTTACAGCTACAACATTCAAACTTATATTTTTTCACAGTTTTAACAACAAAATTTTTAAAATATAAACTAATCTCTTTTTCCAATTATTTCCCCTCGTGTTTATTATTTTTCTAATATTTAGAAAATCCAATAAATTTATTAATAAACATTTATTACACATTTAAAATAACAATATTTAATAAAATTGAATTTTATTATGCTTTCGGGGCATTTGCGGAATATTAACACTCACACATATTTTCATATTTACAAACCGGCAAAACCCCCAAAAAAAAACTATTTTCGCAACAAATTTATTTTAAAAATTTAAATTTTTTTATTATCGCAAATAAAATTTTAAAATGAGAAATTTCTGAATTCGTTCAACTGCAATAAATATTCAAATAATTATAATTAAAAACTAAATTTCTATTATTTGAAAATTGTATCTAAACTCAACCATTTTCACATATAAATACTTTTGGAATATAAAATATTTATTTAAATGTTGTTGAATTTCAATTATTGACACACATTTTTCCATTTATTTACATCCCAAATACAGTCACACAGACATTTACAATTATTTGAAATATTTATGAATTTAAATTATTTTAATTAATTTTTACTGAAATTTCATAAAATATTTTTTGTGTGTCTGCTTTTGGAAATATGAAACCACAAAAATATTTTTATTAAGTTTGTTTACCACAAGTAGTGGGGGAGGGTATATTAACTTTGTCATTCCGTACGTAGGGCTAAGACGGAATCATCTCAGAACCAATATTGTGTATATATTCTTGCATCAAATCATAATCTGAGCCGATTTAGTTATGTCCATCTCACGGTTTAAGATATAGTCCGATGTTTGAGGCTACTTTAATGTCAAGCGAAAAACTTTCGTAAAATTTAAAATATAAATCGACAAATAAAAATGAAAGTTTGCCATAATATTTAATTATATTTACTTTATTACCATTTAAAAATAATATCAATATCGGTTCAGTAAAGAAAAGTTTTAGCCAAAAATATAACTAATTTTATAACTTATATGGTGTTCCGTGTTATATTTTACTAAACCTTTTATATATTGTTTACGTCTTTGAATGTTTGTGCGAGTGTGTGTATAATGTATATACTTTACACGCAATTATGGTAGATTGAATTGATTATTCGGCATAGCCGAATATAGCATTCTTAAGTGTTCATGTTTTAATGTTTTTGTTATTTCATTTTCCCTCTCAGATATTTTTTGTTAATTTTTGTCTTCATAATTTACTTTTATTTGTTGTTGTTGCTTTTTATTTAAGTTTTTTCTTCGTGTTATCCTTTTTTGGTCTTATTATAATTTCGGATTCTTTATTTGTCTACACTTGAGGTACATTTTTTGTGTAAATTTATTTAGTAATTAAATTGTCTCTTAGCAACCATAAAGTGAAGGGTGACAGACAGAAGACAGTGGGCAAAAGTTTGCAAAATTTATTTGTTTTTTAAATATAAAATATTTGGAAAAGTTCAAATTTTATTACTTTCAGAAATAAAAAAGCAATCAGAAATTTAAAAAAAATCAAAAGCATTTTGATTTTTTTTGCTAAAATTTTATAAAATTTTCAAAAATTTATAAAACCTTCTAATATTTTAAAAATTGAATACATTTTTAAAATTATTATTTATTTTAGTTTGAGAAATTTATATAATTTTATAAAATTTTAAGAACTTCATAAAAAAAATTCAGAAATTTTTAAAACTTTCAGTTATTTATTAAATATTTATAAATTTATAGAATTTTAAAATTTTTAAATTAACTAAATTCGTTAATTATTCTGAAATTATAAAATTTTTTGCACATATTAAATTTTCCAAAAATTTATAAAATTCTCAGAGACATAATAATCGAATCTTTCTTATTTTTCAGAAACATATACAATTTAAAAAATGATATATTATCAAAAAATTATACAAATTTCATATAATACAAAAATTTTCAGAACAAAAAATCACTAGAATATTTAGGCAATTTCAGAAACTATTAAAATTTAAAAAGATAATAAAATTTTGAGAAAAATTTTATACCCTCCATCACCACAAGTGGTAAAGATGGCATATTACCTTGTCATTCCATGTGTAACACTAAAAAGGAATCATAGTGGAAACATATGTTTGACAGAATTTTCGCATTTTCCTAGTCAAAAATTCTATTTTGCTGATGGTGGAAAAGAACTTTTTAAGCAGGCAAAATTTCAACTGCCTAACTTTCCTTCATTATTGAGAGTAGAAAAATAACAAGAGGCTATTTGTGCCAAGAACGCAAATCCACAAATCTACACGATGCTAAGGCCAAAGGAGAGATATTGGGATCTTGTTTAATGGGAATTGCAGAGCACAAAAAAGTGTGTCCGAGAAAAGTGACAGAAAGCACTAAAAAAACGTTAATGGAAGGATTTCAAAAAAATCCAAAATTTCATCACAAGTGATAAAAACTATAAAAGTATTTTCCTTTATAAATTGTAATAAAAATTTAATTCTATTAATTTAGTGGTTTCGTTTTCATTAACATATGTGTTAAGAATTTTACAATCTCATTCCTTACAGCAGGAATTCAAAATTTTGTCCCAATCTCTCTCTTTAAGAATTCTTGTAGTGAAAAAACATATGACAGATGGAAGCATAATTGGCGAATATTTAAAGAACCATTACAGTAGAAGTCTTTACTTTAGATCCAATATTTTTTCTGAGAAACAGGTTTACTTGAGAAAATGGATGGAAAAAAGGAAAAAAGAAACTACCATGCAAAGAAAAACGGAGAGCTTACAAATTTTGGTACTTTTCCATGAAACGGTTTACAATAAAAATTAAGAACGGGCGAGATAAGGATAAACCATCTATCCGAAGCAAATATTAGTATTCGAATATCTGAAGAACTATTACGGCGAAAATCTTCCAATTTGAAATAAATATATTAATAAATAATTTACATTCAAATGACTTTAAATAAATATTTTTTTCGAAGATTCAAAAATCTGTAAAATATTGTCGCATATCTTTGTCCCCCTGTTGTTTAACCAATATTCCATTAATTTGGTTTCATTCATACTAAAACCGTATTTTACTTAAATTCTGCTTTTTTTGTTTGTTTATTTTAGTTTATCTCTCTTATTTTGAATCAATTTAAGTGTTTTAATTGTTATGGTTTCTTTACACTTTCTTATCTCTGTCTGATTGACGATTAACATCATTTTCAAATTTAATTCATTTGTTTCTTTAATGTCACTTTACACAAATGTCCTTAACCTAATATTTGTTAACCACAATTTAATTGTTTGTTGGCTCAAACAATCTGTTGGTTTTTAAGACGAATTTATAAAGAAATCTTTTTATATTATAAATAAAATCATTTATAAGATGTTCGGTTTATAATCAATAGGAAAATGCAATTAAAGTTGACAAGCAAATTATAGTAAAATGACAAATAATTTAATAATGATTAATGGATTTGCAATAAATAAGGAGTGAGAATGAAAAATTCTTAACATACATATATGTTAGTCAGTTTTATGTTATTTATTTGATTGAAATTATTATTATAATTTATGAAAAAAATATAATTTTCATTACTTGTAATGAAAATATCTCTGTCATTTTGGCAGAACAGGTAGTTTAAAATTTACCACACTTTGGACACCTTTTTTATTTTAACAAAACCTCATTATTATTCTACTGATCTTAACTCCAATTTTATGGTTTTGCCACTCAAAGACTTGTACAAATTATGAGGTTTTAGAAACGGGAGCAGCCTTTTTTAACATTCATTGATATAAATTTAACGTATCTTCGCAACTGCAGTACTGAGAACTTTTTTAGAAATGTTGTCCTCGAGCATCAGCAACGTAATTTTTTGACCAGGAAGTTGCGAAAAATCTTTCAGAACATACTTTTCGTCATTGATTATGATCAAAATATTTTTTTAGAAAACTTGACTTCAATTTCTATGTTGCTTTTTTTAGTTTCTAAATTTTTAGCATTCCTGTCGGCAACTTTTTGAGTCCTGTATGTTTTCTATCAACGGGCAAGTTCACCCGGTATAGTTTAATAAAATTGCGGGGTTTCTTAAAAGTAATCAGTAATTTTAGTGAACACTTTTTTATGGTTACTCATTTTGATTAGATTAAGAATATATTCATTTGTTTGACATTAAACAAACTAAACGACTTGTTTTACGATAGTACTTTGATCAAGAAAACTATCCAATAATACTTGGGTTATAAGTTTTAATAAAGGACGTGTTGACCTCACACCTTTATTAAGTTTTAAGTGTGTTTTGGTTAAGGAAAATTATAATAATAATAAATTAAATTTAATATTCAATTAAATTATATTTAAATATTAAACAATAAATCATTATTTATCAAATCTAAAAATATTTTCTATGTTTAAAATTTAGACCTTAAAATTTTCTTAATCACCAAAAAAATCTCCTTCCAATTCACACTTAACGACCTTGATTTTTGCATGACTTTTCCTAATAAAAGCCTTTAAAAGGAAAAGCCTTGATTTAATGGTATTTTTATAGAATTTTGAAGTAAATAAAATATAAAATGAATATAACTTTATACACGAGTTAAATGAATAAAAAGTTATAAAAAAAGCAGAAACACACCTACAAAAATTCCCACTCATATCGTCTCAAATCAATAAAAGTGATAAAAGAATGTAACAAAAGAAAAATGCCTTATTCGTCAATGCCGAATCTTCAAAACCCTTCACCACAAATTTGAATGAAGTAAATACGTTATGTATTTACTTGATAATATATGCAAGCTTTTTCTTAATTATAATACGGAATACATAGTGAGTCATAAAATAAATTGTCATTCCCAGGTTTCCCGAGAATTCTATATATCCTATTAACGTCTCTTATTCGATATTCTTGAAGAGAGTCGAATATATTATTTCCTATTTTTTATTAAAATACTTTAATTGTAAGTAATTTTATGAAAATAAAGCTTTGCTATTTCGAAATTGTTTTCGCATATGGGAGGCATATTTGAACGTTGATTGATGTTCTTAAAATTCAAATTTAAACTAAGTCCAAAATTACTTCAGCCGAACTCTATTGAAGTACTTATATTTAAGAGTGTCTGGAAAAAGAGAATTATAAATGAGCTTTCGTCTAATAAGCGTCGATATTCATGAAATTATTATATGGATTGATGGAATTATTCCAGAATTATTTTTTAAGCATACTCTATTCCAGAATGTGGCCTTAACGTTAAATTAATAACATATATTAAATAGAAATAATAAATAAGAAAAATTGTTGTGCCGAAATGAAATGACTCTACTCCATATGTAAGAGTTTTATATGCATAAAAGCTTATTTCGAAAATGGTACTTTCCCGGAATTTACAACATTAAAATTTCCGGGAATATTCCGGAAACGTTTTCCCGTGTAGAAACCCAAGGTCTGAGATGAGACCTTCCTAGAGGTACACACGTAATGACAAAGTTAATTCACCATATCACCATTTTTGATGGTGAAAGGTATAAAAAATAATTTTATTAATAAAATCACATGGTTTTTCATTAAAATTTTCTCACGATATAATTTTATAACAATCAATTGCTGTCTATTAAAGGAATTTTTATTTTAGAACAATTTATTTTAAAAATACACACACACATAATATATTATTAACAATTATATATTTTGTCTTTTTCTCTCCAACATATGTTTATTCAAAGACTTTTTTGTAAAGATACCAAATTGTATCTGACTAGTCTGTTGTAATCATATGATTAAAGACAAAATCCTTTTACCAATATTCTCATCAAGAAAAGGATAAAAATCAAGAGAAGAAGAAGCAAAATGTGATTTAATATACAAAAAGAAATTATGTTCAATCAGTAGATAGAAATCTAAAGAGTTTAGTCTATTAAAGAAAAATTACAGTGGAATCTCATTAAAATTAATTGAAGTATTTACGGTCTAAGTGAAAGTGAAGGAGGTAAAAAGAGTGAAATAAAATATTTCAGCATCAACGATAACAATAATGTTATGGACAGTGGTCTCAAAATGCTTTTTTAGAAATGATTCTGTAACTTCAAAGGATATTTTCCTAGTGGTTGCTAGGATCAGGGAGTAGTACTTCAAGTTTTGTCACCTTGAAAATTTTATTTTGAATTGATAGAAATACTTTATCGGAAATAATTCTGTTACTTTGAAGCTACTTAACATTTTTTAAGGAAATTCCATATGAAAATTGTTAGCGTATTTTTCTACTAATTTAATTTAATTTAGTGGGTCCTGGTGTCGGGGAGTGGACCTCCGAATTTGGTCACCTCGAGTATGAACATTTTTTAATCGCCAAAGTATTCTTTGACATGTTCTTTTAAAAAAGGTTCAAAAAAATGTTTAAATTATTGTCTGGATTCAAGAACCACCTATGTGGATTCAATGTAATTTTTTGTGTTGAAATATAAATTAAGAAATTATCCTGTAACTTTAAAGCCGTGATTAATTGAACTTGACACGTTTAGAGCTGGTAACCAGCTAAATTTGACCACTTCGGAAAAAAGGATTTAAAAATTCATAAAAATATATAGTCCTCTGTACAGGTATGGGTTAGTTTTTATAGTTTCGTATGTTTTCAAGTTGAAATAAATTTGAAACCCAAATTTCCCTCATAAACTGTGCTCCCTTCAGCCGAATCTCGCTATTTTTATAACATTTCTAATCAATTTGGAAAGAGATAGATTTAATTAAGTAAAATTTTATTAAGGTTTCCCTAACAGTTCAAAGGTTAAATAAATATTTAAAAAATTGAATTGAAAATGTAACCTACGTCATGATGTAGATTATAATATAGTCGAACTTAATTGACTATTAAACTCTTACTTCCTTTTATATCCCCCATCACCTAATCATCTAAAAGTGCATAAAGTATATATTCTTGCATCATATCAAAATATAAATTGAATTCATAGTCACAATAATAATCTAAATTCACTAAAATTTGGATAGATTATTTGTTATCGTCTTAAGAAATTTGCTATTAACAAAGAAGTTATAGACCGATATCTGAAACACACTCGAAATTTAAATAAAGGATTTGCCATTTTTTTTAAATCAGATAAGTTATAGTTATAGTCAAAAATATGACCATTTTTATGACTTTCAAATATACACACGTTGTTTTAGAGTGTATGTGTAAAAATATTGTTAAAACTTCATACATATATGCATTTGGTGGAGAGTATTATAGATTCGCCATAGCGAATATAGTATTTTTATTTTTTATTTCTTTCTTTGGTCGTTAAAGTCATATTCAACTGTTTAATTTTGTCTCATAAATGTATTAAACTTGTATGTTGGCGTTTTTAATATTGATACAGTGTTCTTATATTTATTTGTAAAACGGACTGTAAGATAAGTTATAAATTTCTAAGACAATCTCTTTGTAAATTTTTAATAAAATGAAATTAAGCAAATTGTCTAACGAGATTTTCGGTTAACAGAAAAAATGTTTTTCGTATACTGCGAAACTTAATTTTGCACAACCCTCGTGAGATATCTTTTTTTTTCTCTTCAACAATTTAGTTTGGTTTCAAATTTTAAAAATTGTCGTATAAAAAATTTATTTTATTTTTACCTCAATTCACTGCACATTCATCTATATTCACTTTCCGCGCTCTACCACTTTCCCTCCCAACCAGCTTTTCTATTCATCTTCGTCATCAACATCATTTTAAACGAATTTTATGCCAATTTATTTTCCCGTTCGCTGGCATGCTTTTTCAATATACTTACATACATATTTACAGGTTTAAAACAAATATACATATACACAGACATACATTTATACATAAATACATTAAAGTCGTATAGTATTTTTCTATTGCTATAAAAAACAGCTCTTGCGGAAGTTCAACTGTTCGTCTAATACAAACAAAATTATTTTGTTTGTAGGGTGTTGGGGAGGGCAGAGAAAAAGGGTGAGGGCGTAACTGCTCTTGTAAGTCATACGCGACCTTTTGATTGTATTAAAAGCACATCATTTGATTGGAATTTGTGTGAATATATTCCTTTCAAATATTTTTTCATCTTCCTCTTCTTCTTTGTTTATTTTTTTTTTTTTTTTTTTTTTTTGCGTTTCATTTCACGCAAATGAAAATTTGATAAACGTTAGTGAATGTTTGGAAGAAACGAGGAAAACCACCGAAAAGGAATAGAAGCAAAAACTTATGGGCGTTTTTTAGATGTTAAAGTTAGAGTTCCTGGCAAAAGGAACGTAAAACTCAAAATAATTCAATCAGTTTTTTTTGAAAGAAAACAAAAATACCTTAAGCAGATTATATTCCCAAACTGCAATCATCAGAGGGGAATTTAATGAATGTAGCAGCAGGATTACAGGAAATAAATGATAAAAATAAGAAAAGTTTTTTTTTTCGTTCCTTTTACCACTATTTGTAGGTGTAGTGAAGTAGAAGCAGGAATTGTGGTGAGAATTTATTATCAATCAGATTAAATTTAATTTAAAAAAAGAAATTTTATAGAAATTTTAAACACATAAAATTTTTCCTTAAAGAACGCACAAACTTTTTATCTGAAAAATTCCTTAAAGAGAAGAAATGAAAAGTTTTAAGAATTTTTTCCTCAAGTATTTACTTTCATCTTTATAATTTTCTCATAAAGATTTATTTTAAATACATGTGAGTTAATAAGATTAAAAGATTTAAACATGTTTTAAGAATATATAATTTAATATGTTTTCCGTAAGGATTAAATTAGGGTTATTTTCATAATATTTATGTAAATATTAAGAGACGTAAAATTGAACTTTATTAAATTTTGACCATGAAGTAAATTTAAAATTTTGGATTTCTCTTTATTTATCATAAAATTTAATACCTACAAAAAAAGTTAGTCAATTAATATAATTCCTATGTTTTGTTAAAAGAAATTTGTTTTATACCCTACACCATCTCTATAGATAGGTTGGATATTTTGCCGTGGTTCAAAACCACGTGTCAAACTATAAGAAAATCGGTCAACAAACACACTTCCGAAAATCACCTTAAAGCGATAAATCTCAAAAAATTAAGAAATGTTATAATATTTCGAGTATTTGAAATGTATACAATCAGAAGACACCGTATTAAATTTTCGAAAATAGGTCCATATTTTTCTATTGCCCTTATATAGGCACATCCAAAAATACATAAGAAAAGCACAAATAAAAATAAACTTCACGAGGAAATAATTTTCATTATTATGTGATTAATCTTAACCGATTATTACATTTTTTCCTTAATTTCGTAATTTTTAGCCAATATTTTCATATTTTTGATTTTTCAAAAGTGATTAGAAATATGGCTTCTTTTTCCAAAAAGCGCTATATATACTAGTGTAAAAAACATAATAAGCGATTTTGTTTCAAGAGGCTCAAAAAGAAGAACTTTCGTAAAATTGTCAGTTACAAATCAGCAAAGTTCTCCGTTACCATTCTGAGTTCCCCGTTATCATTCTAAAAATCATTCAAATCGGTTCAGTAGAAAAAAGTTATAGCAAAAAATATAAGGAATTTTATGACTCATGAAGTGCTTCAGTGTTGTTTATGTAAAACGTTTATATATTGAATGCGTTTGTGGGTTTATTTACCTTTACTTCCTTTGCATTTGTTATGTTGTGTATTGAAGAACATAACTTGCTTATATTATTTTTTTTAAGTGATCTCCAATTAATATTATTTTGGCTAAAATCCTGTTTTAACTAAAAGCATACATTTTAACGCCAAGAAAAATAGAAGGAAAATTTAATTTTTAGAATTTTCGTCAAAAATGTATACTATTTTGTCCAAAAATACTGTTTATACTGAATTAAACACACTCTTAAGCATAAAGTTAAAATTTTAAATTTTTGTAAAAGTGATCACAAATTAAAATAATTTTGTCAAAATCTTTTTATTGATCACAAATTTCGATTTTTAAATTTTATTAAAATTTATCACATTTTAAGCCAAAAAACTGAGTTTGGATTTTTGGTATAAAAGACAGTATTTTTAGATTTTAAAAGTCTTTTTCCTTAAAATTGAGAATTCGAAATTTTTCCTAGAATAAAAGCCAATTATGCATTTTGGACATAAATGCATTTTTGGCAAAAATTTCAATTTTTATTTATTTTTTTTTCATAAGTTTTGCTTATTACATTTTCTAAACTTAAGCATTTTTGACATTGACATTAAAATATTATTTATTTAACTTTCTTCTTATGAAAAAAATATTTCTGTTTTTTTAAACAAATTTATCAATAATTAAGTTTTTTATGGAAATTCAATATTTATAATATTGAAGATTCGTAAAATTCTTCTTCTGTTTTTTTGCATTTGCACATATTTCGCTCGTTTTGAAAAATATAAAACTTAAATAAATAATTTAAATTTATCTTGATTTTATAAAAATAAACTAGAAACCTCCATACAAACATTATGCGCGCTAAAATTCACATAAATCTTTTTAAATCACTTTTTCTTGTTCATTTTTGGTTTCGTTACCTGACAACAAAATATTTGTTTTATTTAAACACTTGTGTTCTCACAAATGTTTTTATACCCTACACCATCGTAGGTGGTTGGGGTACTATAAGATTGTGCAGATATTTTTTTAACGGACAGAAAAATAGTCCCACCATCGTTTTTAAGTATATTGTTCGACTCAGAATCACTTTGTCGGTTCGTCCGGCTCCATTGCTTATAATACAAATCTCCCCCCGGAATAGAGTTTTTAGTTCATAAAATTCCTAAATATAAATCGATTTTAATCAATTTTGTGAAAGTAAAGATAAATATAAGCCACAACGCTGTGCAAATTCAAACGATATAATTTCAATTTCTTTTTCCCATATAATCCTCCAGAAAAATTTCCTTCAAAATGCATAAATTTCATAATAATATTAATATCATAATAATATATTCCAAACATAAGAATAAAAAGGGAACGAAAATTATACGAGGGTCTTTCATACATTTGTTGTAGCAGAAATTTACAACAAAAGTTTGGAGTTGGGTATTACATAGTCGGACTTTACTGACTATAATATTTTTACTTGTTTTTTTCTTTCTTTTTCTTCTTCTATTTTTACAAATTACCAATATATCTCGTGACACACAAAAATAGTTTCCGCTTTTTTACGTAAATAAAAAAGAAAAACAAAAAAAGTAATCAAACAAATTTCAGTCTATAAATAAAAAATAGACAACAAATTACAGAAAAATTTAGCATTAAAAGTAAGCGATTACAAAAATCATGGTCATGAGCAAAAAAGCGATTTAATGGGAAACAAATTTTGAATTAAGTTCATAATTGAATAAAATGAATACGAATGAAAATGTAGAAATTTTGTAAATTTTTAAATTTTTTAAATTTCTAAATTTATTTAAAATTAATAAATTCATATTTTTGTAACACTTGTTTCTGAGATAAATCACCATATGCCACAAATAATCAAAATAAAATAAATTAAAGAAAAAAAATAGAAATTAAATTTTAAAAATTCTTGTCATTTTATAATTTATAAATTTCAATTCCCATAACGTTTTTTTAAATTATCATTTCATACCCTCCACTATCACAACTGATGATGAGGGTATATTAACTCTGTCATTCCGTGTGTAACGCTAAGAAGGTATAATCTCAGACCCCATAATGTATATATAAATTCTTGAATCTAATCAAAATTATTAATGAGCCGGTTTAGCTTTGTCCGTCTGTCTGTCTGTTGTTGGCACACTCACCTCCACAATAATTGAAAGAGCTCAATAAAATTTCGCATAAATATTTATAATATTCCTGAGAAGATTTCTATTTTAAACCAGAAAAATTGGTTTAATATGTTAAAAGATAAAGACTGATATCTGAGACAACCTTTTAGCTCAAACAACGGACTTTCGTAAAATTTTTAATTATAAATCGAGAAATTAGAATAAAATTTTGCCATAATAATAAGCTGTATGTACATTCTAGAATCCATCAATATCGGTTTAGTTGGAAGAAGATATAGTCAAAAATATAACTAATTTCATAACTCATTAAGTGTTCCGAGTTATATTTAATAATAACTTGTATCTATTGAATATGTTTGTGAGTGCATGTGTGAGCGTGTATGTATGTACTTCTAATGCATTTGTGGTGTAGAGTATTGAAGATTCGGCATAGCATTCTGACTTCTATTTATTTATTTTTGTCATTTCCTAATTTGGAAATTGATATTCCCATGTCCACATTTTCGTATTTTTTCATTCTAAATTTATTATTTAAATTTTTTCACTGTACATTTACAATTTAATTGTTTTCTGTTTGTAGTTAATTAAGTTCAATTACCTTTTTCAATTTAGGCGCCATCATAAATGTATTTTAGTCTCAATCATAAACATGCATGAACACAATTATCTCGCCCACTACTTACTTACACAACGAACTATAAGTAATAATAAATTAAATTTAATAATTGATACATCTGTTGAACATTTAACTAAAAACCAAAAACAATTTACACACAAATACATTACAAAAGAAAAAAGAAACATGTATACAAATTTATGTTTAGGTAATAAATTTGATGTTACTACATATTTAGATGTTCAATTGTCAGAACTACTTTTATTTTTATTATTTGCTCGCATTCACTTAAATATAAAATAAAGATCATTTTCGGCTTAATATATGTATTTACCGTATTCATATAGTTATAAGGTTATTGCATTAATATTTTAAGGAACTCAAAAGGATCTGACAAATCTTCTTAGGATCTTTCTGGTGGATAGAAAAGAGTTTTCTTCTATGGTAAAAGTGTTCATAGATTAAGCTTATCTTTTATATAACCAAGTAAGAATGATATATTAAGCTTAACCAAATCTTTAATACTCTTTACTACAAATAATAAAATTGAAGAAACTTATTAAGAATTCCATTGTATTTTGAAATTTTGAAAAATTTATAATTTTTTGAAAAAATTTAAAATTATTAATAAAAATTGAAATTTTTGATAACATTTAAAATATTTGACAAAATTTGCAAGTTTTTGTAAAATTTGAAATATTTGGTAAAATTTCACTGGAATTAGAAAAATAATAATAAAATTTCGATCAGATGTGAAATGTTTGGAAAATTTTGAATATTTCAAAATTTCAATATAAAGTAAACAAAATTATGTAGGATCTCATAAATACGGTCTTGACGGGCTTTCTTACTTGTTTTTATTAGTAACTAAATTTTATCAATTCATTCCTAGATCTCGAAAGAAATTTCACAAATCAAGACGTGTGTTAGAAAAAGTTTGATGCAACTAGGATTTTGCAAAATCGTCTTGATTCTGTCCATTCTAATATTTCCTAAAAAAACCGTTTAATCTCTCTCCTTTTTCTTTACATAACAATATCTACCATCCATTGGGATGAAATATTAATACCTTCATTATGGTTTTCATGGGGTCCACCTCTTCTTTTGAATCTCTATTTCATCCATTAAAACAGTTCCTTGAGAAATTATTTGGTACCAAATGTCAGAACTCTCGAGAACTCTCTTTTATAGTTCTTTAGATATTCGATAATCAATATTTGCTTTGTATGGGAGCACCCCTCCATTTGGTTTTTTCCGTCCTACATTTTGTCCAGTAAAACAGTTACTGGAGAAAGCAATTGGGATCAAATTTGAGAATTCTCGCAGTTATAGTTCTTTAAATACTCAAAAATCAATATTTGTTCTGTTTAAGTGTACCTCTCCCCCTGTTCCTATCGGAATTTGTTTATGTTTCTATCAGGTATATTGGGAGAATTCTGAGAAAATAATTTAATAAAAATTTCATTGATCTTGACATTTAAGCTATTTTCTTTAATTTTTTAATTTATTCTTAATTACTAAACGTCTCATATTTTTTCCCAACAAAAATTATTTTGTTCTCATAAATAACAGAAATAATTACAACAAGTATTTTCAACAAAACTATAGAAAAAATTAATTAAATTTAAATTTGTTGTTATGAGATTTTCTTTTTCTAATGGCAAAAACACAAAACAAAAAAAATATTTATATATATTGTTTTAACAGACATCTCGAGAAATTATTGTTTTTGTTGTTGTAAAAAGTAGAACAAAATGTTATAAAAAACGTGATGGAATTTCATTTAAGCACATTTTTTTATTTGTTACTTTTATTTTTATTATTTGTTTGTATTTTAGTATTATTTTTTTATTAAGTTTCTTTTTTGAAGTACAAAACTAGTAATAATGCTATATTCGACTATGCCGAATCTTCAATACCCTGCACCATAAATTCATGTGAAAAAATACGTTATATTTCATACAAGCATACTCACACATACACTCGCACACATGTATAATACTTAACAACACTTAATGAGCCCTAAAATTACTAAATTTTTAGCTATAACTTTTTTCTCTATTGAACCGATTAAGATCTTTTATGGAAAAGTAATGAAGTTCACATAACTTAATATTATGGCGAAATTTCATTCAAAAGTTTCAACGTCTAATTAACAATTTTACGAAAGTTCTAAGCTTGAACATAGAAGTTGCCTCAGATATCGGTATTTATCTTTTAACTATGTGACCCGATTTTGCTGGTTTCAAATTGGAAACTTTTAAGAACTATATCAAATACTTAGGTAAAATTTTATTTCATTGAGCACGCTCACAGACAATTAAATCGATTCAGGTTTCGATTTGATGCAAGAATACATTATGGGGTTTGAGATAATGCCTTCTTAGCGTTTTACACAAAATGACAAAGCTAATATACGCTCTTCACAGCTTGTGGTGGTGGTAGAGGGTACAAAAATAGAAAAGGCATTATTTTGCACACACACGCATACAAACTTATGAGTGTTAAGATTTTTGATTTTCATAACAACAGTGAAATGTGGTCTATAAGATTGAAATGTATGTATTTTTAAAAAAGGGTACAATTTGAATTTTTATGAAAGAAGAAATTTTTATAAAATTTTGATATATTTTGGACTGTAACTCTCTTCTATTAATTCTAGTAAACGGATGTTAGCGATAATGCGAAAACAAGTTTTTTGTGTCAATTTCGAGGTCTCAATAAATAACTTCTTTGTTACTGCACCGACTTGCGGGGCCTAAATAGCAAACTACTTAGGACAGTAATTAACCATGTGGCGAAATTTTCTTGAATTCAAATTATTATTTTTACCGTAAATTTTTCCAACAGATAGATGAACATGACTAAATCGACTTAGATTTTGATATAATTCAAGTCACAGAGGATTCTCTCTTGGCGTTACACACGAAATGGCAAACTTAATATAACTTTTATCACCATTCGTAGTGAAGTTTTAAGTAACTCTAGACAATAAGTTTCTAACAAGATTTAATATCATGCAAGCAGACTTTTGAATTTTGGTGCCCGTAAGCTCTTCAAGGATCCATATATTTTACTCAAAGTATGTTAAATTAAAAATTTCTCAATAACAAAATGATATAATAAAGACAAGGCTAAATATCTTGGTACTTTACACTTTAATATAAGAAGCCAGTACAATATTCCTCTTTCTGTCTGGTGTATAAACTTTTCTGTCTGGCGTATAAATCTTCTATAACTTTTTTTCCTCAAAAACTCACTTTAACGAATATATGGGTATGTATGTGACTCAATATCGATAGACTACAATTGTTACTGCTTCAATATTTAATCTTGGAAGTGCTCACTGTAATAGATAAAACAACAGAATTTCCGTCTGTCTGTCTGCCTGAATTTCAAATAGCATAATTACTATTCTACTGTTTGCCTGTGGTATAGTATGTATATAATGTAGCAAGTATTTAGTAATTTATGCCCCATATCATATATATACTATTTAGTTTGTTTGTTAGTAATAGAAATACTAAATACTTCATACAAAAATAGAAGAAGAAAAACTCAAAGTTAATCGTTACAAACTTGCACGTTTTTCATTATATATAGACACACGCACACATATGTAAACATAGGTACTGAATGTTTATAATAAAAATACAACAACTTTGTAATATATATTATTTTTACATCCTACACTTGCTATCAAATCTAACAGACTGGACTACGTTAATTTTTTAGTTATGTATGGGTCCATGATATCATTGTTCGCCTTTTATGATATTTACAAATGCCTTATAAACAGAGTATTTATCCCAATTTGTATTAGAATCTTATGACTTAAGATGAATTTAGTCTAAATTTACAAAGAAATTAAATGATAAACATTTTTAAAGGTCCAAAATTCCAAAATAAAGTCAGGCGGTCCAGCAGCAAATTAATATAAAACTGTTATGTACTATATAAATCGTTCTTACAGTACTTTTTTACTTGTTTCTTTTTTTAACAGTCCTAGAGAGAAATAGAGAGAGAATAAAGAAAAAGAATGTAATTTTAAAATGATTCATATAAGCAAGCGAAAAACAAAAAGGGGAAAAAATTAAATATACTCGTACTTTGTGCTAAAGAATTTAATTAATTTTATTTCCATTATTTTTGTTTAAGTGGTTCTCAGATTGAAGTGGGTTGAAAATAAAGTGTAATTACCCATTTTATACCATCCACCTCCACGAGTAGTGAAGAGGGTATATTAACTTTGTCATTCTAAATGTAATGCTAAGAAGGAACCATCTCAGCCCCCATAATGTATATATGTTCTTTGCATCAAATCAAAATCTAAGTCAATTTAGGTATGTCCGTCTGTTGGTTTTTGGCCTTAATGTATTTATTTGACTTAAGTATTCACTATAGTTCTGAAAAGTTTCCTGTTTAAAACCTATTTAAAAATGGTTCAATATATTAAAAGGTAATGACCGATATCTGAGACAACTTTCGTATAATATTAAATTATATGATCTTCATTAAAAATCCGAAATTATTAAAAACGGTTTATTAGAAAAAGTTTTATGTAAAAATATAACTAATTTTATACCTCACTAAGTGCTCCTCTGTATGTATGTACGAAAACTGACACATTAACTTCACACGAATTTGTGGTGGAGGGTATCGCAGATTCGTCATAGCCAAATATAGCCTTCATTCATGTTTATATTAAAATAGGAAAAACAAGTAAAAAACAAAAAAGGTGTATAAACCAACCTAAAATATTTTAATTTAAATTAAAACTTTTAAGAACTTCTCGTACAAATTTGTATAACTAATTAAGTATATATAGTCTGAGAAATCTTTCTGACAGTTTATTTTGAGATGCCTGGAACTGATTACTCAATTAAATTATGTACAATTATTTTGTTGCCTTGAAAAGTTCATTATATAAAATCGGTTCAATTGATTGCAACTTATAAATATTGGTCGATATGTATATTAAATTTAGCACAATCAAACATAACATTCTTGCAATGATAGGATCCACAAATTTCTCCAGATTGTTTTAAGCAGCTTGCTTCTAAGAAAAGCAAAATGGGTCCAGTAACAGAGCAGTTATAGACTGATATTTGTGACAATCTCCAACTTCAGACATAAATGTTTGCTTTACTTTAAAAAAATAAAAAAATCAGTTTAAAATAAAATTTTACTACAATTTATAGCCAAATGGATTCCGATATTATTCCAAGAATCATTAAAATTAGATAACTTCAAGAGCAATAGCGCAACAGAAATTAATCAAACTGAACACATCCTTTTGACCACCTAATGATCTGCACTGAGAGGATTTTGTGAAAAAGATTTTAACTTACGTACTTTTAAGCTGCAATTGACAAGAGCCTTTTGGAGATTTAAAGTACCTTCAATATGCATTATGATTGGATCATTCCATTTTTTAAATAATAATACTTTATCTTCATAAAATTTATTAACATAATTGTCAGTTTTATATTTCTTTTTGCTGTTGGTGACATATTTTGACTTTTAAACTCTCTGGGTAATACCGAGTCTAAATCATTATATAATTTTATAGTCTTTTTGTTTGTTTCATAAAAACGCCTACCAGCAACAGCTTCTTGTATGCTTTTTATTAATAATAATATAGTTTATATTCGTATTGTTAATAAATAATGATTTTTTAACACTTTTGTCTTGTCATATTTAACATTTTATATCACACGACTACATAAAAATATTACACACATACATCCATTACATCCATCTAACAAGTCGTATTTATTTGTTGTGCATATAAAACTTGATCTGAGATATTTTTTTAAAGCTTTTAAGGACATCCTGTTGTAAGTTTTAATACTATTTTACTTCCTCCCTTTGTGGCATATATAACTTTAAATTTGGTTTTTACTGTCATCGTAAATACACAGAGAAAACAATTTTATAATTTTAATAATATTTGAAAACAAAGGGTGTGCACATAAAACATTTAAAACTCTGGCCAATTTAATTGTCGTAAACTTAACTTAGCGAACGACGTCCACGGGTGTTCCCAAATTTCTTGTATTCTGATTGAGGACACATTTTATTACATTCAATCAAATTCTGTAAAATTCTACATGTTTGAATTTGACAAAGACTGAGACAAAGTAATGTGAAATTAAAACCGAATAGTATTCTATATTTCTCTAAGTGTCATTGGAACACTTCTACATATTTCATCTCTCAGAATTGTGGGAGTTATTTTGAAATGAATGTGGCTGGTTTCTTCTCTATGCAAATTTACAGTGATATACAAAATAAGGTATACAGTTAAATAAGTAAACTCTTTTATTACAAAATAATGATTTAAATAAAAAAGATTAGATTTTTTTAAGATTTCAGATGTCACCATTGAGTATACTGATATAATCACTCTCTAAATACATTAAAAATCAATATTTTTTGTAAACAATATTGTAACTTTTGAATCGTTAGACACAAGCACAATTTACTAATCAGAACTGAGAAGATTTCAAGTTAATTTTATGAAGTACAAAACCCTACACAATCAAGGTCGTATTTAGTAACCCTCCAAATGTGGCTACCACGTTTGCAAAGTTTTTTCAAAATTCGTAAATTTGGTTGAATGAAGATTAGCTTAGGTCAGAATTCCAGCCAAGATATTAACTTTATTTACATGTACTTGATAACTCTGCAAACGGTAGAACTTGAAGATTCACCATTAAATTAAAAATTAATGAAACAGATTATGAAAAACTTAAAATTTAGATTTTTTTTAATAAATTTTATATTTGAACTTAAAATTGAAACGATAATACTTTTTTTGCTTAAATGATCGTCATGTCATTATTATGGCCGTCTCTAATAAAGTGCTTTTTGGGTGCTTGCTTCAAGATGATTCCGGGTTTTGCAATTTGTGAACCTAACAAAAAAAATTAAAGAAAAATTAGAGTTTGTGGGCAGATTTTCGGTTCAAGATCATTCAAATTTAGTTTACACGCATTCGCGTCAAGATTTTTAAAAAAAACAATTAGCAATTTAAAATCAGAAATTGTTGACACAGTAAATAAATGCTGTCACTTTTTTTAAAGTTTCAAATTCAGATTAATATATAATTTTAACGGATTCATATATTTATATGATTATTATAGCAATAATTTTAAGGATTTTATATTAAATCTTGGCACATATTTTGAAAACATATGACGTATATTAAGGCTGCTAATTTAAAAAAAAACATGGTTAAAATTAGGTTAAAAATGTGTTTCGACTTGAATATCTCTGAAACTATAACAGATAACCTGCACATATAAACATATTTCTAAAGGACATTTATAAAATTATCTTTTTATTCACAAATTATTTTTTTAAAAATTTTTTAAAAATTAACACACCCGAGGTGACCAACTTTATATCAAATGGATTTAACACACTCATATTTATGTTCTGCGTCCCATATCTTTTTTTCAGTTTTTCCTAACCAATTTTTGTTACCAAATTCTTTCTCTTACCTCACTGTTCTCTAAAATGTCTACAAAATTGTTGATATTTAATATAATTTCCCTTATTAATATCAACAACATCAGATGCTGTTTTATAGAATGAAATAAAAAATTGTGTTTCCTTTTTGTTTGATGTGGAGACAGACACAAAAGTCATTTGTTTGGTCACAGTGTTGACCAGTAAACCTTCAGTGACATAAAAATACTCCTACAACTATAATAGTAATAATATTTTATGTAATAGTTGTTACGTATGTGTATGAGTGTGTATTTCACAACTTTTATGAAAAAGTATTGGTTACATTTTGGTTTTTAGTTTAGCCTTGTTCTCTGTTACATTATTATGGTTAATAAGTTTTTCATGTATAATATTTTATATTTGAAAGAAGTAATGGTTGGAGAGGGGAGTGGGAAGTTTTTGTAACTCTTGATTGGGGAAATGTAATTTACTTTTATGTTTAATAAAGTTAAGAATAATTCTATTAATAAAAAAAATAGCAAAAATCATGTTATTCTATAAAAACTATCTAAAATTTATAGTCTGGACCATAAAACAAATTATAATTTGGTCGATAAATAGAACTATAGGTTATAGTTTAGACTGAAACCAGAGTATAGTCTGCATTACAAACTAGACCATAGTCTAGACTTTAAAATGGACCATAGTGTGGACTACCAACCAGACCATAGTCTGAACTTTAAAACAGACCATAGTCTGGACTGTAAGTCACACTACGGTGTGGACTATTCACCATACCACAGTTTGGATTATAAGTAAAACGATAGACTTAATAGACTAGACTATAAACCAGACTATGGTCTGGATTATAAAACAAATAATAATTTGTAATATATTTTGGCCTACAAACCATTACAAACAAGACAAGAGTCTGAATTGTAAAGCTGAGTATATT
This sequence comes from Cochliomyia hominivorax, assembly GCA_004302925.2. NCBI lineage: Eukaryota > Metazoa > Arthropoda > Insecta > Diptera > Calliphoridae > Cochliomyia > Cochliomyia hominivorax. The sequence continues at coordinate 103,912,324 of PYHX02000467.1, forward strand.
CTGAATTATAGACTAGACCATAGTATTAGACTTTAAATAAGATTGTAATCTGGTCTGTAAATTAAACAATGATCTGGATTTTAAAACAGGTTGTGTTCTGGATTATAAACCAGATTTAAGTCTTTATTATATTGGAGTATAAACACTATAGTCTGAACCTTAAACCACTACTTGGATTATAAACCTGAATATGGTCAGTACTAAATACAAGACTGTTGTTTGGACTACTTTAATAAGTATAAGTATTTTAATAAGTATGAATTAATTAAATTGAATTTATTTCATTTTCAACATTTTTAATGCACCTACTTTAATTAAATATTTTTTCATATTTTTACTATTATTTGAAATTTGAGACAAACAGGATATAATAATAATTGCAAAATTCAATTTACCACTTAAAATATATTTATCCTTGTTTATGTGTGTATACATTTAAACGTGGTCTATGGCTATTGATTTCATAGACCAATACCAATTCAAATACACACTTAAATATTTGTGCGTATTTTTCCATAAAACACAAAATCATCCTATAAAAGGATAAAACAAAAAAAGGATAAAAAATTATAACAAAATAAAACATTTGATATACATTTGTAGCAATAAACGTTAACAAAATACAAAATTTATCTATAGAGAAAAAATATCCTACACTTCATATAAATACCAGCAACAAACAAACAAACTTGATGGACAACTGGATGAATGTACAAATGGAGAGGCAGACGGACAAATGGAAAAACTCAAAACCAAATAAAGTCCACAAAATGTACATGTTAAAGTAATTTAATAAATATAACGGATATAATGGCAATAAAAATCATTCAATGTTTGTTATTAAAATAATTTTTAATACACAATAACAGTGGCTTACAAATTTAAGAAGACAAATAAACTTTATAATTTTATTAACAGAATTTCAATTAGTACAATTATATTTTTAAAAATTTCTTTCAGTCGTACTTAGTTTTTTAGTTTTAGATTACTTGACTGTTGACTTACTTTTTTTGCCCACATTAATTTATTTCTCTTGTTAGTGCTATATTTTCACGAGTAAACACTATTTAAAGCAAATATTTAATAGTTTTAAATTAAATTTAATTCTCGTTATAGTTTTGCATTCATGTTGGCAAATATGTAATGAGATTTAAATAGATATTTTAAAATACATAAAACAAATTCCAATTTAATTAAACTAAAATACTAAATATAATAATAAACAATACTGGTTATATTATGCATCAGCTATAATCAGATTAACAGCAAAAAATAGTTCCTTTTTGATATTTGTTTTCAATGTTTTAGAATTGAAATTAATAGGAATACAATTTTCAGATAATATAAATATAAAACTGTATAAAATAAGCAAGACTGCTATAGCATTTGAGCCCAATATTAAACTGACAGCATTAGTTAAATATAGATTATACTCAAGATATTTTAGGGACACTATAGTCCATATAGGATTATGGATTAGGTCAATAGATTATAGACTAAAATGTGGATTGATTCATAATCTAAAATTTGGACTATATTATAGACTACAATTTGAAATATAATACAGACCCTTATATGAGTTACTATTCAAACTATAGTCGGGATAAACATGAATAACTTCAATATCAATTCAGTATTTAGGATATAATTAATTGAAGATGTGTTCTATAGTTTATACTATTTCACGCATAAAATTTAAATGACTGCATACTACTTTCAGTTGTATGAGAGAGAAAGTTTTTTGTTACAAAAATATACACTATGCGAAATTTTTGCCAAATTTATTTTATTTATTATTTACAGTTAGTATATGTTTCGTTATTTGGCTACATAAATTGTGAAAATGAAAAGTTTTTTCCGGTGTAAAATTAAACAGAATTAATTTTTGCTGCTTCACACAAAACAAACAAATTGTATAAAGTTCGAGGACAACTCTGGTCTAAAGTATTATTTATATTTCGTATTTTAAACTAAACCATGATCTTAACTTTAAATTATACTATAGTCAGGACTGTAAACAAAACAATTGCCCGGACTATAAAGTAGACAATAATAAAGACATTATACAAAACTATAGTCTGGACCATTAACTAAACTATAGCCTAAATTATAAATGTGACTATAATCCGGTCTAAAAAGTAGACTGTAGTCCAATGTATAATTCATAATTTGCATCATAAACTAGACCATCATTTGCACCGTAAACTTCAATATAGTCAGGAGTACTACATTATTGTCCGGATGTCAAACTAAACAATAATTTTATCTATAATCTTAATTATATTCTGCCTATGAACCAGGCTATTGTAGCGACAATAAACTAAACTATAGTCTTATATTAAGTAAAATAGTCCCTTACTCCCTTATATTAAGTAGAAGGTCTAGACTATAGGGTATTTTTAAATCTGGACTATAAACTAAACCTTAGGCAGGATTATAAACTACACTACAGTCTCAACTATAAACTAGACTAAAGTTTTTACTATACTTTTGACTAAAATTCATTTCAGTATATAAAAAATATAAAATTGTCAATTATAAGTCGACATTATATTATTATCAATATCGGTTCAGCAGAAAAAAGTTATAGCCATAAATTATGAGTCATTAAAAGTTCCGTGTTATATTTAAGAAAAAATTTTATATATTGTATGCGTTTATGAGTAAGAAAGCTATATTCACATAAAAGTACCAACATATTTACAAACTTTATGATATCAACCCAAAATACAAAACTAAAATTTTATGGCCTAAACTATTTTCATTCCCTTAATTTGTGTTGCAATATACTCTGTCTAGTTTGCATCATTGCTAAGGACACTCAATGGTCACAACTAATATTTACGTTATATGTACTTTTCTCTTTCAACCAAATTGGTTTATTTTCAACTAATGTCCAGTATACCAGAAAAAGAACTTTTCATTTTAAATTTCCTGCTGTAGCAATGAGATTTCCTTAAATATCCACAAAACTTTATGAAGATAATAAAGATAAGTGTAGGAAATTTCATACACCTGTAGACAAAATCATTCATGTGTTTAATAATTTATAATAAAAAAATTAGGTTTAAGGTTTATAATGCCTCCATTAATATTTTGAAACCAAAAGAAAAACTTTAACTTTAAGTTTGAGAAAATTAAATTTTAACTACCAACAACAACTAATTTTAATTACCTTTCAATTTTCTAGCTAACTTCAACTCCAATTTAACTTCAATTCCAATTTAATGTAATGAAAAATACAAAATCCTCATTATTCTAAACACTTACCTTTAGAAACCAAAATAGTAAATTGATGTTAATACAGATCCATAATCATCCAAACCATAATTTGGGTATAGAATATTTAGAGATGAACATGAAAATATAAAATATTCAAAAAAATGAACTTTAATAAAATTTTAGCATTTTATATTTGCAGCTTTTTAAACAGCTTCAAGGTGAACATATAAACTTCTAGAATATTAAAATAAAAATTAAGTGAAATCCATAAAAAATGTAGAGCACAAAAACTTTATCTCAAATCCAGATTACTATAATCCGGAAGAAAGTTTTAAGAGTTTTTGATAAGAAAACATGTGCACTAAATTTCAATATATTTAAAAATGTCTTTAATACAAAATGTGGGGATAAAATATTTTTAAGGAAAATAATTAAAATATGCATCTAGGGAGACTAGAGCACATATTATATTATGAATATATAGTCAGAACTTAAATATAGATTTTTAGATGGACTGTAAGTAGTCTGTTTAAAGTATAAACTTGACTATGGCCGTAAAGTACTTGTTTGACTAATTTGGAAAGAGAAACTTGCTGCAATTTCGACTGTAATGCAGCCTAAAGTCTTTACTTTAATGTATCCTCTCTAGAGTATAAACATTACTAGAATCAGAACTATATTCTCGACTATAGCGAAATCTAAATTCTTTAATGATGCATGAATATTAGAGTATAGATTATAACTTGTACTACTATTATTAAAATAATGCACAACACAGCATGTAATAAAATTGCCTGAAGCATTCACTTTTATGAGTCTTATAATGTGTTCGAAATCTGGTCTTCAATGAACTCCTTTTAAACTATAAAATTGACTATTTAGAACTATAGTATGTAATATAATATACTCTATCATCTAGATAGTATCTACTGTAATGTTTCCTTTTATATATACTTAAATTTGGACTTTAATTTTTTAATAGCTTAAAGCATGCACTTAGATATAGACTATAACTAAGTCTAAGTCTAGACCGTAAAGTAGCCTATTTAAAATATAGAAGTATAATTTGGGCTATAAAGTAATAAATAACTATTATCATGACAACAATGGACAATTATATAAACTATAATCTGGGATATAATGTAGACTATAAATTAAATTAAGATATTTACTCTAATCTCTATTTGATTTATTAAAATATATTGTAAGGTTGATTTATTTATATATAATCTTGGCTATAAAGTGGCTCACATTCTGTTTATAATGGGTGTATGTATCTTTATACTGCAGGTTATAGCATGGCGTAGAATGATGTTTGGAGTGTAGATTAGATTTTAGTCTGCACAAAAATTAAAACTTTAAATAAATAACAAAGACTATGGCATGGACTGTAAAATAGATTATTATGTTGATTGTATTGTAGAATTTTTTTCTAGACTAAGACATGGTCTATAGTCTCTAACTGAAGAATGCTGCCTTAACTGTAAACTATAGTTTGACTGTTAGTGTAGGCTGCAGTCTATAGTATAATGTTGGTAACACAGTTTGGACTATATTTTGGACTTTAAATTTTAAGATTAACTATATCCCAGGCTACAATGGATATAATAATCTAGTTTCTATGGCATGACATATTTTATCTTATAATCTCGAATATGAAATCGGCTATAGTTTAGACAATTCTAAAGCTTTTATTCTAGATAATAATATAAAATATAGTTTGGTTAACTATTCAGTATAACTGTAATTCAGTTTACATTTTAAACTCTAATAATGTGTGAATAGTCTATCTGGTCTAAAATCTAGATTATTTTTGAGACTATAATTTTGACTTGTAGTTTGAAGTGTAATCTGTATTATTTTGTCTCGTCTCTAAGATAATATTTTGATCTAAAACTAATACCATCATATATTTTTAACATACTGCTTTCCATAGTATACTCATACTTATATATTCTCGTATGTCATCATTCCCTCTCATCATTAGTCTTATTAACGTTTACTTTTAAACTTTTAATCATAATAAGAAATACAATGACTTTACAGCTTCTTAAGTAAAATATATTAAAAAGAAAAAACTGTCATATTATATATTAATGCTGCCTCTCTTAAAATGGGGGTGATATACAAGTTAAGCCTTAAAGTCATGAAGAATAAAACAAACTGCAATATTAAGTGCAAATATGTGTGTTACAATGTTTTTATCAAAGTGGGTTAAAATTTATGCTTTTTCATAATTTCCGTTTCTTTTATTATTCTCTGTCACTTTAGAGTATTATGCCGACGATGGCGCAACTACTTGAACTTTAATTGAACTTTATTGTCACTCCAAGAAGAAGTATTTATATTTGGGGGAAGCTACTTGGTATTTAGTATTTTATATGAAAAAGGGATTTGTGGGAAAAACTTTTTTTATTTATAATAAATCCATTAAACAGCTTTAAAATTTTCAAGAAAGTAGAATATGAATTTTTTCTTTGTTCAGATTTTTAGAATTGTTTTATTATACAAAATTTAAATTTTAATTTTAATTTCATTACACCTTTTTTGTATGAATCTATTCATTCTTTATATTCATTTATTATAAAACCATAAAACTAATTACATTAGTCGCTACTATTTCAAATATAATCTCGTAGGTTCAAGTATTATTTCCCCCCTACATTCTAATAAGGAGTAAGATAAAAAATTATTAACATACATATCTGTTAATAAAAATGAAGTCACTAAACTTATTGTTTTATTTTTTTTATTTAATTGAAATTACTATTACAATTAAAAAAATATCTTTCTATATTTTTGATTACTAGTGATGAAATTTTGAAGCTCTTTCGAAAACCCTGTCATTAACGTTTTTATAGTGCTTTCTGTCACTTTGCTCGAACAGGTAATCTACCTCTATTTAAAATCTATCACACTTCTGGACACCTTTTTTGTGCTCTTCGATTCTCTTTTAACAAAAGCACAATACCTCTCCACTGATCGTATCTCCGGGTAATTTGGAGAATTTACCTCTCTTGACACAAATACCACATTATTCTTCTTGAATTACTCATGTACTTGTTGACTATAGCAAAAGGGGATAACAAGTCAGGCTAAAACTAAGTGGCATATTGAATGGAAACTTCCTTTTTGTAAATATTCCTTAATCGAAATGTCAGTATTTATAGAGCCCCTTGGCATACCTAGAACTTTTTGGGAAATTTTAGCTGCTTTTGGGTATAAGCAAGATAAAATCTTTGACCAGGAAGTTGCAAAAAATATGCCAGAATATACGTTTTTTCATACATTAAAATTCTATTTCCGTGATATTTTTTGATCTCTAAATTTTAAGCAGCGTTCCTGTCAGGAACTTTTTAGCCTGCATTAACTTAAACTCTTCCTACCAAATAGTCCTAGCACTGAGACAATCGGCTGCTTTCTTACCGGATGAGTTTGGAGATCTTTTGAAAATGCTTTTATTTTTTGGGTTTAACAACATTGGGAACAGTTTGACGGCAGAGCTTTGAATGATTAGACAATATTTTGTATGCACTTTTTTTGGTCACTCATGTTAATCAGATTAACATTAATATTCATTTATTTGAAATAAAAAAGAATCAGATAATATTTGGATTAAATGATTTAATGAAAAATGTGTGTTAGGAATTTTTTAATCTCACTCCTTATAATTCATTTGCTATTCTATTCTGTTCTATTTGTGGGGTTTCTTTCCTCTTTATACTTTATCATTTTCAATTGCTCTTTTGTTGTTGAATAGTGTTGTTGTTGTGCGCTTTGTTTTAAGTCTTTTTATGCTCCCTTAAATACAATTTCTAAGTACAAATGAAGACAAGCAGCCTTTTAATTAACTTTTATCATTCGTTCATTCATTCATTCACTCAGTCATTTTGTTCATTCATTAATTCAGTTCTTTTTTATTTTTACACATTTTCACATTTGTATAGAATGTGTAGGTGCGTGTATAAATATCGATATCATTGTGTGAGTGTGTGCGTGTAATAATTCCATCCTATTTTTTGATTTTCTCTAGTATTTTTTTTTTTTTTGATAAATTACCACAGATTTGAAATAATGTCATTAAGTAAATTTGTGAAGCTGTTAAAATTTTCCTTAATTTAAAATTGTAAAGATTTAAAATAATTTATTATTACTGTCAACGGCAACACATACATACGAAGCTCTCTTTGAAATTAAACATTTATTTTAAGCTACAAGAACATTTTGTAAATTATGTAAAGATTTTGAATTTACTTTACAAAAAATATGAGGAGTGAGATTAACAAATTTGTAACACACGTTTTTTATTAAAACTCTAAATAAAAGAATTATTTGATTTTTTTGATCAAGTTTCCTTCCTAAAATATGTCAGTTATTATGTTCAAAGTCAAACAAATAAGGTATTCTTTATCTCATTAAAATGAGCCACCAGAAAAAATTACATAAAAAAATTATTACATTTTTTCAACAAAACTCAACTTGGTGCTACCTAATGATGGACAAAGGTCTGTCGTCAAACTGTTTCAAAGGTCTGTCTCGAGGAAATATTGAGAAAATGTTTAGGATCAAAAGCAGTAAATCCTCAAAGCTGCCCGAAATAAGGGAAGTGAAGAGATATTAGGCTCTTTTAAGAGAATTGAAGAGCACGAAAAGGTGCCCAAAAGCATGGTAGTTTCTGAGCGGAGATGAACTACCTGTTCGAGCAAAGTGACAGGAAGCATTATAAAATCGTTAGTTGAAGGGTTTCCGAAAAAAAATTTCAAAATTTCATCACTTAAACTGTAAATATATATATATTTTTTGAAAATTATGATAATTTCAATCAAATAATAAAAATAAATTATGAGTTTAGTTGTTTCGTTTTTTAACATATGTGTATGCTAAGAATTTTTGGATCTCACTCTTTATTTTGTAGAAGGTCATCATTTAGTTTAAATTAAATAATCTAATAAAAAATATCTTTAATAATAAGTTGAATTATTACCAATTTGCTCATATTAAAGATGGAAATTTTATATCAAAGTTTTTTATGGTGTTTTTGTTGTTGTAAAAGCTAATTAAAAGTTTTTTTACCAGGAAACATTTTCCTTTTTTCAGCATTTTTCTCTCTTCTATTTAATAAAATTTGTAATTAATCCTAAGGGAAAAAGTGATAATGATGCTTGTTGTGCGTTGTTAGGAAAAAAATTAGAAAATCTTTTAAACAAGATAAAAACGGTCGGAAAAACAAAATCATTAAAATTTATCTAGAAGCAAAATGTTGGTTTCATTGTAAACGCAATGAAAAAATATTATGGTCAATCAAAATTGATTGCGTTGTTAAAGTGGAAACAGTGTTGTGGAAAAATTTAACAACTTCGCTTCATGGGCAGAGTTATTGGTGTGAAACGTGGGGTACCTCGGATATTTTGTAAACCACATATTAAATTTGTAAACAATTTATAACCCTTGACAGAACTCTCTAGTCTATAATTTAATATATATTATGGAGTATAAACAGACTGAATTATCAATTAGAATGAAATTTATTTCACGATTTATAACACAGATTATATACTACTGGGTACAGTCGGTTCTACTATACCATAATTTGCTCTATAATATATTATATAGTCATGAGTTCTATTAACTAGACAATAATTTGACCAGAATCATAGAACAGGCCATAAAATAAGCTATAGCATAGATTTTAAACGAGTATATAACCTGTTCTATTAACTAGGCTGCAGTCTAAACTATATTATAATATGTAACATAAATTAAACTAGGTCTTAATCTGGGTTATATGCTTTTATTAAGTTTAAATAGCAAGATCTTAATCTGTTCTGTAAACTGGACTTAGTTTTTATAAGTTAACGTCTCTCCTATTTACTATGAAATGGCTCAAACTAATAACAATGAGATACCATAAACAAGAACATAATCTGCATTATTAACTAATTTTGTTGTCTTGAATATAAGCTAAACTAAAAGCTGAATGTTTAACTTATCTAAATTTTGGATTATAAACTAAATTTTAATCTGAATCACACATTAGTCAGAACTAAACTATAATTAGATTCTGAATTTATTTCGAAATTTTACAAGCTCTCGAAGATTTAAATTATAAAAAAGTAGGTTTTTTCCGAAAAGGTGTCTATATTCTAGATCAGTCTACAGTCTGAATTATAATCTAATTTACCGACTCTACTATAATCTTAGTTTGATTTATTGTCTGCTCAATTACATGGACTAATGTCTGCAATATTAGACAGTCTAAAATTTAGTTCATATTCTAACATTTGCACCAATTTAAAATATCTAGTTGGGACTATTAAGAAATATCTAGTCTGGACTATAATGCATTTTCTAGATTTGCGGTTCAGTTTCTAGTGTAGCCCATTATCTAATATATTTTATAATTTACTTTTTCTTATACTTTTTAATATATTTCATAATATAATATTATAAAATCTCACCAATAGTTAGTCTAGACTACAAACTAGCCTTTGGCATAGACTATAATCTAGTCTATAGTCTAGACTATAATCTATATAAGTCTATAGTATATATTATAATCTGGGCTACAGTATAGACTATAATCTGATCTAGAGTACATACTATAATCCAGACCATAGAATATATAGTCTTTGGTCTACACTGCATTCAAATTTATAATCCAACCTATAAATTTGTCTATATACCAAAATATTATTTGATCATGAGTCAGGACTACAGCCAAATATATTATTATTAATTATCATTTATGTTATCTAGGCTATATATATTCGGGATTATAATTGTTTCCACAGTTGGGAGCATAATATACTCCCTACATAATCATAATAATCTGGGTATTAGAAGTTTGTGCAAATATTTAGAAAAATTAAGCTTTTTCTTCCTTGAAGAGAATTAGTTTCTGAAATCATTTTAAGATATTTTAATGACATTAATGAAAGTTGATTGTTTGGTAAAATGAGAAACCTATTAATTGTGATCCTTTACGAAAAAATATCGTGCTGCATATAAACGTAGCTCTCATACAGACCTACCTCAGAAGATCATAAATCCATAATTTTTCAAACCTGCCTCAAGGATTATTGTTTTATACAATCTCTTAATAATTTTCTTAACAGACTTTTTTTTACTTTTAATTTAAATCCCATCTATGAAAAATTTATATTTCCATTTATGTCATTACACAGCACTTTAAGAGATATTCGTACATTCTTTCGTGCTAAAGTATTAAGTTAACAGTCGTTTAATGGAGGTACACATACAATATTAATATTACACACTGAAGCATTTAAATACATACATTATAACTTATTTGTATTAGTATTTTATGTTATAAATTTATCTTACTTTACCTTTATATAATTTTTATAAAAATATCAGAAACTAGAAATGTATTTTCTACATTATCAGTTAGAACACACATATGTCACGCACTTATACATATGAAGATTTTAAAATAAATATTTGCATTAAATAATTGATTTGTGAAATAAGATAAATAAACCCACATACAAGAAAATATGAATATATCAGATATTAAGTTGATGCTACAAATTGTAATCTATATTAAACTGAAAATAGTATTTTAGTGTTGTACAGTTAAGCACAATTTAGGAAGTTATATTAAACAGGATGATAAGTACTTTTTTAGTCCGAAAAACAGATATGGAGTAAAAATGGAAAACAAGTAAATATATTTCTTTTTAACTATATGCAATGTATTTGTATCTATATTACAATACTAATACTTGCTTCTATATACAAATATCTATATAGTTTAATTTCTATATACGTTATAAAACACAACTACAAAAATATTTGTAGTCCTTAGAAACCTTCTTGGAATATAATTATGTATATATATTTTCCTATTTTATGTATCCATAGAGTATAAAATCAGCAAAATAAATGAAATGACTTTCAAAAACCATTTCAAATTGTATCTCTTTCATTAAAATACTTTTATTTACATTTGTCATATAATTAGTTAATTATATTTATTTGAAGTGCAAACATTTACACACAATTTTATTTGTAATTCTACAATAAATAAATGAGCTTAATTTATTTATTTTTTGCTTAAGGAAAGTAAAGAAGGAATCATAGTTTTGCAGGAGAAAATTTTCGTTATTTAAATTGTTAGTTGAAATATTACATTTTAAATTAATTACGAAAAAATTAATCTTATTCTGAGATGTCTTTTAATTTCAAACTACCAAAGCATTATAGCTTTGGGAGTTTTGACCCATAGAAAAATATTACATTTCATTAACCTTTAAAAATTTTCCTATAATTTTTGATTTATTTGCATGAGAATTTTCATCTTTATTTAGTCTGATTTCTTTTTTTATTTTTTGAATCAACTTTTAATACAAATTATTGCCCCGACCTTTTCAAAATTACTTTATTTAGTTAGAAATCAAAATTGTGTCAAATTACAATAATTAAGAACTTTCTTTGAATCATCTTGCAATAGATTTTTCCGGACATAATATAAATGTGGACCCTGTAGACAAAAACTCAAAACTCACAGTTTTGTGATTTTTCCTCACATTTTTAAGAATGAAGGAAATTTCTTTTATAAAAACAATACTTTTCTAAAACTTTAATTTAGCATCACACGGTCCTTACTTTCTAAAAATTGCAGAAAGATATCATAAATATATAATAAAAAATTTGTTTGTAATTGCAAACAGATTTGTTATCTAGCTTGAATATCGCTAAATCGACTCAGACTTTAATGTGATGCAAGAATATATATCTTAATGGTATCTGAAATGCTGCATTAATATTGTTAAACACGGAATGACAAAGTCAATATATCCGCTTCACCACTTTTGGTGGTGGATGGTATAAAAATGGATATGACACAATATACATTGTTTGTTGTCTATATGTTACAGACATTAGCACAAATCCTAAAAGTCCAACTGTAAATTAAAATATTTTCAAGAATTTTTTATTGTATTTTATCAAAATCCTAATTAATTTCTTTTTCTTCTTTTTCAGGTAAGTTCCATTATTATGTATGTTATTTACAAATCCCTTTCTAAATTCACAAGTAAGTTATAAATAGAAATTTTAAATTACATTTAAAACCTTAAGAATTATAAAAAAATGCTTTTAAACATAATTTCCGCTCATTAAACTTAAAAAAATTCCAAAAACGAAAACGGAAATAAAATATTTTCTTGTAATTTATTTCTCAAACGCAATTGACATTTTAGTGGATTTAACTTCATAAAAAAAAGAAATATAAAATATAGACTTATTTAAGATTTGAAAAGAGATTTTATGATTTAAAGCGAATTAATTAATTAGCATACTTTTGTTAGAAATATGTACTGATATAAATACAAAAAAACTCTGCCCCAATTAACTTCTCCAGTTTCTTATTGTTAGGAAATTAACTTAATTCAGAATTAAATCCTTCTCAAGATACAAGAATTGAATTATAGTAATTAAAAAATTAGAAATAAGTCTGTAACTCTTTAATCGTTGGAATATTTTAATAAGGTGCTTCTAAATGGATTAAGAGAAACTTATGGTGACCCTCCAAAATTGGATATCAGAGATGCGTTATTTTTTTAAAGGTTAAAATTTTATTTATGATAAGACACAAAAAAAAAATAATAAATTTGTATAAAGAATCCTATCGAAAAATTCTTAACAGTCATATTATTATTCTTGTACCACTCAAGGGCTTGTTAACCATAGTGGCAGGATGCCAGTTCGGTCAAAAACCAGGCTTTTTTAAAGCATTACTTGATGTAAATTTCGTTATTTATAGTTCCCATTGTAACAAATTATTGACTTTTTTTGCTGTGACTACATATTGCTTGCCATACCAAGAAGTTTTTGGGAAAATTTAACTGCTTTTTAGTCCTAAAATTTTCTTCAACATTTCCACGAACGAAGTTGCGAAAAATCTGCCGTCATCCAATATACAGCTATGTTCCGCAAAAAGTCTAATTTTGAAATAAATTTGATATATTTTATGTAATAAATTCTTTATTTCAAATAAATTTCAACGAAAACTAATTTATCATTTCTAAAAAGTTTTTTCCCATCGACATTGAAAAGGTCGAAAAGAGCAAAAAACGCATTGTAAAACCTACTTAAATACCAGAAGTTGACTAAAATACTTAATTTCTATTCAATTTCAAGCATTTGTAAGCAATTAGATAAATTCATACAATCAACCGACCGACAGTTGTCTACCGACAATAAAACTCATTTTTATTTAAATAATTATTTCTAATAAAAAACGTATTTACAATTTCATACGTTTTGTCATTAAACACAGAAAAAATGTTTTTTCCCTTTTTTAAATTACATTTTACCATAACAACAAACAAAGCAGAGTCATAATAGCAAATAATAAAAAAACTAACAACAAAACATATAAGAATTTTATATTTAACTGTGCCGAATTTTGAATTCCATCCATTGTGTTTCGTACACATACATTCATAAACGTAAAAAATATGTATTTATAATTGACAATTTTCAAAAGTTCTTAGCTTGAGCTTAGAAATTTTCTCAGATATCGGTCTATATCTTTTAAAATACTGAATACAGATTTTGCTTGCTTTTAATAGGAAACTTCACGGAACTAATTAAAATACCCAGGACAACTTTCATTGAGCTGGTTAATTACTGTAGATGTGATCGAGCCAAAAACAGACAGACATAGAGTAGAATAGACATAAATCAATGAAACAGACGAACATAGCTAAATTGACCCAGATTTTGATTTCATGCATGAATATATATATAATGTTACATTACATTAGTCTGAGATGATTCCTTCTTGGTATTTCACAAGGAATGATAAAGTTAATATACCTTCTTCACCACTTGTGATGGTGTAGGTTATAAAATATACACATTCGCATTTCATAAAATTATAAAAAAAGACAATATTATTTTTACTTTTGGTTGATATTAAATATGCGCTTTATAATTCTGTGTGATTGTCTGTCTGTCTGTCTGTCTGTCTGTCTATCTATTTGTCTCTCTATCGCATTCATATTCATACATGGTTCATCTATTAATATTAATTTATCTATAAATTAATAATAAAACATACAACAATATATTTGCAATAAAAACAATAAAATTTATAATTATTTTAATTCGTATGCATTCATATAGTCAGTCCATCCGTCTGTCTGTCCACTAGTCAGTATCCCATTTATTCATTCATTCAATCTTTCAGAAAAAAAAACAAAAAAAAAAACAAATTGTATGTTTTTATTTAATCGTTTTTAATTATTATTTGTTGTTACAAAATGTTGAGATTTTTTTTTTATTTTTTATAATTATTACATTAAAAATTAATTATTTGCAAATTACTATAAAAATTAATAAACAAAATAACATACAATAAAATGATTGAAAAGGAATGAATTATTGAAGACATTTTGTGTTTAGTAAAATATTTTTTAACTGAATAATTTTAAAGGATTTTTAATTTTATAATAATTTTGTGTCCCCAAAAAGGTATAGAATTACTATTAAAATTAGAAATTAAATAATTTCTAGCAAAAGCTAAATTTTAATGTGAAATCTTATTTGAAATTAAAATCTAATTAATAAATAAGGAGTGAGAATGAAACTTTTTAACACACATTTTTTGTAACAAAAGTAGAACTTGTCCCTTAATAGAAAACCTTGTTCAGGTAGAAGTATTATTACATATTATTTCTAAAGGTAAAAAATAGAAAGCATTTTGAAAACAGCTCAGAAATATTGGGCTCTTGCTGAAACAGAATTGAAGGGCATATAAGGTCACAAAAAGTATGGTAAACGGAGATAGACTATTAGAGAAAAAATTACAATAAAATAGTTATCTTATATTTCCTGTATTTTGGAAATTCTAATAATAATTTCAAACAAACTAAAACAAGTAAGAATGCTATTTTTAATACCATCCAAAATTAACATTCATTAACTTATACACCGGAATATTTGGATAATCTATTAAAGAGTATCATATCTCAACATTTAAGCGAAAAAACATTCTCTTAAATATCTGTCATCTTCGCGTAATATTTATATAATTTAAATTAATATTTTGTTTCGTTCATTTGTATTTCGTTAATCAAAATAATATTAATAACTTAATTATCATTAGCAACATTGTAATAAATACATGCAGCCAGTGTTGCCATTGATAAAAAATACTATAAAAAATTTAGAGTAGTTCGTAAGCATTTTTTTCTAATTTCATCACATAGACATTACTGAGCTGGTTCCCATTAGATTAAGAAGAGCATATGTTCCTATTGTGTTCCGAGAATGGGTCTCCTAAATTTGTCACGAAAAATTTTTTTTAATCGTTTAGACTTAAATTCTTAAGAATCATAAAAGTATTCAATAAAAATAGAAATTTTGTAAACTGATAATTTAGTGAGTTTTTTCGAAAAAGGAGAAAGCATCTTTAACAAAAATACATGTAAAATAAGTCTCAGTGATCTGAAGTGATATACGCTTTTCTTTAGAACTTTATTCTTTTTATATCGTTCCATTAGTGGTTGGGATATTATGCATTTATACTGTAACATATGAGAAAAAGGATGTACATATCGATCTATTTAGAATCCCTTTTGTGACCAGTCCCTTTGTATGACCACTCTACAATTCGTAATTTTGGAGAGAAGTTAATAAAATTTGATATATTTTCCTATTTTAAATAATAATACTCATTTTATATATTTTTTCTGCGCAAAGTGCATACACGAATAGAAAAATGTGAAAAATTAATAACTGAAAATGGACAATATTTTAGAGGTTTGAATAATAATTTTAAGTACAATGTGTATCAGCTTCAGGACAATCAAGTTCTACATAAATAAAAATTACAATGTCAACTTTTTTAAAGATAGTTAAAGCTTTTTCGAAAATGGCTCAAAATTATGACTACGAGATAATTTTTTAGTAAAATAACTCTGGCAACCCCAATCTCCAGTAATAATACTTTCCCAGTTTTTAAGTTTCTTTTAAAACAAACAATTTTGTTCGTTGCTGTTAAAAACATGAAAACTCTTTCTCATTCACATTATTTTTTTAAAGTTTCACTGTTATTGTTGAATATTTTTCGGGTTTCGCTTTTGATGGTTGTTGATGTTATTTTTGTTGCTGTTGCTATGTGTTTAAAAATTAATTTCATTGGCATGAGGTCATTATATTGTTGATGTTTAAGCTCTAGGCGATAAGTTAATAAGCTATCGGTGGCCTAAAAATAAAGTATACGTACTTAACAGTTATGCACAAATACACTCAATTAATAATGTGTATATATATGTGTAAGTTTTAACAAAAAATGTAAGAATTCTATGTTCGGCTGTGCCGAATCTTAAATACCCTCCACCACTAATATAGCATGAGTTGAAAATATTGCATCAAAAAACTAGTAATAAGTTCATCAACGTAAACACCGATTCCGAAATTCAATTTTGCGTACGCACGAAAATTTACCAAACGGATTGCAGACGAAGTTCTTAGAGTTAACTGAGTTTTTATTTAAAATATTTGAATGAAGTTATTTACATTAAAATTAAAGTAAAGTAATAAAATAAACAATTAACTATGGGAAAACACTTAAATATTATTGTTAAATCATAGAAACTGACAAAGACTTTAAAACCACAGGAAATGCTATCAAAATATGAGACTGTTACGTACATATAGCAAATTTAGTGCGGCCTTTACACAGCCTCTTTACGTACTACCGTAAATATTGGATCAAATGAATGAGCTTAAAACCCTTTTCTAGGAAGGAGCCTTAAATTTAAACTATAGGAAAATAGGACCGATGTTCATCAAATAAGTAACATATAATTAAACTAGAGAAATATCAATAGAATTGGTCTTTATTTAATCTTTTATAGATCGAGATTGGTTAAATTAACAATATATATTAAATATAGTCTGAAAAATAATTGTGCCGAATTTCAATAGAATTTATCTTATTTCAATAATTTTATAAACCTCTTCCGGGATGAGACGTAGTATGGGAGCTTTAAAAAATATGGCTATATATATACAGGACACTAAGAAACGCGATTTTGACTTTAATTGAATTGGTCCTTATTTATCAGTTTTATAACCTCAAAACCCTTTTCAGGTAGAGGCCTTATATGGGAGAAATAGCAAAATATACTTATATTGGTGAAGGAGATAACATATCGAGCGCAGTTAGAAAAATAACTGTTCCCTATTAGGACAATTGTTCTAGGCGTAAAAGTGTTTCCAACTGAAAATTTGAGTTGATGCAAGAATATATATACTTTATAGGTTTTGTGATGCTTCCTTCTTGGCGTTATACATGGCATGACAAAGTTAATATACCCTTATCACCACTTTTGGTAGTGGAGGGTATAAAAACTCACTTGTTTTGCTTTTGTCTGACATTTACTTTACTCAATCAACCACAACAACATCATCAGCAATAATTCTTTTAATACTTTTAGTGTTTTAAGTTTTATTTTTTAAATTTTGCTTTTTTTATTATTCGCATTTTTTATAATTTTATTGTTTTCTCTTTTATGTTTTTTGTTTACATTAATTTTTTTGTTGAAGTTGTTATTTTGCCGTTTACTGCATTTAATTGATACTTGATGAAATTTGTTTTTGTTTTTTTAATTTGTGAATTTTATTCGAGTTTTTTTTTATGGTTCATTGCATTTATTTATATCTTCAGTTTATTTCTTGTTTATTTTGTTTAATTTTTATAGAGTTTTTCTTTTTACCGTTAAACATTTCTATTTTTATTGATTTTCTTTAATTGCAGACATTAACAAGTAAGAGTGCTATATTCGGCTATGCCGAATCCTCAATACCCTTAATACACGTTACACATACAATATATAAAAGTTTTTCTTATATATAACACGGAAGACTTAATGAGTCATAAAATGTTTTTCCACTTAACCGATTTTAACTTTACATTATGACAAGATTTTAATTTTTAATTTTTCCTAATTTGCTTGTTTAAAATAGGAAAATTTTCAGGCCTATAACAAATACTCAGGCCAAATTTAATTGATCTCTGTCAATTATTGTGGATATGAGCGTGCCTATAACAGACAGACGTAGCTAGATCGTCTCAAGAAGATATATACGTTATGGAGTCTGGAATGATTTATTCTTAGCGTTACACTCAAAATGACAAAGTTAATATACCCTCTTTAAGCACTTGTGGTAGTGAAGGGTGTAAAAAAAGAGAACAAGTATAATAAATTAAACTGTATGTGAGTGGGTATGTGTGTGCTTGAGAGAAGAGTATTCATTTTATTTTAATATAAATATTTAATTGTTGTGATTATTTCTGTGTTAAAGCACAAGTTTAAGTTCAAGTTTATTTTTATTATTTTTATGCGTTATTTATAGCGCACACAGACACTCGCTAAATCGCAAACTAAACAAATAAACAAAAATTTAATTATTATTTATGTTTAGCAATTTTTTAAGATCAAATGTTTTAAATAAATATTTGATTGATTTATTTTTATTTATTTTTTCATTTAAACATGTTTTAATTTTAAAATAAAAAGATTTTTGTAAATTTGATTTTTTAATTTTTTACCCTCCACCACATCAGTAGTTGAAGGGATTATTTTAACTTTGTCATTTCGTGTGTAACACCAACAAGGAAAGATCTAGGACCTAAACCTGCGACGAGTCTGGGATCGAGATGTGGATCTATAAATTTTATCACAATATTAAAAAAACGCCTTATAATCGTCTACAATATATATACTTGCATGTGTGAGGTAAATCTTATAGTTTAAGAGATTTTTAGATCAAAGTAAAATTTTGACGTATTTTTGGACATTTTTTTTTGGTTTTTTTGAACTTGGTGAGTTCTATTCGGGTTCAAAAATATTACTAAAATATATAAGTAACTTTTATACAGAATTATATCTGGTTTCAATAAACAGTTATGTTAATTTGAAATAGAAATTAAGAAATAAATGGGATTTTTTTCTTTTTTTTTTTTTTTGCAAAAAAGTGATACAATTTTTACATCTGGATTATGAAGATTTTCTCAATTTTGGAAAATTTCTAGCGTAAATGCATATAAAGCAAATTCGAGGACGCGATTGGAAACTGTTTCCCCTCCAATTGGAATGTAGTTAACTTTCAAATATTTTTAGTAATTTTTGGAAGAGAAAAAAATGTTGAAGCCAGAAAAAAAAAACATCAAGAAAGGACCATGATTCTATAACTACATTTACTAGTTAGCTATACCATTTCCGCTTGTACTCCCCTGGCCACAAGAAGAATAATAAACTAATGCTCTTGCAAAACATAGATCTAATTTAAGGCCCCTTTTCGGGAATACGCTTTAAGCTTATAAAACTGGTAAATTCGAACCAGTTTTATTGAAGTCCAATTATTAAATTGGACCATATTTAGTTTAACTCGTTTGTAATATCACTTACAGATAAATAAGTACCAGTTCTATCGAAATTCAGATATTTCTTAATATAAAATCAAAGAAATTGGGAGATTTATTTTTTTAAAGATGATTTCCAGAAGTTTGGATTATATGAAAACAAATTCAATTACGGATTTATCGTTCTAAAATTTGATACAGTATTTTCTTGTTGTACAAATCTTCGTTACACGAAAAATTAAATAATAATAAAATTTTTGAGATGAATACACTTTAAAGTATTTTTGGTTGTAGTTATGGAAGCTACTGTCATATGTGGACCGATCTTTTAAATTAACAGTCCATTCCAGGAGAACATTTGTTTGGAAATTATCTGAAATTTTGGACCAATCGTCACTAATTTCAATATCTTCCTATAATTTGATATATTCATATTTGACGTTTAAAAAATTAGTTTTCTGCTCCATTAAGTAATCTAAATAGTGTTGACCGCTATAGAGACAAAATTTGGCAAAATATTTTTTAAATGTCTTAATAAATTATTTGGACTTTAATACCATATTTTAATGTCTTATATACACGTGTGTAAATTGTGTTCCCTCCTCTAAAATGTTTACTCCTTAAAATTGTTAACAATTGCTCTGAAAAGATAACAAATTTCCCAAAAAGGCTGTTTTTTAAATAAAATATACGGTTTATTAGTGTTACAAACCTAAATTACTTGTTTTTTCTTCTTTATTTTTGATTCCTTTTTTGCCTTTTTCTCTCCTTTTTCACATTTATTTTGCTTAAATTTGTGTTATTTGTAATTTTAAGCAGCTTATTTTTCGTTTATTTTTATCTTTTTGTTTTTTTTAACAAACACTATGCCCGCTAAAAATTCACTTTTGTTAAAATATTTCAAAAAAGAGGAAAAACTTTTACAGGCTCTAAAATATAGACGAAACAAATTACGTTTTAAATGACTTCCGTTAATTTTATATTATTTCAAATGCCAGAAAAGGGTTTTTGTTCTTTTTCGCAAATACGAAAAAAAAAAACAAACTGAAAACAAAAACAAAAAACGCTAAGAAACCGCACTCTAGAAAATCTCTGACCTTAAATTCAAGGAGTGAAAAAAATATTTGCATAAATTCCTTTGAACGAGTACTTAACAGGGTTTCTATGTACTTGTACATAATTTAAAAGTTGCTCATGTATATAAAAGGAAATAAACATCAAAATAAAATGCGAAATTGAAGAAAGAGAAGAAGCATAACGGTCTTTTTTTTAAATTTAAATCACGTGAAATTTTAAGGTTAAGTGTTGAGAATTATATTTAAAGAGTTCTTTAAAAAATATTTTAATTTCTCTAAGAAGGACTTATGTTTTGGGATGCGAAATAATTTAAAGTAATGAAAATGACAAAGTTATATTTAAAAATTTTTCTTTTTGAGGTTATAATTAAAATTTTTAAGAAAAGAAGCATAATGGTTCAGGATCGTTTTAAATTAGGCAATGAGAATATGAAAAAACTAATCGGACGGGAAATTGATTGTAATTGATTGTTAAAATTTGGCTTTTAAGTAAAAGTTTGCCTTTTTGTGAAAATTTCAATTCTTAATTTGATTTTTTATTTTTTTAATGAAAAATTTGAATTTTTATTAAAATTTTAAAATTTTAGTGAAAATTAATATTTTAATAAAAAATTTTAAAATTGAGCGAAAAATTTTAGTTTTAGTGGAAATTTGAATTTTTAGTGAATAATTTTAGTTTTAGTGAAAGTTTTAATTTTTGGAAAATAATTTAA
Source organism: Cochliomyia hominivorax (assembly GCA_004302925.2). Classification (NCBI taxonomy): domain Eukaryota; kingdom Metazoa; phylum Arthropoda; class Insecta; order Diptera; family Calliphoridae; genus Cochliomyia; species Cochliomyia hominivorax. The sequence goes on from PYHX02000467.1 coordinate 103,933,737, forward strand.
GATTTAGTGATTTATTTATTTATAATTTTTGAAAATTTTTTTTTTTTTTTTGCAAATTTGTTAAAATATGAACTGTAGCGCATGAAAGAACTGTGCCAAAGATAACTGTGCCTATAATTGTTGGTATTTGTACCAAAAGAGGCAAATCCTTCAAACTGTCCGAAGCTAAGGTCAGTGAAGAGATATTGGGACCACAAAAAGAGCATTAATTGCTAATTGTCAAGTCGATCGTAACACTTGATGATTCCTTCATCTAAGACCACTAAACCAAATAAAAATCTGAGCCGATTAGGATATATATGTCTGTTGTTTGAAAACATCCTTTCACAATAATGAGCTATTTAAAACCAGCAATATTGGTTCATTTGAAATTGCTTTGCTTACTGTTGCTAAAAACCATCAAAATCGGATCTGCAAAAAATATTATAGGCCACAATGTTGGTACACCTCAAAACCTTTGTGTTATAATAACGTAATTTAAAAAAAATCAAAAATTTGTCTATATATATTTTTGATAAAGAAAAATTAACTCAAAATAACAAAATTTTTCTGGGAATTTTATTTGGGCCAATTCACACAGTAGGCCTCATAAATAAAACCAAATCTACAGCCAGACTGCTCAGTTATTACATGCAAAACTATATTTAATATATGTAATTCGATAAATATCAATTCATATTTAACTATAGCTCCAATCAAGGACCCATGAGGATGCCAAGACAAGCAAAAATGAGTGGACACATTTTAAGGTCTTATTTGGAGAAGCAGGCACATTCCTTGATCTAAATTTAGATTCTTTTGAAGTCCCTTGAAACAAATTATTGGTTTCTTTGAACGCAACTGCATATTGATTGTCATATCATGAACTCTTTCGGTAATTTTGATTGCTTTTCGATCCTTCAACATTTTCCCGAGCACCAGTTACATAGATTTTTTTGTTGAAATATTGTTATTAATTAAATATAATTTTTGCAGGGAAAAAGGATGCAATTGACCTTTTTTAATTATTATCATCTATAAAAAATAACTAACGAAGTACTTATTACAATTTTTTAATTTGGTACTTTTTGTTAATTTTTAGTATCATTTTAGGAAATTGATTTATGGATAAAGTTCTATGATTTTCCTAATCCTTTTGACATTTTTCAACTGAAGACATTTGAAACATTCACTTCTGTGAAAATGCGAAATAAAAAATTTTATAATTTTTTTTCTTCTTTCATCATTTAATCATTATCAGACTCCTTTTATTCTTCTATCTGGAAAATTATATCATTTACGACCCCTCATTCATTTCTCTCATTATTTCACTTGTTAATATAAAAAGTTCCAAAAATGATATTTTTGTTTTTATTATTTTTTATGATTTTGGCCTAAAAATTTCCTTGATGTTGTTGACAAGTAAAACCAGTAAAAATAAACACAAACATACAAATATCAAATACCATTACAATAAATCACAAAAAAAACGAATCAAATCCAAATTCAAATGAAATGAAAAAATATAAAATGAAGCATATATTCGACTATGCTGACCCTTTAGAACCCTTCACCACAAAAGTGTGTGATTTGAAAACTTTATGTATCATAAATACACTTTAACGTATACACATATAGAAAAGTATTTCTAAAATACAACACATGAACAATTAATGAGTCATAAAATTTGCTATAATTTTTCATATAGTATTTTTTACTGAACCGAGCTTGATAATTTTTTTGTAACGGTTATAAAGTATACAAATGAAGTATGTATATTTGTTGATTTAAAATTTATAATTTTACGAAAGTTTCTACCTTGAATTAAAAGGTAGCTTCACATATAGGTCTATATATTTTAATATATTGAACCGATTTCACTGGTTATAAATAAGAAACTTCTCAGGACTATAAGTAGTATTCATGAAAAAATTCACCGAGCTCTGTCAATTACTGTGTATGTGAGCGTGTCAATAACAAAGAGACAGATCTAGCTAAATCCACCCAGATTTTCATTTGATACAATAATATATACATTATGGGCTGTGACGACTCCTTCTTAGTTTACACACGGAATGACAAAGTTAATGTACCCACTTGTGGTGGTGGAGGGTATAAAAATAAAAATCTTATATTCCTTTTGTTTCCTTTACATCATCAGCAAATAATGATAAAGATAAAGAACAAAAAACAACAACAAAAAATTAATTTACTATTGATTTTCTTTTTGTTTCATTACATTTCTCACTCACTATAAACCACAAGAAAAATATAAAGAAAAAAATGAAGTTTATATGAAAAATAAAACAAAAAAAAAAATAAAGAAGGAGGAAAATTGTAAAAAGTCATAAAACTCATAAATCTTTTTCAGTTGTTGTGTTTTTTGCTGGTGGTTTTGTGTCGAAACGACAACAACTTGTGCATTTAATTTAAAAAGGAAATAAAACTAAAACACAAAAACATAAAGAAAAAGAAGAAGAAATTTCTGTGCTTAATAAGATTAAAAAGCAATATCTCAAATTTTATTCTCTTTTCCATGTTTTTGCTATTTTTTTCTTCTCGATATAACCAGCACTTATTTTGTTTATTGCTGTTGTAGTCGTCATTGTGGCTGAGACTGATTGAGTGTTGAGTAAATCAAGGGTGAGATATAGTATAAGTCATGAAATTAAAATGAAATCAAAACTAAAAAAAGAATCAAAATGGAGTAGATCTTTTACAATAATTCTTGCACTAAAACTTTAAGATTTCTTAAACATACACACACAAATAGGAACAGCCTCAATTATTGGACAGTGGGCGGAAAACTCGGAATTTTCAAGTAAATAAGTAAATTTGTTTAGATTTTCTGCCGGCTTAATATAAATTAAAAAAAGCTATGCGGAAAGTATGCCATTTTATATGCTGGAAAGATAGACTTCATAGCATATCTACAATGAGACTATAGGTCTTCAAAAATGCGTATATCTCATATAAATAATTATTAATCGTATAAGAAAAACTTTTCTATTTTTTGAGCAAGTGCTTTTTGATTAAAACAGAACTTACAACAACACGTACTTCCAAAAGTTATCTTAATCGGTTAAGTGACATATTGGAATTTATCCCACACACCAAATTATTAAATTTTAGAAAGCAGTAAAAGCACTTTTCTTTTCTAATTTGTATAACTATAATTATATCTAGCAAATCTTATAGGGTACCTCGTAAATTTCTTACAGCCACAACAACAATAGAAAATCCATAGTACAAATACATGAAAAATATTAAAGGATTCGGTGTTTTTGTTAATATTGTTGTAGTTGTAGTTGTTTATTGTTTGATTAAGTTTTGTGCTCTGGAAATGATTTTATGGGAAATTGAACTTTGATGAAACCACAAAAGAATTTTTATTGAATTCTAACACTCCTCTCACTGCGTTCTAGTTTCCTATTTTTGAATTGTTGAGATATTTTTGAAATGTTTGTACGTTTCTGTTTTTATTTCTTCTTCCTTTATTTCTGTTTTCCTTCGTTTTTTCCTTTAAAGTTAAGTAAAGCAAACCATAAAACTCATTCCACTCGATATTTTTCATACTCTTTGTATCAGCATAAATATTAAACACAGATGTGCTGAGAAAATTAGCAAAAATGAAAAAAGCAATAAAAAAAATCCAAGAAAAAAATATAAAAAAATGAGAAAGAAAGAAAAACAAGTGAATATATTCGTCTATGCCGAATCTTAAATACCCTGCAATACAAATTCGTATGGATTAGATACGTTTCGTATATACAGATTCACATATAAACGCACACAGAAACACTTAATGAGTAATAAAATTAGTTATATTTCTGGCTATAACAGTTTTTTTTAGCGATTTTGATAGTTTTTTTAATGGTTATGAAGTACATAAATCTTAATATTACGACAAAATTTCATTCTAATTTGTCAAATTATAATTTTACGAAAGATTCTCCGTTGCCTCAGATATCGGTTTATATCTTTTAATATACTTAAACGATTTTCTGATTTTAAATAAGAATCTTCTCAGGACTGTAACAAATATTTAGGCAAACCTTCACTGAGCTCTGTCAATTATTGTGGATGCGATCGTACCAACAACAGACAGACGGTCATAGCTAAATCGCCTCAGATTCTGATTTGATACAAGAATATACATGCATTATGAGGGTAAGGTGATTCCTTTTTAGCATTACACGCGGAATGATAAAGTAATGTTTACCCTCTTCACCACTTGTGGTCTTAAAGAGTATAAAAACCAAGAAAAATCAATTTCTGACATCTTAAAAACGAATGAAAAGAGAAAATCTATTTCTCATCTTTTGTGGTAAATAGATAAAGAAATTTACGCTTAATTAATTATCTGTATTTTAGCTTTTTTTAATATTAATTAAAACATAAAACAACAAAAAAAACGCGTCCTAAATGAACATTTCAAATTTACTGACTGTCTTAGCTCTGGTTTAGAAGTGTAATTATTGACCGTTGAAAATTAAAATGATGGTAATTAAAATTATTTTATGAAAAATAAATTTAATTATTTTTGTTTAAGGTTTATTAATGACAAAAAAGAATGAACAAACCGAGATTTCTTTTAATAATTTAAAATGACACAAATTAAGGCCAAAAAAAATGCAAGAAAATAAATCAACGAATTAACTCTTCTTTTTTAGAGTAAATAAAAGGGAAAGAAATATAAATATTTTTAATTAAATAAATTTAGAGGTTTTATATTTAAAACAAAATAAATAAGGGATCTTAAATCACAAATGTTTTAGGGTTGCCATAGTTAAACAATTAGACAAGTAAAAATGTTATATTCAGTTATGCAGAATTTTCAATACAGTCAACCACAAATGCATGTGAAATAAAGACATCGTTTTATGCATACACATTGTACATGCATACACACTCACATATATGCACTCATAAAAATATTAAAGTTTTACTTAAGTTTAACATGATTAGTTTTTTGGCTATAACTTATTTTATACTAAACCGATTTTGACAATTTTTGGATTAATAATGAAGTGTATATGACTTAATATTATTACAAAATTTTATTCTAATTTATAGATTTTCAACTCATTATTTATCGAAAAGTCTTCACTTGAATTTAAAGGTTGTCTTAGAAATCGGTTTATGGCTTTTTTAAAACTAAACTGATTTTGTTAGTTGTAAGTAGGAAATCGACTCAGATTTTAATTTGATGCAAGAATATATACTATATGGGGGAAGTGTCAAAATTAATATTATATTTATAATATTTATGACATTAACTGTTTACTTCTTCTCCTGAATTAATTTTGTCGATGTTCGGTTTGACAATATTTTTAATCAAATAATAATCTAAATAATTTCTAAAAGTCGTAGATTTTGAAAATGTCTCAGATATTGATCTATAACTTATTGAGTTGTTGGCTTTAAAAAGCCAACTACTCAGCACAATAACAATTAATTAGGTAAAATTTCAAAGAGCCCGGATAATTTTTTTGAATGAGACCCAAGCCAATTGTTATTGATTTTGTACAATTTAATCCATCTTAGCGTTGCACATGTTATGTCAAAGTTAATGTAGGAAATTTACTGGGAGAATTGGTCCGATGATAGAAAACCTGGTTCCGGTAGATGGAATGGTCCGCATGATGTTTTTAAAACCAGAAAATAGAAAGCATTTTCAAAAAATCATCCGCTTGGAATGATCGCTGTTAAATATTTAGAGGCTAAATATAGAGCACTCATAACGAAGTCAAATTTAAAAAATTCTTTCTGCATAATAGATGACAAAACGAATGTTCCGGCAGATTTTTCGCAACTTCCTGGTATAATATTGATGCTCGAGGGAATGTTGAAAAAAGTTCAATACTCAAAAGCAATCAAAATTTTCATAAAAGTTCTTGGAGTGGCAGGCAATATGAAATAGTGGCAAAAGAAGCCAATTTTTTGTTACAACAGACTCTATAAATACAGAAATTTACATCAAGGAATAAAAAAAGGCTGCTTTCGTTCATAAAACTTCATAATCTGTCCACTTATTTTTAGCCTGGTTTTAGCCTGGTGTGGTACGAGGCCAATAATGTGATATTTGTATCAGGGTAAAACAAATAAAAATAATTAAAGCAGAAAGTTAAATGATATCGCTTTTATTAACACATATATGTTAACAGTTTTTCCATCTCACTCCTTATTATATATATTTTTTGAAAATTTTGTAAGTCTTTTCAAATGTTAAAGTCTTATTAAAAGGATATAGAAAACTGAAAACAGATGTAGTAATTAGTGTAGATAAGAATACATATCGACAAGTATATTTTTTTTAATATTTCAGAGGTGTTTATTAAAAATGTATTGTCATGTTAAATCAACATGAATTTACATTGATTTTAAATTGCATAATATTTGTTTTGAATTTTTTTCAATAAAATTTTTAACTTATGTAGTGGGACAACTAAATTTACTTTATTTTTTGGGGGAAATTTTTTCCTTATAACTATTTATGAAGCCTTATTGCCTTAAATATAAAAATTATATAAATAAAATATTTTAATACAGTGTACACAAAAATTTCGAATTCCTTAAATTTTAATCATTTCGTAAAAGTAAAAAAATGAATTTCAAATAACAGTACTTACCCCAGTATTATTTTATTTGAAGTAGATGGTGATGTGATGATGATGTTATTCAATAGGTTATTGTTGTTGCAGTAATTGTTGTTGTTTTAAAACACAATAAAGATTGAAATTAAATTCCTTTCGAATTATTTTGTAGATTTTAATTTCTTTTACTCATGAAGTTGTTTTTTGTTGAAGAATTCCTGTGGTTTCATTTGCAGCTCTATTTTCAACTTATTATCAAAAGGTGCCCATTCTTATGTTCAGTATCTTTGTTTCGGTCAAAAATTTAAATTACAAAAGAGTTTCAAAATCATACTTACACGCAAACATAGACACATAAACCACCTTTTGAAATGTTTAGTAAAAAATCAAATTTTATATAAATTAAAAAGGATCAACAGCAGCATTAACAGCATCAGCAACAGATTTTAAATCCTTGTATTAAAAATGTACCTTATTTTTCTATTTTAAGAATTTTTCTTCAACAAAAAATTGCTTTTTTATAAAACTTTTCTAATTCTTTCATTAATTTTTTGTTATTTTTTTTTACTCTGCAAAAACTTTGAGTAAAAACTTGTGCAATTTAATTGTTTTAGAATAGATAAGACAAAAAATTGCAGGTCTAATATAAATTTATATTTTGTAATTTTAATTTTCAACTCAATTACTAAATCTCATCTAAAGGAAACTGTGTTAGATTGTTTTCTGCAGAGTATGGAAGAACTCGGGTCAAAATCTTCATTTTCAATGATCCTAATTTTTAATCTCCATTTGTGAAGATTGAAAAAAATAAAACTATTTTTTTATATTATAAAATTTGAATCGTTTTTGCATGAAGCAAAATCGAAAATAACTTATTTTACTTATTTAACGAAAAAATATAAAAAATATTTTTGTTTTATATTAAGAAATGCAATAATAAAACACACAAAACATCATGTAGTAAATGTAAACATATCATAATATGTCATGTTCAAACTTCAAAACATTTTGTGTGAATTATCAATTTTTAAACTCTTTTCGGATTTCCCACTTTCTTGATTTTTATCATTTTTCAGAATTATACTTATTTTCGAAGAGCAATAAAAAATAAAACTCATTTTATTTAAAAATTAAACTCCTTGAAAGATCCGATCTTATGAAGAGTAAAATAAGAGTCGAAAATCTTACCTTGCTTTTTTCTATCTCATCTCCTCTCGAATAATTTAAACCTCTAGTTATTTTAGTACCAATGAGTGACATTGGAAAAAGTAAAAAAAAAATACAAAAAACTTTTGTTTTTATTTTTATTTATCTCCTATTTTTCGTCGTTGTTGTTGTTATTGTTTATCAAAACAAAAACCCTCTAGGGAACAAATCTGTATAATGAAGTTTTTAACAAGTTTACCACTAACTTACAAAAGAATAAATTGCCAAAGAAAAAAACTCACACAAATTTCTTGCACATACTTACACTTATAAATTGTTAGATACATTTTTTGGACCCGTTCTTTCTCTTGGTTATTTTGAGGAAACAAAAAGTGAAATAATAAATTGTATGAATATTTTCAATATTGTTTGAAATTATTTGAAATAGATTTTTAAAGAAAATTTTCTTCTTTATTTTTGAAAGAAAGTTTTCGGTTTGGTTTTGGTTGTTTTACAAGAAATATAATTGTAGAAAGTCTTTTTAACTAAACTAAACTAAAAGAGTGATATAATAATTTTACTCTTTGCTATAAATGGATGATAATTTTCATATTGAAAACAAAAATCTAGGGGAAAACAAATAAAAGTGATACTCGATCAAGCTACCCTTCTAAAAATGTATTTTCGTATTTACACTGTGCAGTTTTACATGTACAGACAGCAAGTTAGATGGACGGATATCATTTGATCGACCCAGAAAGTGATTCCGAGACGAATGGTGTACTTAAAAGTGGCGGTAGCAATTTATTTTCTCTTATACTTCAATACACTTTAAACACATACACACCAAAAACAACTAACTGTTTTTTTTTTATAAAATTAAGTTTTATATATATGTATATTGGGTGTCATAAAATTTTATATATTTTTTACTATATCTTTTGGCAACTTAGTTTTATTTTTTATGGTTGTTTGAAGCAATATTGAGATACTTTTAATCAGATGACTAGTTTTTGAAAAATTTACAAAAGTTATTTTAATTTCTTGAAATTTTTTAGATTTTAAGATTACCTCAGATATCGGAATATAACTTTTTTGTTACTGAACCGATTTTGCATGTTTTAAATAGTTAACTGCTTAAGACCGTGAGAATGATTTAAATGACAGGCTAACATTACTGAATCAATTCAAATTTCGATACACAGTAACACAAACATAATATATATAATGTCAGTTTCGAAATTCGCTGCTTTTAGCATTTCAAACTAGTTTTGATTATCAGGTTTATGCACATAAGATGAGTAACCAAAAAATCTTACAGTTTGCTCTATAATTTTCTCCGAAATATTCATCAAAGGATGTTGCAAGAAATTGCTGCTTCAGTAAGGGATGATTTGATTTGATAGGGTATCAATTCAGTACCTGGATTGGAACCAAAAATAAAATAAAGTTTTTATGCCTATACATAATGGGGCAAAATTATTGGTTTTTAGAAATGCATCTGTAATTTTAAATTGGCGTTTCGGGATTTTATGAAACTTTCCATAATAAAAGCCGAGAACTCGTTTTAAAAGCATTTTAAATTTAATTATAAACTCTACATTATAATAATACTTTATTAGAAAAACGTAGAGGGAAGAGAATTATATTACATATTGCAATAGGTTCCGTCTTAATATTCTTAAAATTGCAACCTACAACATTCGTCCAAGATTTATAAAACAATTATCCAGACAGATGGACAGATAAGTTATATTTAATTTGATCATGGTATTAGACTATTTATTCTGGAGGTTTTAAAAAATAAACTAAACGCAGAAAAACTCAACCAAAATTCTATGGATTGTGCCACATTTAGACTGTACCTTTGACTTCAAAACAATTATCTGGTAAACGATTAAAATAAATAAATGAATAAATAAATAAATAAATAAAATTCTTTGTTGATTAAAACTTTTAAGACTTAATTAAAATTTTAATTAATAAATTGCCAAACAAAAGCTCCCTTTCAAAATATGTTCCATATCTTCCGTCTGCATAAATTTTTATCTTAAATATTTTTTTCATACTAAAAATGAAAATTTTCTTTTTCTCCATTTTTTTCTAATTCATAATTGAGCATTATTTTTTTATAATTTATTTCGTTTCTATTTGGAATTATTTTTTTTGGTCATAGAAAACTAAAAACAATAAAAATTATTAATATAAAATATATAATATAAAAATTATTCGGCCATAAAAACATGGACAATTTAGAATGTCCATGTTTTTATGCCCGAATAATTTTTATTCAAATTTAGTTATTTTTATGATTAGACGCCTCAATTTGCTGCCTCAACATAATTTTCAATTTAATGTTAAGTAATTAAATAATTTTTTTTTGCGAAAGCGTATTTTTATTTAAAATTATTTAACAGTTTGGTTTATTTAATTTTTATTGTTTTTATTAGTAAACAAATTAAAGTGTAATTACGCTGACAGATGTTTTTAAAAATAATTCCTGACTCAGTACTACTTTTGGGGACTGAAATTTTTGGATGATGATAAATTCGAATATAAAAAAAATTAAATTTATTTGATGGAGATTGAAATAAAATGATTGCTTTCTAGTGTGATTTTAGAGATATAAATCGATGATTAGAGTTTTCAGTTTTTATGTAATGGAGTTATCATTTAATATTTTTGAATATTTATGATCTGAAATAAATAACAAACCACATCTCATAAAAAAATATGTATAATTTTACAAAAACAAAAAAATATTCCTCTGTAATTTTTTTTAGAATGCAGAAATTTTTTTGAAACAATTTTCTTTATTAAACATATTTTCTGTTAATTTTTTTCTAAAATTAAAAAATAAAAAAAAATTTAATTGAAAATGATATTTATTATAAAAAATAAATCTTGTATTTTTTTAAGATATTTCTTATCACAATAAAATATATTTTCATTCAAATATTTTACGAAGAGTTCAATTTTTTATTATTTTTTCACTAGGAACTAATATTTGCTTTGACTCCTTTTATGTTCTTCGTAAGATCTAATCTTTCAAAGAGTTTAATTTTAATTAAAAAAAAAGAGTTTTAGCTCTTTGAGAAAAAATTTATTGTAAAAAATACAAATCAAAAAAGATAAAAATAAAATAAGGGCGAAATCGAATAAAACAGTTGAAAAATGAATAATTCGCACAAATTGTTCGATGTCATGTATAGCAGTCAAAAATGGTTTTATTATGCTGAAAAAGGAAAATTTGTATGTTAACAACATTTATAAAAATATATAAACGTATTCACATATTAAGATGTGTTTACTTTTGTTGTATGATTTTTGTAATTTTTTGAGAGAGTTGAAAAAAGAGGATTACTCTTTTTTCTCTTAACTAAAAGAATAAGTATAAATAAGTTTTTTTTTCGATTTTATTCAACAAATTTAATCGAAAAAAACCTAAATCGAAGGAAACAACCTGTATTCAGTTTACATTTTTTGTCATATTTCATTTAATGTCACGAAATAAATATACAAAATTATTTAGCGAAAAGATATGCGATGCGATAATATGTACGATGCTATAACATATATTGTTAACTTTTTAACGTAATTTTGTTCAATTTTACATCTTTTACTTAAAAGTGTTTTTAATTAAATTTTTTTGGTATATTTGAAGAAAATTCTTCAATTTGAAGAAAATTCTTCAATTTGAAGAAAATTCTTCAATTTGAAGAAAAAATCTGTTATTTAAAATAAAAATCTGTTTATTTAACACCTTGTTTTTCGTTAAAGTTCTATGAAAATTTTTCGTTAATATTAGCTACGACATTTAGCTCAGTTTAGTCGTCTTAACACTATATACTCATCAGTAACTGGTACTCTCACGACTGCCAACAACTAATCCGATTTTCATGGAATTTGCTACAAATAATCAGACAAATCTGATTATTAGAAAAAAGTTATAATACTCTAAGTAGTTTTGCACTCTAATACAATTATCTAAGATAAATACCATATTTTTTGTATATCACTTGAATATGCTACATAAATTTCAATAAATGTACCCTTCAAAAATTTAATAAAGTGCAATTATATTCACAAAATTAATATCATTTAATGAAATGTCGGTATCTGTTATTGCATTTATAACTTTATTTTCTAGAACTAATCAAAATAGGTAAAATACAAATGAAAAAACTTAATTTAATTAAATCTTATGAACATAATATTTTTTTGCTATTTTCAACGATAAGAGTCAAATCAATTTTCCCCTTATCGTGAATAAATTATTATTTATGTCGATTAATTTATTTTTTATTAAGATGAATTTGATTATTATTGATGACTAAATTATTTAGTGACAAAAATATTGAAAAAACAAGCAGAAAAACATTCAAATACATTGTTAATAAATGTTAACAAAGTGATGGAAATCAATTATAAAAATCACTAAAAAAATTAAAATTTATAAGATTGAATAATTTTAGAAATTTTTATTAGAAATGTCAGAAATTATTGATGGTTTCAATAAAAGAATTGTTATTTTTGAATGAATTATAAGTAAATTTTTGAATAAAGATATTTTTAGATATTAATAAATTCCATCACCACAAGTGGTGAATAAAATTATTTTAACTTTATCACTGCTTACATAACATCAAGAAGGAATCATCTATTTTCATATAAATTGTGTAAATTCTAACATCAAAATAAAAGCTTAGAAGATTATTTGCCCATTTAAAGTGGTTTGATCTTCGGAAGAAATTTCACCGTGTATCTTCTTACAAAAATGTAATAAAATATTATCACGCTGTTGATATTTCAGTTAATTCTAGAATACTTTAAACGGTTGGATTTTTGCAGAATACATCTGTTACAAAGCAACCATTCATTCATGCAGTCAGTCAAATAGATAAATAAGAATCTTCTAAGAAAATGATTCTGAACTAATCTGTATTCTATTAATAATAATATTTTTCGGTTATAAATATCGGTGAAAAGGTATAATACCTTTTCTAACGGTGAAAGTTATAAAACATAATTATTATCAACAGAATTTTTTTTCTAAAAATAAGATTTTTTTTTTACAAAAAATAAGATTTTGCTTTGAGATTTTTCCACTAAAAATAGTTTTATCCTTTTCTGATAATATGACAAAAAGTGTTTTCAATGGAATTGTGATTTTACAGGAATTTTTACACATAAATTCTATATATTTTACTCAAAAAATTGATTTTTGAAAATGTGATTCATAATTTTCCATCAAAAATTGCTTCAGAAAAAATGCGATTTTTGCACGATAAATAAAAAATAAGAAAAAACTGCTTTTTAATAATAATTTTTAATTAAAATTACATTTATTTTAATTAGATATTTTATAAAATTAGTTTTTTAGTAAAAATTTGATTTTTCAATTAATATTAGATTTTTTACTATTTTTTTTATTAGAAATTATATTTTTTCTATTTTAAAAACAAAACTTTTTTAAAAATACGATTTTTCATTAAAAAATTAAATTTATAACTATAAATTTGATTTTACATTAAATATAAGATTTTCGTATAAAAAAGGTTAAATTGTCATTAAAACTTGTATTTTTTTAATATAAACTGAATTTTTTACTTCAAATTATGTTTTATTAAAAATAAGATTTTTAAAATTTTTTCTTATAAAAAATTATTTTTTTTTAGAAAAATTTTTGTTTTATATTTTTACAGGAAAAAGCATTTTTCTCACCAAGACATCAACTGTACATTAAAATTTCACATAAATATCAGTCTGAATTCCTAATTTTTTTTTTTTTCACTGAAAATCTTTATTTTAAAAACTAAATAGATTTTTACTTAATAAAGATTTAGAAAAAAATGTTTGCGAAAAATTTTGCGTTTCACCTAAAATAAATTTTTTATTTAAATGTGATTTTTTCACAAAAAAACATATAAAGTTCCTAAGAGTGGGATTTTTCACTTTTTGGAAATTTTTCCTAAAACGTGAATTTTCTCCAAAATTCTAATGTTTAATAAACAAAATTTTAATTTCTTTTTAGAAAAGATCTTGAAATTTTCTCAAATATGAAAAATTAAATTTTCACTAAAAACAGAAATTTAATTTTTTTAATAAATTTTGAACAAAGAAATTTTTGAAAGAAAAATGTGAATTTTTTATATTAAATATGCATGTAATTTATTTCACTTTTGTAAAATTTTCATTATAAACGTTTCATTAGACATGTTAAATTTTATCCAAAAATAATTTACCATATATTCCGATTTTTGGCAAAATCACTAAAATTTGATTTTTCACAACAAAAACTACTTATGCAATCAAATGATTCTTTATGAACTTGTGAACTCGAAGATCTAAACTGTGAATGTTAATTGATTATAACATTTTTTTGTACCAATTTTATTTATCGAATTATTAAGAGTGTTCAGGATTCGGTGTGATTCATTAATGACATATATTTTGTGAGGGTTTCCATAATTTTTTCCATGTATGTTGAGTGATATTTTTGAAAACGAATATTTTAGGTTAAAAAACATCAAAATCATTTAAAAAATAATACTACTACTATATCAGCTTTTGCTGTTAGATCTAAAATAAATTAGCATTATAAACAGACACGTTTTCGTTAAATATCCCTTGTTGGTTAAATTCATTTTTTGTCACTGTTTTTATAAGAAATCTTTCGTTTTTGATCACGTCAGTTAAATATATTAATTTAAATTAAAATTTCAGATTAAAAAAAAAAACAATTTAAATATAAAATAATATTTGTTTTTTTTCAAAAATTTGTGTCAAAATCTTAAAGAGCATATTTTCTTTGATTTTGAAGCATTTTCGAATATTTCTTTATTTTTCACTCTTCTACTGTATTTACTAACAAATAAACCCATTTTTGAATTGAAGTAAAGTTTTATTCCAACAAAGTTGCAAATTTTCAGAAAAAATATATTAATCAGAAAAAAAAACTTTAAGTTAAATCAACGTTAAATACAGTTGATTTTAGATAATGTTAATTTTTCTCATTCAAGTTTGTGGTGAAATAGTATTGCGCATAATAAAATACTTTGATGATAATTTATAAAATATAATAAAAATTTTTTAAAATAACTGTTTACATATGAATTTTAATTCAACATCTATGCAGTTATGATTTTGCTTCATTGATAAAAATGTTAAATCAACATTATTTCACAATAAATAAAGTTTCTTGGACATTTTCTTCATTCAAATTTTACTTCTAAAAAGAATTTTAAATTTCAACTGAGAGAAAAAAGTTTTAGTCTTTCTCATATCAATATCCTTTTTATAAAGATTAAAATATAATCCTGAAATTAAATGATAACTTTTTTTCGTCCTTAAATTAGATACCTAAATTTTGTTTAAATTCATAGATTTTGTTCATAATTCCGCACTTCAAGAAACTAATTATGGAAAATATTCTACATACCACTGAAAATACAATTGTATACATTTTTTTTTAATAAATTAAATTCTATTTTTTAAATTTCACTTTTTATCCCCCTTAAAACCACTGTGCAAAATTTGTCATCATTCAAATACTTGTATTATTATTTTTATTTTATTTTGTTTCCCCTCTATTTGATTTTTATTAGAAAATTAGTTTGAACTTTATTGTTCAAGAGACTTATTTTCTTTATTTGTTTGTTTAACTTTTATTACTTTTTTTATTTGTTATTATTTATTTTTTGTTATTTCATTTTATTTTGTTTTTGTTTTTTTATTTCTTTTCGTTCTCAGTGATTTATTTTTTATGAACTTTGTTTTACAAGTGTTTACAAAAAGATTTTCAAAAAAGAAAATACGCGTAATAATTTAAATATTTTAATATTCTCACGTCAAAGCCATAATTAAGTGGATGAAAAAAATAAGTGAAATAAAATTATAAACACAATTTTTGCAACAATGAAACTGATTAAAATTTATTTAGTACAGCTGCTGGTTTTGTTGTAAAAATTTTTATTAGAATTTTGTGACACTAGACACAACGGCGATGGAATTAATTTATAAAATTTTTATCTCACTTTAACACTTTAATTATTTTATTTACTTCAATATTTCATTCTTTTTTCGCTTAAAAAGTAATCAATGAAATTAAGTTTTGCACGCGCTTTCATGAAGTTTATCATTTTAATTACTTTATAATTTGTATACAAATTTAAGACTGTGATATAAATCATGACCTTAGGCAATGTTAAGGGTTTAATTAAATAAGTTATATTAATTGTTTAGCATAATTCATCATGTACAACTGCCGGGGTCATCGCAACACCTTTTGCCATTTTATCCTTTAGCACTTCTTGAATAATTTCTTGTTTCTCCCATTCTTTATTTATTTTTTATCTTTTCTCATAATTTTATTTAGCAAACACTTAGTGAAAAAGAAACCTAAAACCTTGGCTTGCTTTTGCAATTAGCAGCTAAATAGCGGAAATTAAATACACTCTCACTTAAATGTACACAAATATATATACATGCACACATATATACATATACACCTTTACTTTAATAGCCGCTTATTTTAATTCATTAGATACACGCACGGTTTTAAAGAATTTAAATAAATTACTTAAACTTTACAAGAAATTCCATAGCATTTCTTTGTAGTTGTAAACGTTTAAGTTTAATGCACACGCACACATTAACGCGAAAACTTACTTTACAACAGACAACACCGCTTCAAAAGCATACACACGTTTAAACAACGTTAAAATATGTTGTAACGCGTCCATACGTTTATTCAATCAGGAAGGAAACGGAAGCATTTGAATACATGCGTATGTTTATTTTACAACTGATCAGGAAGTAGTTAAACGCAACGGTTTCTTTGATTTTAAAGCATTAATTTTTTTTAATTTTTTGCAGGTTTTAATTTATTTTTTACTTCTATTTTTTAGCTTTAATTTTAAACTTTAATTTTTACATTTTATTGCATTTTTTATGTAAATTATTTGTTGTTATTTTTATTTAGATTTTTTTGTAAATTTATTTCTCTTTGGTTATTTATTATAATTTAAACACGTCCGCTATATTCTCATGAACGTGGCCGCACATCAGCCAGTTTACTAACGAATGATTTCCCTCTCGTTGGTTATAGTTCTATTAGGCGCTTCTATTCTATTCTGTTCTGTTCAAAATGTTTGACGTTAAAGCTCAACAACAACAGTGACAGTAGCAACAGAAACAACAAATGTTCTACTACTGTTATTTTTACTCATCATCAATCTACTACATAGTGGTAGAGAGTAAAAATGTTGCCATATTTAAAGAGAGAAAGTTGTGGATTAACAATTAGAATGTTGGTGTGTTTAATGTTGCAAGATTATAAAAATTCAGTTATGTTCTAGTACTAGTTCAGTTCTAATTCAGTTTTATTTCAGTTTAGTTCTAGTTCTAGTTCAGTTCTAGTTATTCTAGTTTTCTAGTTCAGTTTTCGTTCAGTTCTAGTTTAGTTTTATTTCAGTTCTAGATCTGTTCTAGTTCAGTTCTATTTTAGTTCTAGTTCAGTTCTTGTTTAGCTCTAGTTTAATTCTAGTTCAGTGCTAGTTTAAATATATTTCACTTCTAGTCTAGCCGTAGATCAGTTCTAGTTAGATCTAGTTCTAGAACTGAGCAGTTCTACTTCAGATTCTAGCTCATATCCTAGTTTTCATTCTAGCTCACATTATAGTTTAGATTCTAGTTCAAATCTAGTTTAGATTAAGTTTCAGATTCAAGTTCTTATTCTTGTTAAAATTCTAATTCAGTTTTTGAGTCGGATTTTCGTTCAGAATCTTTTTCAGAATCTGGTTTTGATATTAGTTTAGATTCTAGTTTGAATTCTATTTATTATTCTAGTTATCATTCTAATTCAGATTTTTGTTCAGATTATGGTTCAAATTCTAGTTCAGATTCAAGTTCAAAATCTAGTATAGGCTCTACTTCAGATTCTAGTTCAAATTCTATCTCAGACTCTGGTTCCGGTTTTTTTCAGTTCCAGTTCAGACTTTGTTATAGATTCTTATATATACTCCATCCCAGATACTAATTAGATTCTAATTTAATTCTAATTAAGATTTTAATTGCCTTTGTAGGTGAGATTTTGATTCAGATGCCAGCACAGAATCTAGTTCAGATGCTAGTTCAAATCTTGATTAAGTATCTTATTCTGAGTCCAGTTTAAAAGGGAGTATAAAACTATGTTTCCAAATTCTTGTTCTGATTTAAGTTTAAATTTTAATTCACCTCCAGTCATTTCTAATTTCAAATTCTTGTTCAGATTCTAGAGCAGAAGAAATATTTTTTTGAATTTTTATAATTTCAAAATCGATTTTCTGTGAAAATCACTGTATGGGTCAAGAAAGATCTAAGTTAATATATTCTGAATGTCATAGAACTATTATATTGGCACAATAACCTATGCAATATGGGTATTTTAATTTCCCTAAATTGTTTCTATTTCACATACCAAATCTGGCATCATTTTACCCCATAGCAGACGATCCAAACAAACGAACATCTTCATTTGAATTCACTATATGTGGGTATGAGTGGATGTAATGTAAAATAAACTAAACCACAGTTATTGTTGTAGTGCACTTGGTGCCTTACATTTCATGCACAACAAAAATAAAAACATCAACATTATTATCAATATCCAACAACAAAAACTACTGATGATAGCAGTGAGTAAAATGAGCAGAAAAATACTTGATGCTGGGAGGGTGTTGATTTACTCAATTGTACTTAGTTTTCTTCTATGCTGTTCATGTTTAGAGGAACGACATGCGCAAAATTTATGCCAAACGGTTAACATTTTTATGTAAATTAAAACTGTAAGAGAAATACGTAAATAACATTTTCAAGAAAAATTACAACTGTTAATAAAATTACTTTAGGTCATGTCAACATATAAAAATGAATGTAAATTAAGAGAATTTATAATAAAACACGCATTTGTTTTTGCTCTCTTTACTCGACCTGGAAATGTTTTATCAATAAAGCTTCTACTTATTACACATTTAAACACAGAAAACTGTTATTTTAGCTTAATTCTGTTAAAATTGTATCACTGGTTCTAGTGCTCTTACTTTTTTTGGAGCAAAATAAGTGCGTTTATTTCAAGGTCACATCTTGACACACTTACTCCCTCATCAGAGTGTGAATGTTAAAGTCTCATCATAAACATCGCATAGCAGCAACAAAAACAACAACAAATAAAATACTGCAAAGAATTTATCTTTATGTGGGAGTTATTCTTTTTCGCTTTCATCCTTCAGATAGGAATTGGATGTAGTGTTAGGACATCAATTATATTTAATGGCTGTTGATTTTTTTCCCCCACTAAAGAGCTAATATTCATTGAAATTCAAGTACAACTAAATTACAAAAAATTATCATTTAACATTTAAGGAGTTTATCCACAAATTTTTACGTATTTTATGATATTTATTAATAAGATTTAGGTAAATATGATATGTTAAAGGCGTTTAGAACTTCTTTATTGTACTTTTGCAAAAAATCCAATATAATATTACTTTAAATTGTTTCTTACATATAAAATATTTTGCAGAAGTGAAGTATAACTGAACTAAAATCGAAACTCGAATCTAAAATACAATCTGAAGTAGAATGTGAACCGAACTAGAATTCGAACTAGAGCTAGAAATGAACTAGAACTGAACTAGAACCTAACAATAACTGAACTAGAATTGTACTAAAACTGAACTCGATCTGAACACAAACTGAACTAGAACTGAGCTAGAACTTAACTATAAGTGAACTAAGACTGAACTAGTACTAAACTAGAACTGAATTAGAACTAAACTAGAACTGATAAGAAGTGAACTAGAACTGAACTAAAACTAAAAGCAGCTAAATTTGTTTTTAATTGAAATTATTTTAAATTATTTTAATTAAAATTATTATAAAAGAAATTTTATTAAATCCATAATTTACACTTTATTTTGTTTTCATTAAAACTATTAAACTAAATTTGCAGCCGTATTATGTATATCATATGTGAAAATGTTTAAAATTATATTTCGATTTTTATTTTCAAACCTTAAGAAATAAGAGCTCTGCCACTTACATCGGGTGGAGAAAATATTTAAAAATTTAATACAAAAAAATTTCTATGGTCTGGTGTTATGTTTCGGGTAAAATACTCTGGTTACAAAATTGAAGTCTTTCATGAAAATATCCATAGAACTAAACAAGAAGCGTGTGTTTTTGTAACTGAATATGGGTATCTATGTACATACAAACGTATACATAAATGTGTATAAATATTTCCGTGTATGCATTTATCAGTATATATATTTTATTAAATTGTCTTCTTATTTAAATAGAAAACATATAAAAATATTTTTCATCTAGATGTTTGTTGTTTCTAGTTCTTGCCAATATTTTATACTGATTTTAAAATATTTTTTTCAATGTTGTTGTTTTGTTACTGTAATTGTTGTTGTTTTTTACTTATTGCGAATTTTACATTTTCCATAGTTATGTTTCTATTATTATAACAGAGAACGACTCAGAGACACAATACTTATATGCGGTAGTCCTTTAAATATTCATGAATACATTTACAAACATGCACATTTATTTGAATTCATATACATACATTATTCATACATATGCACATATCTAATATTTTTGTATTGAAAGGTTATGCAGTTGTTGGTAGTAAAAACAGCAAATAACCATATAACACTTTAATAAGTACAGACTTTTGAGCGTTTTTTTACTACCGTTTTTTTTATTGTAATAATAAACATACAGACATTAGACATTACAACGTAGTCATGCTTGGTATATAGGGTTTTTGTTTTTTTTTTCACAAACACCCATTTCCTTCATACACGTACAAACGTTCGAACATATTTATAATGACAAGCAATTCTGTTGTGTTTACAAGGATGACATTATTCGTATCCATGAAGTAATAATATACTTGTTAACTACAACAACAATAATAGTACAAATACAAAAACAAATAGCATTTAGCAGATTTTTTGAAAATGTTGGAATTTTTGGGTGGTTTCATTGTTAAAGACCAAGTTGTACAGTTTTCGACTATTTTTTATTCTTCGTAAGATCGGATCTTTCAGAGAGTTTAATTGAAATTAAAAAACAAAAAATAGTTTTATTTTCTAATCGCTCTTTGAAAAGAGTTTAATTTCAAAGAATTATAAAAATCTGAACAGTAACGAAATTACAAAAACTGTTCAGAAATTATTAATTCGCACAACTTGTTTCTTTTTTTTATTAAGCTGAAAAAGGGATGTTTGTATGTTTACAACCTTTGTATGAATCCACAAGCGTACTAACATATAAAGATGTGTTTACTTTTTTAATGTTTTTGTTATTGGATTCCTTAATATAAACGACGACATTAAGTTATATTGCATTCCTTTTAACTTAAAGAAGAGTCAAATATTTGTTTCGATTTTTAAGAAGAAAAATGGAAAAAATTCAAATTAATATTTTATTTTTTTCATCTTCCCAAAGAAGAGTAAAAATTAAGATCACTTGAAAATAAAGATTTTGCTCTTGATGCATATTATAAAAAGCTTATTATTGTACGTCATTTAAAGCTTTTACAATTTGAATTTAAAGATCGTTTGGAATTGCAAAACGTTGTAAAACTTCTACCTAAAAAGCTTACAAAATTTTAAATTACTTATTCGTAAAGCTTAAAATCTTTAATATAGTTTTAAAATTTTAAATTTTGTAAGTTTTTTTCCTAAGAAAAGTTAAAAAAAACTTCAACTATTTTTTTTAATGCAGGAGCAAAAAGTCTAAAAAGTCTTAATAACTTTAGATAACCTGAAGTTAAAACTTTTAAATATAAATTAATTTTTTGAAATCTTAAAAATGTTTTTTTTAGAAATGTTAGAAAGCTTTTAATCGTTAGAAAAAACTCAAGCTTATAAAATACCTAAGACATAATAATAATAAAAATTTGCAATTTAAAATCTTAAGCTTCTTCAATATTTTTATTAAAAAAGCTTAAAATATTCTAATAAGAAATGGTAAAAAGTAGTTTAAAGTGTTTAATAATAAGAAAAGTAGTAAGACTTATAATTAACGAACGGAAGGTTTTACAGTTAAAAACCTTAAGCTTTCTTGTAATAGGAAAACTTAGAAAGTTTTTATCACCAAGAAGTTATTTAAGTTAAGTATTGTAAGTTTAATTTAATATCTATATTCTCAGATGAATAGATATTTACTAGAAGCTTTATTTAATTTAAAATGCTATTAAATATATATTTTTTAATTTATTTTTGCAATTTATTAAAATTAAAAATAGAAAGCTTTAGCAGATTTAAAGACTTATTTATAAATCTTTATTGCAGGCTTTAATTAATTTTTAGAAGCTCTCGCTTACTAGTTTAAACGAATTTCATTAATTTCATTAATTAGAAAAAGATTAAATAAAAAGGTTTCTTTTAATTGTACTATTGAAAGCTGTACTTAGTATGATCTCTTAAGTAATTTAACTTAAAAAGCTTTAAACTAAAATTATAAAAAAAAAGTTTTTATTTTAAATTTAACTAAAATACTTTAAAATTTTATTAAAAAAACATATTGAGTTTTTAGAAAAAAATTAAATTGTGAGAAAATTTTAATAAATGATATAAATAAGCTTTTGTTAAATCTAAAAAGTACTAGTTGAAGATTTCATAGAGAATTAAATGCATTTGTACACTATTAAAAAAACCGATATTTTCAGAAAACCGGTTTCAAGTTATTCGAAAATGTAAAAAAAAAAAACATTTCGAATACGGTTTTATATCAAAAAATTTGTAGAAAAAATTATGATTTGAAATAATATCAAAACATGTATTTGTCTTAAATTCATCAAATTATCTTTGCACATTGTAATGCCGTAAATGGGTAGGGTAAAAATACACTACACACTATATTCTTTTTTGTGATTAAAAGTATAGCTTTTTATAATTATTATTATTAATTTAAAGTTATTAAAAAGTTTTTTTAATATTTCATATAAGCTTTCATAAAATGTAAGAATATTGTATTCAAAAATAAATTTAAAAACTTTTTTGAAAAAGCTTTTAATTTAAATATTTTACAGAAGATAAATATAAATATTTTTTTAATAAGAGTTTATTTTGAAAGTTTTTTAAAATGAATTAAATCAATTTGAAACTTTACATTTTAAATTATTTTAAAGAATTTGCTGTTAAATAAATAATAATATAAAAGCAAATAATAAAATAAAAAGCTTATTAATTATAAAACTATCTATAAAAGGAAACATTACTTAGAGCCTAATTTCTTGAGAAAACTTTTTTTAAATAATTAACAATTTCCGTTCTTCGACCTTGAGCTTTAAAGCTTAAACTTTTATTTGACTATTTTTTTCCGTTACCTTTTTCCGTTCCTTTCAAAATTTATTAAATAAACTATTTATTTTGCAAATTGTTCTATAAAAAAACTCTAAATTATTATCACAAATAATTTTTTATTATTTTCAAGTACTATTTTTCCCCAAAAATGCTTTTTAGGCAAAAATAATGTCAATATTAAAATAAATAATTTATAACGAAAAAAGCACACACTTGACAATAAAATTCATTTGCAAAATCATCAGGTGTTTTAAGGATAAAATTTGGTAAAAGTTAAATAAATATTTATTTTTAACATAAAATAAAACCATTAAAATAAATTTTATTTCTCTTCGTTTCTCTCTTTAAACAAATTCAGCAAAAATGTCTGTTAAACGACATAAAAATCTAACAAATAAAAAAAAATTAAAAAAAAAAAAAACTTAACCACCGAAAAAGTATTTACGTTATAAAGCAAAAAAAGGAAATATTTATAGAATTTAAAGCCAAGAGAAAAATGGAAGCTTATTTGGCTTTAATAAAAATTTCAAAGAGCTAAAAAGTTTTTTTATCTAGAAAAGATAACTTTCATGCAAAAATAATAGTTTTTCTTAGATTTATGAAAAGTTTTAGTTAAGATTGGAATGTAAGGAATGAGATCGAAAAATTTCTAACACATGTTTTTCATTAAAAATTTTAACACAAGTATTATTTGATTTTTGTTTTGATCAAGCTGGGGATGACCAGAAAAAAGTGCATACAAAAATTTATAAATATTTTCAATAAAATCCAACTTTGTCCAACAAAATGTTGATCAGTTGATTCAAGGGTCTGCCGTCAAACTGTTCCCAGTGTTACTAAACTGTACCGTAAGAATTTGTTGTTGATATAAAACCTGATTGAGGTATAAAAACGGTCCACATAATGTTCAAAAGCCAAAAAATAGGAAGCATTTTCACAAAAGCTGTTAACACATCCGGTAGGAAAGTAGTCCGCTTAGATCAGAGCTCGGACTATTTGATACGAAAAGTTAAACATAATGCAGGTTTAAGATAATACGAGTCTTAAAAAGTTCTTTGCAGGAACGCTGCTAAAAATGTAGAGGCCAAAAACAAAGCACGGATATTGAAGTCAAGTCTTCTAAAAAATATTATTGTTCCTTAAATGGGTGAAGATATTTTTCAACTTCTTGATCAAGAATTTTATGTTGCTGATGCTGATGCAGTTGCGGCAAAAGAACCAAACATTTGTAACATTTGGCTCTATTAATACCCAAAATAACATCACGGAATATCTAGAAAAAATTTTGCTTCCCCATAGGACTTCATAATGTGTCCACTTGTTTTTGGCCGGAGTTGTCACCCTGTCACTATAATGAACCAGTCCTTGAATGGTACAATAACAATAATGTGGTATTAGTAGCAAGTTATTCACATCCTCTAAACTTAGAACTTAGGCCTTTGAAAAAATACTGGGCTCTTGTTTAAATAGCATTTAAGAGCATAAAAGGTGCCAATAAGGTTTTAAACGGCGATGGACTACGTGTTCGAGCAAAGTGACAGAAAGCACTAAAAATGATACAGAATTTTACCATAAGTAATTATTACTATCAAAGTACTTCATTCTTGTAAATTGTTATTAAACTTAAAACTCTAAGTTTAGTGGTTTCGTTTTTGTTAACGTATGTATTTGTGTGTTAAGAATCTTTCGATCTTTCTCTTACTATAAATGATTTTCTTTTGGTTTTCTTATCTTTTTTCGCAAACTGCATGATAAATGTTAGTTATTTTTTATATAATGTCCTTTTAGCCTCTTAACTCTTTTATAGCTTCATAGTTGTTATTTATGCATACGTATCGATTTTAATCTAAATCATCTCTTTTAGTCTCTCTTTTTCTCTGTCTCTTGATTGGGAAAATTTTGCTAAAAATGCATTCTTATGATTTTGAAATTTCAATTTAGTTGTTAAGTTTCCTTTTTGCTGATTTTAAATAAAATGCTCTTTGTATTTATGACAATATTTGCTTATGTTTGAGTATTTGGTCATTTGTATAGGAAAATTTTGTATGTATTAAATGTATGAGTGTTTTAATGTATTTACGTTTCGTTTTGTTATACGAAAGTGTATTTGTTTAGAATACACTGAGAAAAAAATTAATTGGATAAAATAATAATTTAGAATAATTTAATAAATAATTGATAAATAGAGCTTTTTTGCAATAACCATTTTAAAGACACTATAAATCGGTGTAGTATTTAAAGTTATAAAGTTCGATTCTGATTTTGTTTTAAATTACCTATAAAACTGGTATATGTGACCATGATTAAGACAATATATTGAAAAACAAGTTTTCGTAACTTTTATTTTAAATCTTTACAAATTTCAAGTATTAGTGCAAATAATAAGATTACTCTTATTGAGTGTTACGAATTTTAAATACCCTCCACCACTTACACTTGAAAACATTTGTGTGAATTGAATTTGCCTAGATTATAACCTTAATTAGGTATTAAGATAATAAGGAACTATTACCAATATATGACCGATAATCGTCATATTGGATAATCGTCATATTTTTTTGGAATTTATAAACGTTTATACACATTTGAAATTGAAATTTGAAATTGTGGAACTATATTCATACAATTTTGCTTATTTAAGTCTGAAATGGGTATTAAGCCAATGATTTATAGTTAAATTTTGTTCGAAACTTATTTTCTTATAGAAAATTGGAGTAAGCCAATATGAAGATTTAACTTATGACAATATAGACAGTTATTAATCATAAAGTTTGTTTGATATGTTTTTTACATTCGTATTTATATAATTGAAATTTAATGCATTTATTTTTCATAAATTTTAGTTATTAGTTAATAAATATAATGCTTCTAATTTTATTCAGATCTCTTGATTAAATTATATCTGAAGTTTTCCTCGTTTTTTAAACAAAGAGGTTCAATCAATTTCAGTGCAAAACATAATCTTAAGAAGTTTTAACTAATATAAACTTTGAATTAATGTTCGAGCAATTCCATGTGAAACATCAAACTAATGTATTTAATCAATTTTTCAATTTATTTTTTTACGTATGATATGTTAAGTTTTGTTTTTATATAAAATTTTAGCAAATTTTATAATAATATAACCTATAAAATATATACATAGTAAATTAATTTGTTGGAAGATAAATATTTAAAATTATTATTATTATTAATTAATAATATATAATATTATAATATTTATATAAATAAATAAAGATCTTTGATTAAATTATAATAAACTTAAGAAGTTTTATGTTTTCTAAACAAAACAATTGGATAACAATAAGTTTCAAAACATAATTTATAAAGTTTTGAGCTATATATTCTTTTATGTTATTAATGTTGATTTGTTTTTCTGTTTAAGTCTCTTTCAGTGGTATTGAATCGAATAAATAACATTTATAACTAATGTATTTAATAAAAAGAATTATTTCAATTGATATAATACGATATGTGAAAAAACAGCATTCAAATCCAAAACTCTAGTTGATTAAGAAAAAGTGGGTTTTTCGGTATTTTTGTATTGTCCTAGCATCGACAGTCTAGAGGGCTAACTCAATTGGATTAGAAAGTAAGATTCTCGACAAAACTTAACTTACAATCAACTGCTTAATGCCCAATCTTCAGACTTAAATAGCGGAAATTGTATGAAATATAGTTCACAAATTTCCAAAATTTCCAATTTCAAATGTGTATAAATTTATAAATTCCAAAACAATGGATTATATTGGACCATTATTTGCTCTAGCTCCCACGTAAGGCAACTTGGTTTTAAGCTTATGAAACTTTTAAATATTGAAAAGCATCACAATAATTGAATCATTGAAATTCGGCAGAATTTTCTGACTATACTTAATACACGTCACCAATATGACGATTATCGGCCCATATTTGGTAATAGTTCCTTATTATCTTATTATTGTTCCTTTTATTTTTATTATTGGATATGTTCGATACAAAACGCATTTATTTCATGCGCATTTATGGTGGAGGGTATTGAAGATTTGGCATAGCCGAATATAGCATTCCTAGTTGTCTGAAATAAAAATCTTAAATTAATGTTGTAAACAAAAATATCAAATTATTAAATAAACTCCTTAAATTTTATTATCACTACAACTGTCGTTTCATTACACGAGTTTTTGCCATTTTTTTCTTTCGAGTTATATTTCTTAATCAAATTTAACAATTTCCATTATTTTTATGTTCTTTTATTTTTATTATTTTCTTAGTTGATTGACAATTTGTCATCTGTTTAAGTTTTATTATGTGAAACAGAATTGAAGTAAGAATTTATTAAAGCCACAAATACAATCATTTTTATGTTCAACAAAACATTTTGTACTTATTTACATCAAAATGAATTAAATAAAAAATTAGATACTTTTAAGTTCAATTTTATATTTATTTAGTACTTTTATTATTTAAAGCGATGTGCGCCTATAATAAAAGGTTAAATGATGTATTCCTTTCCTTTTAGGGGAAAACGTTTGGCGAACATTTTTCATTTTCTTTGCAAATTTATTAAATTTTGTTAGGTCTTAGCAAGTTTTTCTAACCTAAGTCCAATATACAAGTTTGTGGTTAGATTAGGTTAGGATTAATGTCCTTGATGTCAGTGAGGGCCTGAAGAAAATTAGACCTTAGTATTTTAAATATTTTAGAAGACAACGTGGGCTTTAATATAAAACTTTAAATCTCACCTTCAACAGCTTTCCCAATCCATCTGCAAGTATCGATAATAATCAATATTTTTTTAGATTTTTATAGGAAATCTGACTAATATTTTCGAAAAATTTTAGGACCTCCATTAAGACTGCTAACTTAAAAACAAGGGTAAAATGGGTTACGAATTTATTGAGAATTGTATATCTCTGAAACTATAAAATATAACATACACATGTAAATAAATTTATTAAGAGATTAACAAGGACTATATTTATACAACACTTTTGTTGTTTTTAGAAAATTTTGAACGAATCAACATATTCGAGGTGGCCAACTTTAAAGGGTCGCCGACAACGCCAACTGAGCAGACCAGTTCGAAAATATATTTAATATAACAATGTATTAAAATTTTGTGGCTCTTCTTAGAACCTACACAACAATAAAAAATTTCAATAAAATATAAAAATCGAAAATAAAAAATTGGAAATATCTATTCCATAAAAAATATAGACCATTTTTAGATGACTTTATGAGATATTTCTATTTTGGTAAAAAAAAATAAAAATTGTTTCTGTTTCCGTATTGGTTAATTATATGATACCGTTTGTATATAATTGATAGCTTGTTGTTAAAATGTTGATAATGTTGAAAATGGACCTGTACCTCGAAAATTTTGGACCCTATGTCTCGAAAGCTATCAGAGAGCGGCAAAATTTATGTTACATATTTTTACCCACATTAAAAAATATTTAAAAAAATTGATGACGTAGAGAACGATCTTGATTTGTTTCTTTAAAGCAGCTCCAAAAACATCTGAGTCTAAAAATTAAATATTTTTTTATTCTGTAATGAATTACTACATTTCAAATGTCCTAACGTTTACTAAAAACTCTTCTTTTAAAAGTGTTAATTTATGTTAAATATTTATTAACATCATTTTAATTACAGCTTCTTTTACATTAACATAAGTATGTAAGTTAGAAAATGTGTACAATTACATAAAAGAAATAATGTAAATGTTCTCCTCTATTTTTAGTTGTCTCCCAAAATCACCTTTTCCTAGTTTAAGCCTTTTGCACTCGATTTAGTTTAGCTTGAACTTTCTTCTTGATCGGTTGTTTTAATTTGTTGTTCGCATGCGTAATAAATTAATTGAGAGTGAAAATTAAAAAAAAAATGAGTGAAAGTAACTAGAGAAATAGTTGTTGTGTTTATTAAAAAAGTAAAATAATTTGTGACAATGAAAAATTTTAATTTGCGTATGTTAAGTATTTTAAAGCTCCTTAATTTAAATATTTAAAAAAGAAAATTAAAAATAATAAGAAGTGAATTAAAGTGGTTTTGCTTCCCTCTCATTCATAAAAAATATAAGTGCAATATGCATCTCTTTTTCTTATTATTGCATTTTGTAAAACAAAGCATGTTTTTGCATGTTTTCCTTTTTTGCTTAAAAGTATTAGTTTGTTGTTGCTTTCTGCTGTTATGAGTGCGTTCAAAAACAAAATTATGAGTTATATTAAGACGAAATAATAAGAGTTAATTTCATTTGATGTATTTATAGCGCATGTTCAGTTTTGTCCTGTATAAAAGTTTTTTGTTGTAATAAACTGCATTAAATATTAAAAAAATATAATAAAAAATATCAATTGTTTTAAACCAAATTTATTAAAAAAGATATATTAGTGGACTTTAGGTTTACAAAATATTTTTCAGAATATTATTTTTACTGCTTAGAATTTCCTTAAAAAATTATTTAAGGAGTGAGATCAAAGCGAAACCAATAAACTTACAGTTTTAATTTTTTTTGTTTATTTAGAAAAATATTATGAATCATTTTCGGAAACCTTCTTGTAATGTTTTAAAAGTGCTTTCTGTCACTTTGCTCCGTTTAAAATCTGACACACTTTTGGTCACCTTTTGTACTTTTCAATTCTCTTTTAAAAAGAACCCAATATCTCTCCACTTGCTATAGCTCCGGGCAATTTGGAGGATTTACCTCTCTTAGTACAAATACTACATTATTGTGGTAAAAGAACAATAATGTAGTATTTGTACTAAGAGAGGTAAATCCTCCAAATTGCCCGGAGTGCTTATTCAACATAATAACAGAAGTAAGCCAAGTGAGCCAAAAATAAGTGGACACATTATTAAGTCTAATGGTTAACAATTTCTTAATCTAATAATTGATTACCTCTTATTGCTGCAACTGCATATTATTTTTTAAAATATTTTGACTGCTTTTGGGGCCGTAAAATTTCTTCAACATTCCCTTAAACATCAACAATATACAATTTTTAATTTGAAACTTGCGAAAAATTTGCCGGCCACACGTTCGTTAGCCATTATGCACCTAGAAGATTTTTTACAAAACTTTACTTCAATTTCCTCTAATTTTTTCCTGTCAGGAACTTTATAGGACTTTTATGTTGTGAAAACTGCACTTGCTTTAACTTTTCGAACCAAATAATCCGAGCACTAAGCTTACCGGACTGCTTTCCATCTGGGTTTTTAAGTACATCATGTGGACCATTCCTTTTACCTGAAAAAGATTTTTTTCAACGGACGAGTTCTCCCGGTACTGTTTAATAGCATGGAAAACGGTTGGACGACAGATCTTTGGATGTAGGGCCAAATTAGGGTTTGTTGAAAATGTTAACTAATTTTAGTACGTAATTTTTCCTGGTCACTCATTTTAATCAGATTAACAATTTATTCATTTGTCTCACATTAAACAAATACCTGACAAGTTTTGTCAAGAAAATTTCAAATAATACTGGGGTTAGCAGTTTTAATGCTAAACATCTTTTAAAAATTTTAATAATAATTTTATATTAATTGAATTTAGTACCAAAAATTACAGACCGATATCAGGAACGAAAACGCTTAATAAAAAAATAAAATGGAATTTAGAAATTATTTTCATATTATTATATATATTTTTAATTTTATAAAATATATTTTTACTAAAAATACTTAAATACTTCAACTTCTTTTTACAGAGTTAATCTATGTTAAATACTTATTAAGAGCATTTTAATTACAGCTTATTTTACATTTACTCATGTATGCAGAGAAGCAAGAAGATGTGTGACAATTACATAAAATAAATAATGTAACGAAATTATTCTTTTTCATATTTGCTATCATTTACCTTTTCCTAGTTAAACCTTTTGCACTCGGTTCAGTTTACCTTGAACTTTCTTCTTGATCGGTTGTTCTAATTCATAATTCGCATGCGTAATAAATTGTGAGAGTAGAAATTATTAAAAAAATGAGAGAAAGTAAAAAGAGAAATAGTTGATGTGTTTAATAAAAAATTATAATTAGTTTGTTATAAAAATATATTTAATTAATGTGTTTAATAATCCCATTAAAAAATAAATTTAAAATAATAAGAAGTAAATATTTAAAAGTGTTTTCGATTCCCTCTCATTGATAAATAAAAAAGTGCATTTGTTTTTTTTCATGTTATTACATTTTGTAAATCAAAGCATGATGTTTCATGTTTTCCTTTTTGCTTAAGAGTAATATTTTGTTGATGCTTTCTGTTGTTATGAGTGCGTTCAAAGAGAAAATTATGAGTTATTTTAAGATGAAATGATGAGAGTTAATTTCATTTGATGTGTGTATAGTGCATGTTCAG
Source organism: Cochliomyia hominivorax (assembly GCA_004302925.2). Classification (NCBI taxonomy): domain Eukaryota; kingdom Metazoa; phylum Arthropoda; class Insecta; order Diptera; family Calliphoridae; genus Cochliomyia; species Cochliomyia hominivorax. The sequence goes on from PYHX02000467.1 coordinate 103,965,155, forward strand.
TTTTGTTCTTTATAAAAAGGTTTGTTTTCTTGTTATTAATTGTTAAAAAATCAGGCGATATTTGAAAACATTATAATCAAGCAAAATAATAATTAAGAATATATAAAATCAATATAATAATCATATTTATATATTTAGAAAAGTAATACTACTTGAGATTGCGTTGTCAATTATCATCTAATAACTTTCAATCTTGAGACAAAATAATTTTTTGCTTTGCAAAATAATGCATGACTTTAAATGGAATGTGAAAATTTAAAATTATCTATTTTGAAAATTAATATATTTTAGAACTTTTTATTATTAATTTTAAAACATTCAGTTCCCACATAAAGTTTAAAAAGTTTGTCACACTTTTCATTTAGCAACATGTAAGGATTTTATATTCTATGTCGAATTTCCACTGCCCTCCACGACAGCACGCGTGAAGAAATACATTATACTTCGTACTTACACATTCATACTTGCACTAACAGACGTATACACTAAATGAGTCATAACACTTTATGAGACATAAAATTAGTTGAATTAGTGGCTATAACATTTTTTCTACGGAACCGATATTGATATTTTTCGAATTTGGTAATGAAGTACTTTTGTCTTAATATTATTTATTCTAATTTCTTTATTTCAAATTGAAAATTTTAAAACCATTTTATCGAATATCGGTCCGTATCTTTTTAAATACCGAACCGATTTTGTTGGTTTTAAATAGAAAGCTTCTCAGGACTATAATAAATACTCAGACCACGTTGTCAATTATTGTGAATGTGAGAGATTTTGATTTGATTCAAGAATATATAAATTATGTGGTCTGAGATGATTCTTTCTTAGCGTTACACACAGAATTACACTACATAGTGTGGTGGTGGGGGGTATAATAAAATTTGATTTCATTGATATGGCAACACTGTTAAAGAGCACTTTTTGCTTTGTTTAGTTTTATTTAAAATTTCTATCAAAACAAAAATAATGTATTGAAAAAGGAATTGTACTTGAGTAAAGTGAAAAGAATACGTAGTTTCTCTTAAATTTGTATACAATTTTATAAGTTTTTGAAATAGTTAATAATTAAATAAAAATAATAGATAAGTAAAAAATATCAATAATAGTAAATTAATATAAATAATTAATTTTATTAAATTTATTCATAAAATTTAGTTTTATTAAAAATAGAAATATGAGGAAAGATACCTTTAGCTAAATAATACAAGAAATATTTTAGTTTTATAAAAAATACATAATGACATGTCTTGTCTTGCAATCTTTGCTTTATATTTTTATAACAAAAAAAACCTTATCATAAACCAGAAAAGGTGCTACCACCAAAACTACTACCACTAGCCATGCCCTTCTTTACGGTGGTTATCCATATAAACTTGTTATATGGTCGAAGTTTCAAAGATATTTAAATGGAATTCATCATTTCATATAGGTTCCATACAAATGTCCACAGGAATGCACTTTTTACCTCATGAATTCCTTTATTACAAAATAATTTTAACAAAATTTGTCATAAATAGTTTCGTATACTACGTATACATGATCCCTTAGTAAAAATATATAAAAATGCTTCAGACTAATACAAATATAAATATCATATTAATGTTAACTCTTAAGCATAAATTACGAAAACAAATTATTAATAGTTATGTAAATTAGAGAGTTTCATATAAATGTAATGCAAATAAGAAATTAAGGACAAGAGAGTTAAGTGAATTAAAATAAAAAATATATTTTTAAAAATAATGTATAATTAAAAGTGAAATAAAAAATAAAGAAATAAATAAACAATATGTTTTATAAATTAAAAAAAAGTGAAATATTAAAAAATTATTTTAATAAAATAAAAATATGTTGCAATTTAAATAAAGTTCATGACAAAATAGTGATAATTGTTTTTAAAATTTATAAGATTTCAATAACAAAAACGGGTTTCGGTTCGCGCAATTTTAAATTCATCAGGGACATGCCGTATGCAAAAAAAAAAAACAAAATTGAAGGTATTAAATAAATTTTTTATTAATATTTAGTGAAAAGTTTTTTAGTGTATTCTATTGTAATTAATGAAATAGTATTTATTTCTTTTTGCAGCAGTTGCTCCAATAGTCTTAATTATATACCTTTTAATAAACATCTTAAATTTTAATTATAAATTATTTTTAATATTTATTTCCCAATTTGATATACTTATTCTACTTTTTTTAAGAAAAATTATGTAAATCTTCAAAAGCAAGTCCTTAAATAATAATTCTAAATTAATAGTTTTTGTGCCACAAAAAACTGTAAATATTTTAAATTGCTTTTGTATTTTTGCTTACTATGGCGGTACCCCGTCGTATTAATAATATATTTTATAAATAAACCATACGCATCAATGTTCTCAACGCTAACGAATATGCTTTACACTAAGGGAAATTTTTTAAATAAGTGGTGACTTTACTGTCAGTAATACTTCTATTTTTGTTGTTGTATATATTATGTAATACTATTAAACTCTGCAAATTTAGCTTCAGATGACCAAGTTTCATCTACATAATTATCACTGCAGAAGTAAATACTTAAAAACTAGTTTACATATTTAAGTTATAGAAGTAAATTTTTTTAATAAATTTTTCAAGAATGTTTTTTATCTTTCGGTGTTCTCACTCTGAAGAAGTGTAATTTCTAGTTCTAAATAAAATCTATGTAAATAAAGCTAATATTTAAAAATTAGTTAAAATATTTAGTTAAAGTTGAGGTTTTTCGGTAAATTGATCACTATTTCTATGAATGATATACTGTTCAATCATAAAAAGTTAATAATTATAATTTTGTGCTGACGTCTGTCTGTTTGCCCTGGCGATATGTCCATGTAACGTTTCGAATAGAGATATTATGATAATATTTTACATTTATATTTTGAACAAAGAAGAAAACCTATAAAATACAAAGAAATTGTTGATAAGCTCTTTGCTCATTACAAAGAGATCGGTTCGGATAGCCGTCGACAGAGATCCTTTTCCGAAAATAACTTTAAAGTGAATAAATTTTAAAATAATTTTAGTACTATTTCATATATTTAAGATTTATGCAATCAGAAAATGCTCAATCATAATATATGAGAATTGGTCCGTAACATCCTGTAGGTCAGCGCAGGATCAGCGCAGGGGGATTTCAGATAGAATTTTGGAAAAATCATATAATATAAAATATAAATTTTTTGTCAAAAATATTTATATTAAAATAACATAACTTTTAATCAAAAATACAAAGTTATTTGGTTCCTACATATTTTTTAAGTATGGCTATGTAATCCTCTCTATACCACATTGTTGGTTGTAAATGACAGTTACGAAAAATTTATGAACGACTCTCGCATAATCATAAGAAGAAATGATAGACCGACCCTGGTGTGTCCAACATCGATTTTATATTATATTTAATTGACCAGTTGTTATGAATTTCATTTAAATTGCATTTAATTTATGAATTTTATGGGCATAAAAACTCTTTTCGGAAGGACATTTATATGGGACCAAATATGACAAATTTCAGTAGTCTTTGAGCCAGTAACGTAACATGTACAAAACTTCATAAAATATATAACAATTATGACCTTTAAAGACGGATATCGTAAAAACGAACGGATATTCTGAGTCGAACGGTATACTTTAAAGTGGGTGTTACACCATTTTTTATGTTTGTCACAGACATCGGCACAAATGCATAATAACCCAATCATCTATGGTGATGTGGGGTTTAAAAAAGCCTTTTAGGGGCAGATTGAATTCATTAAACTCACTTTCGATATGTGGGATCAAAATCGATTGTTCATATTTTTGCTTAAATCTTTAAGAAAATAAAATTATAATTTCTTCTATTTTTATTAATATCATGATTTTTAAAAATGTTTACTACGTTTTTTATTTAAGTTATTATTCAAATTCCCCTCATACCTCGAAATATAACTAATATATTTTATATCTTTTTTTCTTTCAATTCTTTAGCAATTTGGTAAGTTATTTTTCCTTATTTTTGTCCATTAAGTTTTATTATTTCGTGCCTTAAATAGTTGTTTCTGCAAAAATAACTTTATAGTCAACTATTTTTTCTTTTACTTTTCTAATTTGCTATTTTTGCATGTCATTTAAAATAAAATGTTCTTCTATCTCGTTATATATATTAATAATCGATTTTTATCTTTATTTTTGCCATCTCTACATTAATTTTTATTCTCTTTATTTAAATTTGTCATTTAAGAGAGATTATATTTGTTGGGAAACATGTTTTGAATATTTTATTTAACATTATTTTTACTCTAAAACGAAGAATACAAAAAATTATATTTTCGTATGTTGAGGCAAATTTGTAACATTTAAACTTTATTTTCCTTCATATTTTGTTTCACTTCCTTTTTTCGTATTTTTGAAATTCGTGTTTAATTTTTTGGGGGAAGATGCAGAAGAAAAGAGTGAGATAGAAAAAATTTTAAAACACGTTTTTATTAAAACTTTTTATCCAGTAATATTTGGTCTTTTTATACCCCACACCGCAGATGGTTGGGGTGTTATGCGTTTCTGCAAAAATTGCAACGGGCAGAGAATTGTACTATAACCACTTTTAAGAATTGCGTTCGACTCGGGACAACTTTCTGATTCGATTTAACGATATCCGCATGTTCGTCTGGACGGTTGGCTATACTGGCTGTCCATATAAGCATTGTGAACAAAATGCAGACTGCAGTTTTAAAGTTATCTTAATAAAATAAAGCATGTGTCATTACCTTGACCCAAGGACGATATCTATTGAAATTGGTGATGATGGGTCTATTATTTCACCTAGCCCCCATACGAATATTCCTCTCGAAATGGGGATATAAGTTTACAAAAGTCTTAAGTTTAAAGCAATTTTAGTGAAATTTGGCACAAATTAGTCTTATAATATCTTAAAATGATGTATATACGAGGATCGGTCCATTATGTCTCATAGGTCCCAAATAACATTGAAAGGCATAAATCTCAGATATACGTTGGTTATCAGAATTGGTCAAATGTAACGCTATAACGCCCACAGAAAAAATCCATTTAGAACGCATTAATCCCACTTGGATGTTAGTACCAGTACAATATACAGTATTCTTAAGTATAAATTAAAAAGATATATATACGATGATGGTTCATTAACTTTTATTATCTACCACTTATAACCTAAAATGTAGTTTAGGGTATTAAATAGTAAGGCTTGACCATAACTTCTTACTTGTTTTTTTTTTTTTTTTTGGATCAAGTTATCTTGTTAAACATGTCAGTTATTCTGGTCTACGCAGTTGGCTCAGTACTCAGTCTTTGCATCCTGTCACTGTAATAAACAGGATCTTGAGTTGTGCAGGAACAATAATGTGATATTTTTATCAATAGAGACAAATCCTCCAAACTTTCGTTTTTATTAACATATATGTAAAGAATTTGTCGATCTCACTCCTTATGTGTATGTGTTTGATATTTTATATGTTATAGGAATTTTAAGGAAATATTTCATGTTTGTTTTTTTAATTAGAATTGTGTAGGAGGATTAAATTTCTTTCTTACGCATTTACCTTCAAATTAAAAAAGAACTTGGGAGGAAAAGTATTTTACTTGAAGAAAACAAAAATGACTGCAAATGATTTTTGAAATTTATGAGGTAAAAAATTTAGAAGAAAAAAATGTTTTCTTGTTAAACAATTGTTAATGTTTTTAAAAGCAACGTTATTATTTGTTTTTAATGGCAAAAAGGAGATTTTAGAGAAATATATTACAAGTAAACCGCCAAAAAGTATTTGTAAATAATTTTCTTATTTAAGTCACTTTTATCTAATGACTAGTTTATTTTTCTCTCATAGATAAGTCAACTATTTATTACACTTTTTAATTTGTTTTGTTTCGTTGTTTTTTTACCAGTAATTAACATCAGCTTAAGCTAATTATAAGCCTCCGATGTTAATGTGTTTTACACTTTGTTAACGATAAATTTTGTATTGTGACCCTTAATGTCGCATCTTGTAATTAAATTGTATTTAAATGGATATTAACGTTGTTAAAACATGGCGCTTTGCAAATGATTATATTTAAAAAAAATTTTAAGTGACATAAGAACACACACACAAACCCACATTCATTAAATTTCCACAGAAAATTTAATGCTAAAAAATCCGGTAATTAAACTTTTTGTTCTATATAATATTATAGGTGGAACCCTTTTTCCAAACGAGAATATATTGTTTGTATAGGGAGAATTTTAAAGATCCTCTACTAAAAGTTCATTGTAATACATATTAACTAAAATTTACAAATACCCACGATTATAGATGAACATTATGTTTTCATAGGAAGTCATTTTGATTGTCTTTAATTAAGTAAAGTTTGACAGAATTTCTTTGAACATTTTGATTTTTTTTACAGCATATATTCCTTTTCCTTCATAATTTCAGCTGTTTCGCTTTCATTTTCGTTAAATGTATATATGATTTGTATTGGAGTATGGCTGCTTTTTAATATCTTTAATTAAAGGCGAATATTGGTTTTTATCCAATTAAAAAATATATTAAAATATAATTCGAGTTAAAATAGTAAAACTTTACAATTATTTAAATTTTCCTGCATTGTGATAATATCTGACGAAAACACGTATTTCTTTATTTACGAAAAGTTTAGGGTCGTGTTTCACCATAATTGGAATTCATCAAATATGTAACGTTGTTTTTTTTTGCAAGATTTGATTGATTTTCGATCATAGGAAATTTGACATGTAGCTCTCATAGTGTGCGAGGATGACACCAACGGTTTGAAGTATTTAACTTTTCCATTCCCCTTGAATAGTTTTTTATACCAGTTGGCAAATTTCCAAGTAATTCTGAGAAGGTAAAATAATTTTAAAATATTATAAGGTGTATTTGAGCTGATGAAAAATAATTGAGTTGAAAATGGTTTTCTGAAACGACGTCCTTAAAAGTAAACTCGATATCTAAAACTAAATTCTGGTACAGGCACCACATTTATAATCGGTCCACTATACAAATGTTTTTTGCTGAAATAGAACTATAAGGTTACAAAAGCACAACTAGGTTTCAAAGTCCAAATAAACACATAATTGTCAATAATTTATAATCGAAAATCATTTCTTAAAATTGCTCTAAAGTTTCAAATCCAAGTAATATAATATTTTAGTTAATTCAGCCTTATTTACAGAACAGATAACAGTTTACCTGCTGGGATAAGCGAATATTAAAATGACTAGTCGGCAGTTTAATATAGTATTCGGTATAGTCTTTTAAGAGTCTCTATCGGGTAAGTAGTTCCACTATTAACCCAATATTGATTTTACAACATCTTGGCTTAGATTATGTGAAAGTAGTGTCATCTAGGAGAGTAAATTTACCTCTTTTCTGGGCTTAAGATATCGTTAAGATACTTCAGAGAATCATAATTGATTTTTTTCTGGATAAAGAAGAGTGCAAAAAGAAAAATTAGACAAATTTATAGAAATTTTTTGTTTCGATTTGTAGGTTATTACATCTATCAGCCTACAACCCTTTCGTTATTATCACTATTTTTAAGGTATCAAATACCAATATGTTGTTATTGCATTCGGGATATTGTTATTAGCACTTTCATAAAAATATATAATTCTTAATTTCTTCAATTTTTATTTTTGGACAACCCGAACATTCCTCCATTTACCAGTTTTTTTAGTGGAGGGTATACAAAAATTGTGTTAAAAGGCGTAAAACAAATTAATGTTTAAAAGTTTAAAAACGAAAACAGATAATAAAATTACCTTCAAAATTCTTTTACTAGAGAATAAAAATGTATTTTTAAACACCAACTTTTAATGACACATTTGCAATTTATAATCTTTTTCCACAATAGAGGAAGAAAAATTGTTTTTGTTAAAAATTTTGCAATATTTTGCCTGCATAATTAGTAATTTCTTTTACCAAATATTTCAACTTTTAAGTTAAAAAAGCAAATATTTTAGACAGATAAAAAGAAAAGAGAAAAGGAATTTCCCAATTTCACTTAAGGAAAATAGTATTTTAGTAACATATTTTTCTTTTATATTTTACATTTAACAAATATGCAACTATAACCGACTGAAAAAAAGTGCAAATATTTTCTAGTTATTCTATTTTGTTTTTCTCTCCATTTCATGCACTTATTTCATTTCACATGAAATGAACATTCACTTTTCATTTTTCTTTTTTTTAAATATATTTTTACTAAAATACTTTTGTAACAACAATTTGTTTATCCTTTTTATGCCTTCTTTTTCTGTAAGATATTCTATTTTACCTTTTTTTGTAAAAGCAAAAAGGGAAGATGATTACATTTGGTAGAATTCTTTAATACTCTTTTCTACTTTGAATATAAGTTAAATGAGTGAAGTTTTAATATCCTTTCGACTTTTAAGACATCCCAGATCTTGAAAATGCAATCAAACTTCCCTCCGGATACTGTCAGACGCTGACTCTAGTGCATTCAATCACCATAATGTGTATTATTGGGAACAAGTATAAACAAGGGACCCTATTGTAATGAGTCATTTAAAGAGATAATGGCTTATTTTCAAGACAAGTGTATGTTAAAATGATTAGTCCGGAGTTTAGTAAACAGTGTAGTCTTCTTTTAGGTTAATATCTATCTAGATCTGACAGTCTCCAGTTCGGTATTTAAAGCTGATTCCATTTTCTCTACATTAATTTTAAAAAATCAGGATATGGATTAACTTTCAATATCGAGAAACTATTTCAGTTTCCAGGAATTTAACAAATAATTTTCTGTACACCTAGAGGCCTATATTTGTCTTTATTTAGAGCTTAAGATATCTTTGAGATACTTAAAAATATTTGCATTATTTCCAAGACAAAGTAGAGTACCAAAAGCAAAAGTAAAAAAACAAAGAAGAGAAATGTAAAAAATTCATTGCACTTTATTTCTTCATTACACTTATTGTAAAAGTGCTTAAGGTGCTCTCGTTGGTTATTTTCATTTTTTTCTTCTTCTTTCTTTTATACTTTTTTTAAACTTCTTTTTGTCTTAAAAGGAAAAAAAATTAATTTATCAAATTGTTTCGCTTTTAAGAAAAGAAAATGCTCTAAGAAAACTTGTTTTTCATTATTTTCTTTTAAAACTTGGATTGATTTAATTAGAATAAGTGAGGACTTCCGTTAATGGTATACAAAATTTGGACTTTAAATTGTAAAAATATTTTTAAAAGTTATTTACTTTGATCTTCTTCATTGCCAGAAGTTGCAAATGAGGGTATAATTACTTTGTCATTCTGCTAAAAAAAAATAAAACATAAAAAATACAAAAAAATCGCAGTAACGATGTAAAACCGTTTTTTTTTTTCATAAAATCAACTCTTTGGTTATGAACGTTTTTACAGTTTGCAATAATCAAACTTTTCAAAAATAAACGATTCCGAAATACCGAATTGATTCAGTATTAAAAATGTGCAACATGAGGAAGATACAAAGATTAGAGAAAGCAAATTAGATATTTTTTCACTGAAATAGCATCAAATTCTTGAAACTTTAAACTGAATTTGTTTTAAACTAATTTAATTAATTTTTACTAAAGTATAATTTTTCAAGTTAGTTTTTGAAAAACTTAGATTTAAAAAATCAGAAGTTTTTCAGAAACAAAACATTTTTCCAGTTTTCCCTGACATTTTTTGTTATAAATTCATTTATTTAATATTATATTATTAATTAAAAATATATGTGCTTCCATTAAAAATTTCACTAAAAATAAAATTTTCAATTAGGTTTCAATGATAGTTCAGGTACATCATACTCTAAAGCAGAATCCATTGACTCAATCGTAAGGTGGTAAGCCTTACCCTGATAAATCAATCACGTCTAGAATATAATTTCGAAAAACATAGTACTTTTGCTTTTTATTGCTGACTATTCACAAAAAAGATGGAAGACCATCTATTCCATTGGCAATCTTGGCGTATTTTCTTAACACCCAGTGACTTGTGATTACAGACATTAATCTCGATATATATACTTATCAGTTGCTTTTTTTGTCATTGTCATAATCCTAGACAACTAAAATTGTGCTTTTATCTCTACCCATTCTCGCTCATCAACACGAAAAAGTGTTTAGCGACGATTACCCAATTGGAATTTTAATCGATTCCACATTGAATATATTAGAACCTTTTATGGACTACTCATCTTCTAGTTCTAACTTGGTAATAGTTTTCGTACGCAGTGACCTAAATATTAGTCAGCTGCGTCAGCATTTGTAGACCAGCAAAGACGTAGTATTAGTGGCTTTCGGAGACAAAAGTGTAACCTAACTGTCCATAAAATTATCAAACTTCCTAGGAACAATTCTGCTCCGAAGATTTTTATACACGCTAAGTCTGTATTTATTATGTCTATATTTATTATTATTCTATGACTCGTTAAGCGGGTTTTAAACCGATATAAAATTATCTTTTCAATTGCAGGTCATGGTGGTAAATTATTCCACTTTCTTAACGAGACGTGTGAAATAGTCACTCAACTGAAGTTATTATCTTCAGATAAGTTTTAGATCCAAGTACAAATCGCCAAATAAGTGTCGGATTTCTATTTTCACTTTGGGCGTTAGAAATTTCCACGTTTCTTTTTTTTTTCTTAAATTTAAAGAAGTTTTGTTTTTCATTTTCTATTTAAAATGATTAATCACAAGTTTATTTTTTTCTGTAATCTTTAATGCGTCTTTATTTCGTAAAAGATGTCGAAAATCAAAGTTAAATGCAAAATAAATGATTTAAAGAAATCAGATTTAATATAAAAATGTATTTTCGTTATATTATAATAATAACAATGACAATAAGAATTATTTCAGTTCAGCTGAAAATCATTTAATATTTTATTTACTTTTTCCCTAAATTAAACAGAATTTTAGCATGTAAAATATTTCCTTTATCTAATCTCCTCCACCTCCTCCTCCTATTGATGTCTTATTTAGATTTGTTGATTGTTATTAATAATGAATGAGGGTTTCATTCATTTCCTATAGCTTTTTTGCGACTAGTAATTTTGACATTTTGTCGTCTCTTTACAAATATTTTCCTCCTTTTTTTGGTTGGTGTGTCTGTATTATATTTGATCATATTGCGTGAAGGAAGATTTTTCGCTTTTTTATTGTTTATTTGAAATCCATTCTTTTCCTAAGTATTTTCTTGTTTCACTTTAGCGTTTTATTACAAATCTAATTTCATTTATTTTTCTATTCTATTGTTTGCCAAGTGTTGATTTTATTGTTTATTTTAACATTTACTTTTGTTTTCTTTGTATTTTCATTATTATTTGTTATTATTGTTATTTTTCTAAACAATATGTGAGGATAATTAATCATAATTTTTAATACTAGAAAATAATAACAAAAATACAAGTCTTATCAAATATTGATTCAACATAAATAAACTTAAAGGAAATCGAAAGACTGGAAATGAACAATTTTGTAAAATAAAATCATTTATTACCAAAAACAAAAAAAAAATAAGAATGCTACATTCTGCTTTGCCGAAACTTCAATACCCTCCACCACAAATGAGTGAGAGGTAAATTCGTTATATTTCGTACATACACACTTACACATACATTCACAGAATTATACAATGTATAACTTTTTTTCTAAATATCATATTAGAACACCTTATGAATCATGAAATTTGTTATATTTGTTACTATAACTTTCTTACTAAACCCATTTTACATTTTTTTGCAATGGCAATGATATAGCATATAGCTTAATATTATAACAAAATTTGTTGATATGTAATTGACAATTTCATAAAAGATTTTCGATTGAACTTAAAGGTTACATTAGATATCGGTCAATATTTTTTGATATACTTAACCGATTTTCTTTTAAATAGGAAAATTTTCAGCACTACAACAAATGCTCAGGCCGAATTTCATTGTCATTGCCAATTATTATGAATGCGAACGTGCTAATAACAGACAGACTAACGAACAGGCAGAGAAACGAACATAGCTAAATGAAAAATATATATACATTATGGGGTCTGAAATGATTCCTTCTTTGCGTTTGTTATTCCCTCAAAGTTTGGTTCATAAGAATCTTTTAAGCCTGAAAGCCTATTCCAGGAAATGGGATTATAAAGGTGCAATAAGCAAATTGTTAAATTAGATTCAAACAGACAGTTTAACAAAAATTTAATTAAATTTATTGTGACGATTTTTAATGGAATTAATCTTTTATTAAGTGTCTTATAATCTCAAAACCATTGTCCTGGAAGAAAATATTCACCAATATCAAAAAATTTTTTTAACAATTATTCCAAACGGCTAGAAAATTGGTTCATAATAATGACCCCAGCACAACCTTGTTTCTTTGGGTTTTTTATATCAAAATCAATTTATATGGCAAATTTCAGAAAATTTTCTTAAAAATTGCGACCTATATGGCGCACAGAGTTTGGGGTGTATTAGAAATTTGCATATTTCATTGATCCGATTTTAAAGACATTTTGCACGATGATGTGTGTTATGGTTAAATTTCTGTATAAATCGAGCTAATTATTTAAAAAAAAAATTCAAATATTTTTTCGTAGTTTTGAGGTTGTCTCAGATATCGATCTATAACGTTTTTGCTGGTAAACCGATCTTTTTAATAAAAACTGCTTAGGACAGTAGGAAAAAATAGCAGTATCCAAATTTCGTTGAATTCGGCCAATTTTTCTAGGCGTGAGTACAGACAGACCAACAGAAATGGGGTCTGAGATGATTTATTCTTAGTGCAACACACGGAATGATAAAGTTAATATACCCGCATCACCACTTATGGTGGAAGGTATAAAAATGTTACATTTTTATTATTTTCTCTAATTCTTTTTTTATTTTTTTCTTTCTCTTTATAAAATTATTTTATAAAATTATTTAATATTTTAGTCTACATTTTGTACCGGAACTAATACTGAATTTAAACAAACATTTTCCAGACAATTGTGTTATAAAATTTTCAAAATTATATATATATAAAACTAGTCTTGTTTTAGTTTAAATTTTTGTGGCTATAAATTAAGCTTAAACTTAATTAAAATAACGAAAATTTAAATTTCCGTTGTTTTCTTAATTGTGTTGTTGTTTATTTTAATTAAATGTTTAATTTACAACACAGCGACCAACATTATTTTCTTTCTTGTTTTCTTCCTTTTTCTGGAGTAATTTTCGTTGACATCCTTTTTATCTCGCCTTCTTGTTACTTTTTTTTTGTAAATAAGAGCTAATTGGAAATTACTTAAACAATTAAGAATACAAACAATGATGATTTTCTCTTAAATTAAAAAAGGAACTTAATTTTTGTAGAAAAAATATTAATAAGAAATTTAGTACGTGACACAATGGGTTGAAATGACTTTAATGATAAAAAGAAAAAAGGAAAATATTATGATAAAAAGTACTAAATAATCTTAAATTTCAGAAACTTAGATACGGAAACAATCAAAAGGGGAAAGCATTCGATAAAATGATACATATTTTGGTTTACGTTTCTAAGGAAACATACATACAGTAGGGCGGGTCAAAAGAAAGTTGTGCCCGTTACTACCTCGAATAAAAGAATATTAGACTTATTAGACTTTTTTTTCAGTCCATTTGCTTCCAAGTCCGATCGGAAAAAGTTATATATTGTTGTTCATGATTTGGAAACAGCTTTATTTTTATTTTTAATAATTTTTGTATTTATACTCTAATATCCTACTATGTTTACGACATAGTACGATCCAAAGTTGTAGAAGTTCATAAATTAATGGATTCAATAAATTCATTATTTCCTGCGAGGAAAAATAATAAACAAATGTAATTGGTTCATTCGTCGAAAAAAATAAAAATCATAACAATCAAAATCAAACAATTTTTTGTCAATAAATTCCCTCAGGCATATAAGCCAAGAATTTGTACCCATGCGATTACTTGGACATTTTTAGTATTGTTTGGTAAGGATATGGTTCCTGCATAAAATACAAGCAGTCTCCTTTTAAATTGCGAAGATATGGATTATTGAAGATTAGCATTTTTAGTGATTTATTTAAATACTTATTGGATAATTTACTATCCGCTAAAAGCTATCAAAGGATAAAACCCAACACCCACATGTTTTATATGGCTCCATTTCTCCTCCATACACTGTCGCGATTCTTTTGAGAATTGCAATAGCATTTGTAAAGAACTATTAGGAAAACTCAATGTAAACTCAAATAAATTTAACAGTTTTCTTTCATAGTTTAAGTGTTAAAAAAATTATCCTTCTACAAATTATCGTTTACCGGGCGTATACTTACTTTTTGATTTATAACATAATTCATACGCATCTGTGTTCTTCATTTGCTTTAAGGATTAACGAAACTTCAAATAGTAGTAATCTATTTTTGAAAGTAACATAGGCTATAAACCTCCTATACAGAGAATATATTAGGTGCCAAATATATATAACAACTGTAACAATAAATAAAGATTTATTTCAGTACACTCTACACCACCGTAGGTGGTTAGGATATTATGCGTTTGTGCTGATGTTTGTAACATACAGAAATAATGGTGTAACACCCACCTTTAACTATACCATTCAATTCAGAATTACTTTCAGAGTCAATTAAACGATACCCGTCCGTCCGTCTGTCCATCCGTTTGTCCATGTACTTTGTTGAAATTTGATACATATTACAAGGACGAAGCCTGTAGAAACTGGCTATATTCAGTCCAATATTTCAGGTACTTACCTCCCGGAATACAACGTCATTCCTCATAAAAGTCCTAAATAAAAATTTATTTTAACGAAAACGCAACGGGTTTCACTTATTATAAAAACAAATCTCATCGTATTTCGTACATTCCAACTAAGTTAATTTTTGAAAATTATATTTTTCTTGTGAAATTCTGTCAGATTATTTTGACTTTCCAAATTTATTCACTGAAGATTATTCTTTCAAAAATGGTTTGTTGAAATTCGTCTTGATTTACAGTTTCAACAAAAAAGTTTGATCTCAAGATAAGATTTGATTATGAAAACATTTATTTTCATATTCAGTAAGATTTAGAACTTTGTCAGCAGTTCGAAATTAAAAAGGAAAAAACGTTATTGTAATAACTTTATAATCCTGAATTTGTATCGAATCATGAATATTAACATTTTTGTAAATAGTAATTTGAACATTTAATGGATTTTTTAAAATATGAATAAAACACACACATTCTCTCTTTAAATTCATCACTACTTCACCAAAGATTTAAAAACAATTAGTTTTGATAAATTACTGAAGTTTCTTAAGAAAAACATTAAAATTTGGCATAATTATCTAAAATTTATATATTTCCCTAAAAATAAACATTAAGTGATTTTTATTGCTACAAACGCTATAGCAAATAATTCTTCATTACAAACACTAAATAGATTCTGACTAATACAAATTTATTTGCATGTAAAAACGATTTAAAGATCTATAAGCAATTGTAACGGAAACGGAAACTGGTAAAACAATAATTATGTCTGGAAATTAAAATGTTTGTTGGCTAAAAGCAAAATATTCAATTTTCTAGTGTTATGTCCTCTGTGACAGAGACTGTGTATGTCTGTTTCTGAGGGATGTTAGTTGTGAAAACAAAAGTAATAAAAAACAAAACATTAGAAATAAATAACAAAATAGAAAAACAGAAGTGAACAGAAAACTTTAAAATAGAAACTAAAAAATCACTCGAAAAAAAATACTTTTTAATTAAAACAACTGTAAAAATAATTAAATTTACATGAATATAAACATTTAAAGCAAATAGCCTGAAAAAATATATTATTAACAAATTTTATGCTAAATTAAATTTTAAAATAAAAAGCAAAAAAGTCTTATAAAAAACAAGTAAGGATATTATAGTTGGTGAAGACAGACTACGTAATACCACAGACCAAAATGTATAAATAGTAGCAACGAAAAATTAATGATTTAGTTCTTACTGTACAGTACATACTTGAGACAATAACATTTATATGAAATTTATAGGTTTTAAATAAATTTTGCTGGATGGTTATATGAGAGCTAGAAGAAATTATGGACCGACCATCTGTATGTGGGACTTATGCCCTTAAAAGAGATATTTTGAAGGGGTTTTGTTTGCGACCTATTAGAAATAATTTTGTTGAAATCGCTTAGTATTAAGAACTTTTATGATCTTAAAACGCCGTACCAAGAGGAACATTTGTATTGGAGGTATCTGAATTATTGGACCGAATATGGACAATTTCAAAGGGGTTCGTTTTTAGGCCAAAAAAGTAATATGTACCAAATATAATCGAGATATCTCAAAATTGCTGCCTATATACTATTCACAACGTTAACATGATGGACGTACGGATATCGTTAAATCGATACAGAAAATTATTATGAATCAAACTATATACTTAAAGGTGGAGATAACATCATTTTTGCTGCATGTTACAAACCACCTACGTGGCGTAGGGCATAAACAACCACCTACGGTAGTGTAGGGTATAAATAATGAAAATAAATATTGAACAAATAAAAGGCTTATAATTCTTCTTTTTTCGTTTTTTATTATTAATAAATCTTTTGGCAAAAAGTCAAAGCAACTGACAGAAAACAAAAAAAAAAATATATATAGTGAATGAAATATGAGGATATTAAGTGTTGACTTTATGATTTATTTTGTTTATTAAATGTAGACAAAAACAAATAATTATAACATCCTTCCCTTAATTGAATGCTGTTATGAAAATTCGCTATAGAATATTTGTATTAAAAAGGGCTTTAAGTCTTCTTAGAAAATTTTATTTGAATGTGAATTTCTTTCATTAAAATTAATTTGAAAGGTTTTTAAATAAAAACTTTTGTATTATATTTTGGAATATTAAATTCGTTTAAATAGTCATATGTGTGAAATTAGGCTGGTCTCATTTTTAGGAAAACAAAAATTCGATTTTTTTATTAAAATTAATAGAAAACGTGATATATCGTAAACCAAATCAACATCGAATATCCGTTCTCCGGTGTTGTGATCAAACGAGTGTTTTTGTATTAAGAAACAATCGGAAGTAAAGCATTTATAAATGATTCTATAGAGTAGTTAAAGTAAAAACAAAAAAAAACAACCAGAATATTCATCAAACATGAAGATATGATCCACAGTGTTTCAAATGAAAAATTAAATGTAAATTGGGAACGGTTTCAATGAAATATTTTTATAACCTGTGGTGACAAACTTTCTTGTGGACTCATCCTCATTAGGTTCGCAAAGTTCAAACTCAAATCTTAGACATCTACACTTTTACTATCACTATTTCACTGAAATTTCCGTTCGAAAGTTAAATTTCATTTTTCATTTAATACACTGTGCTTCTTCTATTTTGAAAACAGTGAAACGGAAATTTTCCTAAATCTCCTACCTCCGAAAAGCTAAACCCATTTCAATGAAGTTATACATAGTGTGGATGAGTTGATTTGAACTCAGCACTGGTCCAGTTCTTTATATCTAGACCAATTTTAAAATTGCTTATGAGAGTTGTGGGAAGGTTTCTCTTACGTTTAAGAGATCATTGGTTTCAAAGATATTAATTATACTTTTTGATGCACTATGGTAAATTTTTATGCTAAATTTGTTTCTATTTTGTAAGATATACTTTTATTTTATTCGGATATAAATCTATATTCGTTTTGCAGAAAAAATGATTTCTCATCGTTATTTTGTTAAAACAAATTAAGCTTAAGTTTTTTACCTTGACATTTTTCGTAATAAATTTTTTGACCCTCCCTGATATAGGTTGAGGAGATACAACAGAAATCGTAAAAAGTCTTTTTTGCAAAATTAATTATGGGATTTTCTTAAGAAAACCAAAATTAATACAAATCAAACAAACATGAACTTTCATCCAACCTGTGGTGAAATATTGAAACAATGAATTAAGAACATAGGAGCGTATGAGCTTTTCTAATTGTATCACAAAGCTACAGTTGTGGTCAAAATAATAGAATTATCATTAAAGATATTTCAGATGTAAATTATTACTCGTGTTAATTTAAAAAAATACGCATTCATTGCCTCAGAGAATATGTTGTGAATTGCAAAACTACAAAATTGGGGATAAAAATATTCATGAACAAAAACAAATCAGCAACGAAGATGGTTTTTATTTTGACCAGAGTTGTAATAGAGCAAATTCTGCTATTGTGGTTTAAAAGCGCTCAAAGAATTTACGCTCAGAAAATATGATCAGAAATAAAAAATAAAGTTTAAAAAGAAAACTATAAATATATCATTAATACAGTTGTGGAATATATAAATGATAACCTTAATTTGTTTATAAACAAAAATAACACCATAACCTTAAAATATTCAGTTATTGAGGGAAAATATTGAAAATGGTATCGGAAATAAAAAAGTGATTCTCGACTAGATATTGCTTTAATAAGAATAGCGAAAGTTCATCCATTCATAGTGGCAAAATCTGGTATTAATGAATCTTTAAACTTGAAGAAAACCTGATGTTGCTGTAATTAAGACAAATAACTGAAAATCAGCACCACTTACAATTTCATTATATATCAGATTGAAGTACCAGATCTATAACTTGATTTGATAACTTTATTTCTACTTCATCGATTTTGTTGACTTCAATTATCAGTTTTCAATTTTATTGTTTGTGTTTAAATGTTTGTACAATATTTGCTACCAAATTCGCTTCAGTTCCAAAAATTATTTTCGAAAGAAATCAAAAATATTGACCCCTTTAAACTGGGGATCAACCTAGTAAATGAAAAGGTACCGTTACAATTTATATTGTACATAAGTATAAATAAATATTTATATTAAACCCCCTTTTTTATTGTTGTTGGTTGGTATTGTTTTTTTACATTTTTAGACTTTTATAATACAAATGTTTACAAAGTGATTTATGTATTTATTGTTGTTGTTGTTGCTGTACAGCCGTAAGTGAATCCTTTTTTTCTACATAAACTTATATTGTAGTTGTTTTTATTCTATTCGCTGATTCATTTATTTGTATAAATATTTGTATGCATAAATATATTTATATTATATACATATATGTATTTATAAAAACATATGTGTATAAGTATGTATATGTATTTGCTTTAGTAATAATTTTTTCATTTCAATTTTGTTGGAAAAAAATTTTATATTTTTCTTTTGCTACAAAATTTTTATCGTAAATTTTTAACACTTTGACATGTTTATACTCATGCGTTTGCTTATTTGTTTGTATGTGTGTCAGTCAGTTTATACTTATGTAGTCAGTCAAAAAGGATTTATTTTGAAAACCATAAACAAATATAAAATTTTCCTTTCTTTTTTCACAAACACACATTTCTACTTTCATGTAAAAAAAGTATATTGAAAAAATGTGTAACACAAACAAATGTTACAGTTTGATGCACAAGACTGATGAAATTTATATGTACAAACATTGATTCATACGAACGTACGTGGGATTATGGAAAATCAATATAGAATTTCGCTTTCGTTAAAGCTTATCGTTTTGGCAAGTAGTGAAAGATAAGTGAAATAAAAATTGTGGGATTTTTTTCTGACGGTATTTGGTTTTGTTTTATTTTCTCATTCGAAATTATTTTATAAATTTTTTATATTGAAATAATTTGTTTCTTTTGATATTATTATAAGTTTGGATTTATTACAATTATCGATCTTTTTTCAAATTTTATGCAGATTTTAAGTTAGATTGTAATAAGTAATAGAGTCTTTAACACTAGAAAAATTTATTGAAATTGAGAGAAATGGCAATTTATGTTTCATATAAAACATTTTTTCATCAGAAAATCATTTTTTCCGTTAAAATTTTTATATTTCAAAAAATAAATACATAAAAAAAATAAATAAAAATTAAATAAAAATTTAGTAGTTATACGATAAATGTTTTAAATTTTAATATGATGAATCGAATTAAGAGACCCCCTTATTAATACATAAAAAAAGGATTACAGAATTACGAATTGAAAACTTAAGAAACACGCTTAACCTTTGAACCAAATATATCCAGCTTCGAAACTTCTCTCAAATCAAATCTCAACAAAAGTATAATTTATTGTGGGTAATTTAGTATTCCCAAAAATGTGAGCAAATGTCCCGAAATTGGAATTTTTGGTTTCTGCTTATTGTCTATAAAGCCAATACCAATGGATTATCGGTGTTCTCAAAACTTGTTTTTCTAAGGCTTTGCAATTTTAGAACATTTAAGTAGCTAAAAATATAAAAAATCAAATTTTACATGGTCTGTAC
The DNA here is from genome assembly GCA_004302925.2 of Cochliomyia hominivorax. Taxonomy (NCBI): domain Eukaryota; kingdom Metazoa; phylum Arthropoda; class Insecta; order Diptera; family Calliphoridae; genus Cochliomyia; species Cochliomyia hominivorax. The sequence goes on from PYHX02000467.1 coordinate 103,985,463, forward strand.
TAAGCCTGTTACAGTTTTTAGATGCAAAATTTTAATCAATATTTTTTGTGCAAGAAAGCCTCTCAGAAAAATATATTTTTTTTTATATTTTTCAGAAAAGTTTTGTATTCGTTGAAAGTGAATATGGAAAATGGTGAATAAAAAACTCAAAAATTTATAACTTCTTAAATTTTCAGATGGAAAACATGTGTAATTATAATTACTTAATTCTATCCTTATTTGATAAAGAATTGTATAAGACTTCGAAATATATCGATATATATAGAAATGTATTTGTGTTTCTTTGGGAATTATAGACAGTCAAACTATTGTAGTGATTTTGTTTAAATTTTGCACAGAATGATCGTGATATAAACAAAGACAATATAAATTGCCAATTATCTAAAAAAGTATTAAAGCGTGCGAGAAAGCGTTTAAAAATTAGATCTTAATCGCCTTCTCAAGGATCTGTAATAGTATGGATTTTTCCAGGAATGAAGGTAGCCCTCATACAAAGTAAATATAATTAAAAAACATTAAAAGAGATATTTAAGTGAGAGCATTAAGATTTCGTCAAAATTACTTTCTCAAGGAATTATTTTTGCTCTATACAAACATAAATTAATTGGCGAATATCTAATGATCTTTTACAACTATAATTCTTAAATGTAGTCGTAATCATTTCCCTGTACAAAGTTTTATGTGAGAAATTAGATGGGTTGGGGAAAAAGTACCTACCATAGCAAAAAATGATAGATGGCCCATTTGAAATAAATATTATTTATCGAATTTATAACAAATTATATCATCTATAGTTTCCAAATTTCATCTCTCTTACGAAACGTGTTTTTATCTATTCAAAGCAAATATGAGTGCTTAATCGAAATTTGGAAGTACTATTACGTATACCTTCCAATTTGGTCAAATATCTTTTGTATGAAATTTTTCTGCATGTAAGTCAGAGGAAAATAAGTATTAAAAAAAACTAACTTCTGATCTAGCAATATGAGGTATAAATATCAAATGTAAGCATGTTTTTTGATATTAAGTGTTATGCAAAATTTTGTCAAGCTTGGTTAATTATTGTGGAAATAAACGTACCAACAACAGACAGACATAGCTATATCGATTCAGATTTTGATTTCATGAAAAAATATATATACTATATGAGGTCTTATATGATATTTTCTTTGTGATACAATTGAACAAGCAAATTAATATATCCTCTTTACCACTTGTCGTAAATGAGGGTGAATAGTATAAAAATATATTTTATACATCGATTTCCGAAATTATAATTATTAAAAATTTGGATATTTGTACAATGAAATTTGATATACTTAATACAGTGGTCGGTTAAGTTATACTTATAACATTATTTTCTACTTTTTCAATTTTCTTTCACTGTAAAAATTAAACCTTAATAATGCTTATTAAAACATTATTATAATTGAACAATGTTCAATTAAAGTCCAAGTACTTTGTGTATTTAATAAGCTCAACATGTCATAAAATCACAAATTCACATGATTGAAGTTGTCTTTTGACATTGATTATATGATCGCTTCACAATGTCAGTTTAAGAAAATAAAAAAAAGAGGAAAAATATGCATAAGATATTTTCATTTGCTGATGTAAACAAATCATATTTCACATCATACATACATACAAATATTCATCGAATATGCAGAAATGTATGGGTGAATAAAATTGAATACATCAACAAACATATATTTACATCATCACCATCATCATAAGAAGTTTTACCACTAATTTTAGTATCCTAGACATTTGATGGTGACAGAAACAAAGAATGCTGCATACATGTTTGTGAATGCAACGATGATTGTTGTTGTTTGTTGTTACATTTTTTTGGGTGGGAAATATTGTTGGTTACATGATACATTAACATGTCATAAGGGTAATCAATCAATTTTACTCAACAGCAACAAAAGTGACGGAAATCAAGTAGAAGTAACAAACAACAATAATGATGAACTTTGAAATCATATAAATTCGCAAACAAATACACACACATATGTATATAAAGACATCCATTCTTAGTAACAATTTAAAGTTGTAAAAGTGTCATAAACACTCTTGTATACATGTATGAAATGTAATATATTATATACACACACGATTATACTATTACTTTTACATGTAAATGTAAAGTGAGTATGAAGAAAAATTTAAGAGGGTGAACACGAAAACTTAATTTAATAACAGAAATGTTTAGGATGTTAGAACTGCCTCTGAAGGATAAGAAAAAAGAGAAGATTTCTTGTTACGTCTAATGAAAAAACAATTTAATTTTCCTCTAACATTTTCAACTGAATATTTTCTTCGTATCCCAACTTTAACAAGCATTTTCTTGCCTTCTGATAGAAAAGAGTTGAAAACACTACAAAATGATGAGATTTCATAAATCTATTTAGAGGCGATATAAAGACGATATAAAGCAAAATCAAATGGTGTGTAAAATCGCTTTAAAGTAATTTACTTTTTAAAAGTGTTGGTAGAAAAATATATAAAGAAGGACAATAAAAGTCTTTGCATTATAGAAGAGAGATCATAAATAATAAAGTGAATTTTTATTCATTTTATTTATTGGTTCTTCTCGCACAATTTATAACTTTATTTTTGCCTCTTAAATAGAATTATTATCAGGGAGTGCAATAAACTTAATTTAAACACAAATAAAAATATGTAATAAATGTTAAGGACTTGGAAAAATAAGTAATAATTAAAATAAATTATTGTAATAATCAAGAACTTTTCTGAAAAATATTTTTAGACCGATTTTTTGTAACTGAGAAAAGCGATAATCTACTTTCAAGCATTTTGGAGGAAACATAAAAAGAATTATTTTGTTTTCCTTCAACAATTCAGACAAATTATAAGATTTTAATATTGAGTGACTTTATGATGCTTGAATTTTTTATTTTTATTTTATTTTTTATTCATGCACCATCAAAATTTTCTACCATTTTTCATTCATTTGTATTAGGGAATTTTAAAAAAAGTTATAAATCCACATTGTACCGAACGATCTAAAATGACGTTCCTAAAATGAGTATGAAATTTGATATTTCTCAAATTGAATTTATAATTGCTCTTCTTTGTCGTTTCGTCTGATGATTGTGACTGAAAAAATAAGTATAACATCTCAGAAATACTTTGCGAGTCTATCTAACAATGTCTGTCTGTCTGGCTATGAAACTTTGAGAAAAAATTAAGATAAAAATTTCAAAATTAACGATATTCGATTGCATAAAATATTTGAAGTTTCTTAAAATTTTTGAACTGCTCTTACTCTGGACTCAGGGACTTGACTGATCATAATATATTTTTATTTGAAGAGTTTTTAAATTTTATTTTTATTTATCTCCAAATTTTAGTATAATTCGGTATATGTTTATTAAATGTATAAAAAACTCAATTTCCTCAAAACTTTTGAATTTCCCTTCTTCTGGATTTCATAGAGGTTCAAAGTGTATTCAGATCATTTTAAGAATATTTGATTTAAGTGTTTAACTACAATTAATTAAATTTTAAATTTAAAAATTTTTTACTTAAAAATTAATTTTTCACTAAAAATTTAATTTTTCAATTAATTTTTCACTAAAAACTAAAGATTCAATTTTTCACATAAAAATTTATTTTTTAATATAATATAAATTAAAAAAAAGGATCCTTTATTTTAACACTGCCAATAATATGTCATTAACTTTTGAATGATTCTTTTATTTTTTAATAGATTTTCTTTTTATTACAAATGGGTCTCCTGAATATTTTTTTCAAAATTATTTTTTATGTGTCTGCAACTAAAAACCAAGTATTTTTTCGCAAATAACTTTAAAAAATATTTAATTTCAAAGTTTTTACTGCAAATTAAAGTTTGGCAATCAATAAACCTTTTGTGGTGGATATATATACATTGTTTTCTATTTATCTTTAAAAGTTAAACATACTTTCATTTGTTTCAGTTTGTTACAGTTTGTTGTTTTATTATTGTGTTTGTCCACTGATTTATAGGCAGAGCCACGTACTTAATGCTCGAATGTAATTATTACTTTTCCTGTACAAATCTAATAATTAGTTTTGTGTCGAAATCAACTTTGTTTTTACTACAATTGTCAACTTTAAGTCCATAGAACGTGATTATAATGGTTTTTACATTTATACAACAACAAGTCCATACACATAGAAATATGTACACAAAAACTTACACTTACTCACTTACAATAACATACACTAATGTAAATAAACATAATCTGGTTTATTTTTGAAGAGAGATATGCAAAGGGAGAGATTTTCGGATTCTCTGAATCTAAAACAAACTTTGTGAATATTTTCACTTGAAGTTTTAATTTAAAGCAAATTTAATGTGCTGTTGACTATTTAAGTTATAACAAAATTAAGTCAGTCTCTCTTTGACCTGTATCAATAAATTATAGATTTCTTTCCTATTTCTTTTATTTGCTGTTCTTTTCCCAATCGCACCCACACCACAATTCGAAACAGAGAATTAAAATGAAATGATAAATAGAAATAAAATAATAAAATCTTATACCAGCAACCGAAATCTTTATTTACGATAAATGAACTAAACTTAATACTAATATTAATTAGTTTTTGTTTTCGTTAAGCATTTAATTAGAAATTTGATAAGGCCAACGGAAATAAGAGATCATTCTTTGAAAAGAAATAACAAATAACATTCGAAAAATTCCGATATAAATAAAAACCAAACCCGACATCAGTGGTTCACATACAGTGGTTTCCGTATATGTAATGCTGTAAGTTTTTAATGAGAACTTGAACTAGAACTAAACTAGAACTGAAATAGAACTAAATTAGAATTAAATTAGAACTAAACTAGAACTGAACAAGAACTGAACTTAAACTGAACTAGAAATAAATTAGAATTTAATTAGAACTGAACTAGAACTGATCAAGAACTAAACTTGAACTGAAATAAAACTGAACTCGAACTTAACAAGAACTGAACTAAAGTTGAACTTGAAACGTACTAGTACTGGACTAGAACTGAACAAAAACTTAACTAGAACTGAACTAAAGTTAGAGCTAGAAGCTGAACTACGAACAGAATACTAGTCTTAACTACAATCTTAATTATAATCTAAGCCAAAATCTAAACAAGATTCTGAACTAGAACTCTAACCAGATTCTGAATTAGAATTTGAATTTCAATATGAAGTGGATTCTGAACATGATCTTGAACTAAGATAAGAATCTGAGGTTAAATATGATTTAAAATTGTAAAATATAATCTAAACAAAAACTTTATTTAGATCTAGATCAAGAACTGAATCAAAGATTGAATCAAAACTTGATTCGGAAACAGAGTTAATAACTGAATCGAAATTTCAAATAATTTACGTAAAAGAGAACACTTACTTTGCAACCACTGTAAATCAGAAGATGAAAAAGAATTACAATTCTTGGGAAGGAAAAAAGAGAAGAAGATTAATAAACATTTCGATACGGATACATCTTTACCATTTGTATTGTTTTTTTCGCCCCCAATTTTACTTCAAAAGAAAGCAAAACTTAGGCAAAAAAAGTTCTAAAAATACAGCGTCATCATAGCAGAGTAATGGCCATTATTGATGTCTCTTACCAGAAAAGCTAAAAATGAATTATAGAAAAAATATTAAAGAATTTTGAAAATATAAAATGAAAAAAATTTCCCACAAAAAAAAAAAAAAAAAAAAAACAACATTAAAGTACCAGCAAAAGAAACGTAAAATGAATATAACATCAATATTTGCTTATTAGGCAATTTTACTTACATCTCGTTTTTTTTTTTTTTTTTTTTCAAATCTATATGTTCAATAAAATTTTTGCTCTTTATCCTTTTTTCACACACAGTTGAATTCGTAAAATGAAAAACCCCAAACACAACTGACCATCTAACAAATACGAAGGCACAGACAAATACAAATACAAAAGCAAATACAACATATCAGAGTTATGAATTGCTTGAAGGTTTTGTACTAGACATGTGTAAATGCTTTAATATTTCTTTCGTTCAAAAAATACAACAACACCAACAACAAAATCAGTGTAATAAAAACTATAAAGAATGAAAAGAAAAACTACACACAAAAACACATAATAAACGATAACAAGTCCTTAAGCAGTCAAGGCGTCTTGATTATGCCAAGATTGTTGCCACAACTACTGACTGTGTGTTTCTGTATAATTTGTTGTATATTTTTTTACTTTCCTCCTTTTTGCAGCTGCTTAAGGACATCACACTCATTTAACAAGGGTTGTTTGACTCGTCTATTTCTCTAGTTATTTAGAAATAGAACTGATTTGAAACTAGAAGAAGAAGAAAGGGGGGTAATTTCTTAAGTTTACTTTAAGATCTCAATGACTTTTCTCGCAGTAAAGCAAATGAAATAATGATTGAAAAAATGCTTTAAAGTGTCTTAGAGACAAGTTGTATTTTAAAAATAAATTTAAATGTAAAATTTAAAATTGAGAATTTGTTAAAGAATTTTTGGAGAATTGTTACAGTTTTAGATGAAAACTTGTTTATGAATAAATATTTCCATACAACAGAATCCACAAGAGTACAAGGCTGTTAAATTTAAGAGTAGTGAAAGTTGAAATGGGTATCTGACAAACTTGTGCACTTAATAAACCTAGAACTTATAACAGAGTAAGCAGAGTTTTAGGATTTATTGCGCGGAGCATTTAAAATCGAAAATGTCTGCCAAAACTTTTAAAAATAATTTTAAATTTAAAATTGACCTTTAGAATGGATGCAAAACTTGAAACGCTGTGACTCTTGACACGTGACAAATGTAACTACTCGTGATCCATATTCTTCACAATATCAATCATACTTTTTGCAAGAAATAAATAAAGAAATCAAAATAAAGAGACAAAACGGTCACAGTGTTAGAAGACAAATTAAAGACATCACGAAATTTCAATTGAGTGAAACACACTACGAAATAGAAGAAGAGAACGTCCAACACAGATACACCGAAATGGAAGTAAGTAAAAGTGATAACAGTCGGGGAAATGTTAATGGAAAAAGTGATTAAAAAGTGAATATTTAATATATAAGAATTTTATTGCGGTCTTATGCACTATGAAGGAACAAATTGTCTGAATATCAAGAATTAAAATATACTTTTCAAATGGTCGAAACGAAATTTTCACTAAATTTCGAACATTTCGCTACATTTCTAAAATTTGTACTTTCCTTCATAATTTGATTTTTTTTTTACTAAAATTTAAAAATTTCACAAAAATTTCAAAATTTTACTAAAAATAAACAAACACAATTTTTTATTCAAAACCTTGTTATTTCATTAAAAATTTGTAAATAAACATTTTATGAGTTTGTGCAGATGTTTTTATCGGGCGAAAAAACTGCACTTCTTTCACTTTCAAGTATACAGTTCGAGTCAGAATCACTTTCTAGACGACATCGCAAATAAAGAACAAATTAATCTTTCCGAGACATCCACACACGTTGTTGATATTTTACAAAGAAATGAAAACATTAAATGGAAAAACTCTAAGTAAAAGCAAAACTTCAAAATAAAGGCATAAGGAAGATGAAAGAAATAAGGAAACCTTTTCCGACGGAAAATATTTAATTAAGAAGGTCCTGACTCATGTAATTGGCACTATATGATATCAAACGATTTTCGAATATCAAAACGTAATTTCGACGATGACACTTTTATGCACTGGACAGTATTTTCTGCAAATGGCAAATCTTTATTCCTTTTGTCCCAACAAGAATGAAAAGCATAATTTATAATGAATTGCTGGAACTCTGCTCTTTTATCGATGAAAAATGGATGAAGATTGCACATTTCAGCAAGATCTTAGTTTAGCATTCTCAGAATACATCTGTTGTACCGGCAGGCTTGTAGTCCGGATATAAACACAATTTAGAACATGTGGCGCGGATACAAAACCCATAAAATTAATCAAATAATGCGAAAAAAATGAAAACGCAATAAATTTATCAGAGCTAAAATTAAAAGTAAAGCAAGTTGATTCGGATCTTCTTAAAAAATTGTTAAAAAAGAAACATTTTAATACAATCCAACAAAACCAGAATCTGAACAAGAATTTCAACAAAATTTGAACTGAAATCTAAATTAGATCCAAAGCATAAATCTGAATTAATACCTCGCTTATGATTGAATGAAACATATTCTGAATGTTGTGTTGAGTCTGTAGTAAAACTCAAATTGAACTCAAAAAGAAATTATAATTCAAATAAGAATCTGCACCAGATTTATACCGTTAATCTAAGTAAGAAAAAACATGCTAAAATTTTAAATATTGTCTTTTCCTAGAGATTCAAAAATATCTGTCAAATCGGTTCAGAAGTTAAAATGAAACTTTCTACATATTTAAACCAGAATCTGAAAAACAAACTGAAATAGAATCTGTACTCAAATCTGTACAAGTATTCGTAATAAAAAAAAATTTGAACTGAAATCTAAATTAGATCCAAAGCATAAATCTGAATTAATACCTCGCTTATGATTGAATGAAACATATTCTGAATGTTGTGTTGAATCTGTAGTAAAACTCAAATTGAACTCAAAAAGAAATTATAATTCAAATAAGAATCTGCACCAGATTTATACCGTTAATCTAAGTAAGAAAAAACATGCTAAAATTTTAAATATTGTCTTTTCCTAGAGATTCAAAATATCTGTCAAATCGGTTCAGAAGTTAAAATGAAACTTTCTACATAAATTTATATTGTTATTATTATTATTTTAATTAAAAAAATTGTAAAAAATTCAAAATTTTATTAACGTTATTTCTTATTTATATAACTAAATAACTTTTTATAATTTGTTATAACGGGATTGAACTTTTCCCAAAAACTCAACACTTTTACGATATTTCATTTTAAATTTTCACTCCTTTCCAATAAATTGTATTTAATGTCGATTTCAAAATAAAATCTAAAAATATCTAAATGAAAATACTCTTAAATTCATCAAAAAAGATTTAATACTACTTAAATATTTTTAAAAATAAAAATCATAGATTTTAGGTTTCCATGAAATGTTATTGCAAAAAATATGAAATCTAAAACTTTTCTAAATCTCATAAAATTGTTATAAAAAGTAAGTAATACTTTTTAAGAAGATTTCTCAATCTTTTGTTCTAAAAATGTATTTAAATCCCCATTATTAACTAAATTCTACATACCCAAACTAAAAACTTTACTAAATATAATAAAAGAGTTATTTTCATTCTTTTATACATTTCAATTTATTTGAGAGAAAATGTCCTAAATACAAACTATTTTTATATCGTCATTTTGTATCTATTTTTTTTAATGTTGCATTAAAAACAATTTTTAAAAAATATGAACAGATTTTTTATGAAATTAAAAAATGAGAACTTAACACAAGAATTTTTGAACATTTTCAAAATTAATTTAAATTTTTGCAATTTGTTTCATTATTCCCCTTTAATTTTTCTAACTCATAAATTTGGAGATAACTATAAACTAATTTCTCTTTTCATTGTTTATACATTACCAACACTTATAATACAGCTTTAGACATCATTAAATATATCTGTGTATTTGTGTGTGTCTGTATTTGTGAGTATCTACTAATAAAACAATACATTATTTACTGTGATTTGTTGTTATTATTTTTTCCTATCTCGAACTAATCTAAACTTAACTTGTCTTGTAGTATTTGCTTTGCCGAGATTCTCTCCTTTTTTTCTTTCCTCAGCTGTCATATTATTATAAAATATATTTATACGGACACATACTAACAAATATGTTTATATAATATTTAAGTATTAGAAAATAATCATACATATGTTATATAAACAAAAACATACACAAAGAAAATACAGTTGGTTAAATTCACTTGTGGCAATCTGTATGAGGAAGGGTGATGTCGATAGAATCTCCCATGTGGGAGTTGTGAGAACTTAAATCCGAACTAGAATCTTTCCTAGAAATAAAACCATTATCTGAATAGGGATCTTACTTAGTAGTTAAAATAGAATCTGAATAAAAATTTGAGCTAAACTCTGAATAGAATCTAAACAAGAATCTTTACTAAAATCTTAACTAACATTTGAAAAATGATCCAAACTAAATGGAAGCCTGAATCAGATTATGAACTCGGATCTGAATTATAATCTGAATTGGATTTGAAAGAACCTGAACTATATTTAAACCAGAATCTGAAAAACAAACTGAAATAGAATCTGTACTCAAATCTGTACAAGTATTCGTAATAAAAACCGAACTAGAATTAAAAACAAAATCTGGATTAGAATCTGAACCATACTTAAACTATAATCTGAACTGAAATCCGAAATAGAATCTAAACTGGAATCAAAACTGGATTCTGGACATAATCTGAAATAGATTCTGAACTTGGATCTGAAATAAAATCTGATTTAGATTCTGAACTATAATATGAAATAGAACTAGAATTGGAATCTGAAGTAGGATCTTTAATAAAGATAAGAACTATTTCCTGAATTTAAATCTGATCTAATCGATTGGAATGCGGTATTATTCCGTCCCACTGTGTTATTTTTGTCAGTATCCTTTATATTTGTTTTGTTTGTTGATTTCCTTAATGTAAAAGTGTTTTGTTTTACAAATTTCTTTATTTTCTTCACACATACACATAAATGTTTTTGGAAGTGTTGATGAAAATGCGTACATATGTATTCGGATGGATAATTCTATGTTTTACTATATATGTGCATGTGACATTGTATTGTATATAGTGTAGTCTTTATCTTTATTTCTTTTCTAAAGCCCTTAAGAAAGATATTACACTTGGCTGACTATAATCAGACATTGGACTAGATGATAGAACAAAACTGAATACAAAAAAGTGCAAAAAGAAAAAAATACTATAACAAATTTTGTTAATGTCTAATGCTTAAGAGAATCGCTTTGATATTGCGAATAAAAGCAAAAACATTAAATACATATACACCCAGATATACACACAACATGACAAACAGACGACAATTTAGATTAGACAACAATTTCTGTTTGAAAAATCTATTGAACATGGAATCATTTAAAGGAAACTTATATTATTTTTTTTTTTCAAAAGTCTTTTGTGTTTGTTGTTCTTTTTCGTTTTTTTTCTTCGTCCTATAAACTTTTTGTATTATTGTTAAGTCCTTTTTAGTCTGTTCTTCGTTCTTATTTTCATTAAGAATTCAAATTCAAAGTGAAGGTCATTTATGACACGGCCAAGAAGAAAGAGAATAAATTTAAAAAGAAAAAAGATATACAAAAAGAAATTTATAATAAAATATATTCATTTATATGAGATATAAAACTTTTTAAGCGAAATACAAAAGGAAAATATTTTGAATATATACATTTCATTAAACTATTTGCAGTCTTGCGATTGAAAAAAAAATAATAAATAAAAAGTAGTTCTGAAACTTTTCGAACCATTCAATATGTCTTATATAAAAATATGTAGTCACAGGCGTAGTCGATGACCTTCCACATTTCTCAAAAATGCTTCAAAAAGATATGTGAATTGAAACAACAAAAATTTTTTTGTGTAGATATTACTTGTGAGTCTTTATAAAAGTTGCATTTATACGAGTGAGTTGTCTCTTACAGATTCAGATTAATTCAAGTTTTTAACTCATTTTTTTAATGGCGCGGAAATCTTTTTAATTTCCTGATTCATCGAAAAGTTAATGTTTATCATATTTATTAAATAGTTTTCGTTATTTATTTCAATATTACTAAAAATGCCAAATGGAAAAATTTAAGTTCTTCATAAATTTTCGACATCAAATTACTTTCTAACAGCACGAAGCTTATACCTCGGCTAAAAATTTAACTTAACCTAGACTTTCTCTACTAAAATTTTTTCCATACATTTATAAAGATTTTAAGAGATCAATAAGGACTATCCAAAAATTTCTTTGTCTCAATTCATATTTTAATTCTTAGTGAATTTTGAAAAAATAAACACGGACATGGTAGTCAATTTCAAGGGTTTCGCTCTAAACGTTTTTATGAAAATATCTCAAACGATGCAAAAATTACATAATTAAATTCAAACAAATCCAGTTGGACATACCGTTTATCATTTTGGAACTCGAATAAGGAAAACTAAGTAAAACGACCTTTAATGTGCGATGTCTCTTTATATCTTTATTTAATAATAATAAAGATTATTTAAGTGAAATATATCAAATCACATTTCAGCCTCTAAGTGGAATAGAATTATTTTTCATTTGAATGTCAACATACCTCTTCTTATCATGTCTATTGTAAGTAAATTATACCTCAAATCAAAGTTATTTCCTTTGAAATAATTCTCAAATATTTTCGAAGAATTAAACAAATTTTATTCGAAAGGAATTTCCAGCATCTTTATCAAAGGGAAATTTGTAATTCATTCGTATGAATTAATGTGCCATTGTAGGGTACAAATAAATATTAAATAAAAATCATATATATATATATATATATATATATATATATATATATATATATATATATAATATATATATATATATTATATATATATATATATATATATATATATATATATAATATATATATATATATATATATATATATATATATATATATATATATATATATATATATATATATATATATATATATATATATATATATAATATATATATATATATATATATATATATATATAAATGAATACAGATGTTTATCTTTAATAAATTTTCTACAAATCTTTTGCTATTAATTTTATAACTGATAAAATCTTCCATACACGTGTGATCACAAAATATCAAATTTTATTAACGAAAACTTTCCAAAGAAAATTATTTGAAAATGTATAAAAAATAAATTAATGGAAATAATTAAATTAAGAAAAAACTTTTAAATGAACACAATTTAAATATTAATATTAAATAAAAACTCTGATAAAATTAAGAAATCTGATTTAACCTTTCATTTTCATAAACATTCGATACGTATTCCTAACCAACCAGAATTTTATCTATATTTTGTACATAAATACTAAATATTTTGTCAATATTAGTAATCGAAAGTTAAAATAAATAGCAAACGGTGTTTCAAATTAAAAAAGTAAATGGAAATAAATCTATAAATTCCAAACGGCAAGTCCGATTTCAATGCAATTTAACATAGAAGAGCTGTTATGTTTTGATCATAATATTACACATGGAAAAATAAAGGTGGACAAATTATATGTCAATGTATCCAATTAAGTCCACTTTTCAAAAATGAATAATATTATTGCTAATAATAAAATTTCTTGCAAACTTTTTTCTTTGCAAATTATTCAAGTCTGATTTTCAAATAAATTTTTTGTTAGTCAACCTATTTTAATAAGATAAATGGACTTTTTGACACTTAATCGGAAATTATTAATGTTCTCCTTTTTTTCGTAAAACAAATGCCGCAATTCCAAAAAAAAACGGGCTTTTCACATTTTTTGAATATCTTTCCAACTGATAACGGAGAGCACAAATTTATATTACTTAGAATTTAAGAACACATCAAGCCCTGAGGAAAAGATAAGCTTTTTAATGTTCTGGCTTTCCGATTTGAAAAATTAAATAAGAAATTAGAGGGTTGTGAAAAAAATTGGTTAAATTTGAGAAAATGTGGTTCTCCCCAAAGTTAACTTTTTGAAACTTCTTTTGCACTGCACTAAAGGCTATAAAATGGTCCTTGAGAAAAGCATAAAAGAACATTTTTTGTAACTAAAAAAGAGTGTAACTAATATGGAAAAATATCGGATAGATGTCGAAAATTTTTGAAAACTCAAATTTAAATGCTTAGAACTTTTAATTCCAAAAAGATATATTCAAATTTTCTTCTCTGTAAAATTTTGTTTCAAGTTCATAATAAAATTAAAAATTATTAAAAAAATGAGTAAAATTTGGACCCACTAAAATATAAAAACTTCGTCAAGGTCGCTCGAAAAGTAAAATTTTTTACTTTTTAACTAATTATCTTTTAAACTAAAAGAGATAACACACCAATACGATGTGTCTTTTGCAAGTCTTCACTGGCAGAATCCTCTCATATAACTTTAAAATCGTTTAATTCGGTTCAGATATAAAGAATCTGGTTTGTTTAGAATATTTTTATGACCGGAGGGAACCTGTGGATCTACCCCGTTAGGTCCACAAAGTCCAAACTCAAAACTTAAATTATTTTAAATTCTATCGCGGTATTGAATTTAATTGAAAACGAACTAGCAGTTCGGAAGTTTAAAATTTATCTCCATTTAATATTTTAATTTGAAACACTGTGCAGCACGTTTTCTCTTTTATCTTTAATAAATTCAATTTTCACAACAAAAACTAAAAATAAAGAATAAGAATTCTAACATAAAATAAACATTTTATTATTCTTTACAAACACATTCAAACACACACGTGCAAACAGTTTCTCGTATTTACCACAATAAATATAAAACACAATTAATTTTATAACTGATAAAATCTTCCATACACGTGTGATCACAAAATATCAAATTTTATTAACGAAAACTTTCCAAAGAAAATTATTTGAAAATGTATAAAAAATAAATTAATGGAAATAATTAAATTAAGAAAAAACTTTTAAATGAACACAATTTAAATATTAATATTAAATAAAAACTCTGATAAAATTAAGAAATCTGATTTAACCTTTCATTTTCATAAACATTCGATACGTATTCCTAACCAACCAGAATTTTATCTATATTTTGTACATAAATACTAAATATTTTGTCAATATTAGTAATCGAAAGTTAAAATAAATAGCAAACGGTGTTTCAAATTAAAAAAGTAAATGGAAATAAATCTATAAATTCCAAACGGCAAGTCCGATTTCAATGCAATTTAACATAGAAGAGCTGTTATGTTTTGATCATAATATTACACATGGAAAAATAAAGGTGGACAAATTATATGTCAATGTATCCAATTAAGTCCACTTTTCAAAAATGAACAATATTATTGCTAATAATAAAATTTCTTGCAAACTTTTTTTCTTTGCAAATTATTCAAGTCTGATTTTCAAATAAATTTTTTGTTAGTCAACCTATTTTAATAAGATAAATGGACTTTTTGACACTTAATCGGAAATTATTAATGTTCTCCTTTTTTTCGTAAAACAAATGCCGCAATTCCAAAAAAAAAAAACGGGCTTTTCACATTTTTTGAATATCTTTCCAACTGATAACGGAGAGCACAAATTTATATTACTTAGAATTTAAGAACACATCAAGCCCTGAGGAAAAGATAAGCTTTTTAATGTTCTGGCTTTCCGATTTGAAAAATTAAATAAGAAATTAGAGGGTTGTGAAAAAAATTGGTTAAATTTGAGAAAATGTGGTTCTCCCCAAAGTTAACTTTTTGAAACTTCTTTTGCACTGCACTAAAGGCTATAAAATGGTCCTTGAGAAAAGCATAAAAGAACATTTTTTGTAACTAAAAAAGAGTGTAACTAATATGGAAAAATATCGGATAGATGTCGAAAATTTTTGAAAACTCAAATTTAAATGCTTAGAACTTTTAATTCCAAAAGATATATTCAAATTTTCTTCTCTGTAAAATTTTGTTTCAAGTTCATAATAAAATTAAAAATTATTAAAAAAATGAGTAAAATTTGGACCCACTAAAATATAAAAACTTCGTCAAGGTCGCTCGAAAAGTAAAATTTTTTACTTTTTAACTAATTATCTTTTAAACTAAAAGAGATAACACACCAATACGATGTGTCTTTTGCAAGTCTTCACTGGCAGAATCCTCTCATATAACTTTAAAATCGTTTAATTCGGTTCAGATATAAAGAATCTGGTTTGTTTAGAATATTTT
Organism: Cochliomyia hominivorax; assembly: GCA_004302925.2. Taxonomy (NCBI): domain Eukaryota; kingdom Metazoa; phylum Arthropoda; class Insecta; order Diptera; family Calliphoridae; genus Cochliomyia; species Cochliomyia hominivorax. The sequence goes on from PYHX02000467.1 coordinate 104,001,324, forward strand.
TATGACCGGAGGGAACCTGTGGATCTACCCCGTTAGGTCCACAAAGTCCAAACTCAAAACTTAAATTATTTTAAATTCTATCGCGGTATTGAATTTAATTGAAAACGAACTAGCAGTTCGGAAGTTTAAAATTTATCTCCATTTAATATTTTAATTTGAAACACTGTGCAGCACGTTTTCTCTTTTATCTTTAATAAATTCAATTTTCACAACAAAAACTAAAAATAAAGAATAAGAATTCTAACATAAAATAAACATTTTATTATTCTTTACAAACACATTCAAACACACACGTGCAAACAGTTTCTCGTATTTACCACAATAAATATAAAACACAATTTTCACACTTGTAATTGTAGTTGTAAATGTGTTTTCAAAAACAGTTAAGTTGTTTCATTCAGTAATAAATAATTGATAAGAATTTAATAAAAAAACATAAAAAATCATATAAAACCTCTACACCCTCTACATAACGATTTAATAGGTTTTTTATGAATTAAATATAATTTTCCAACTTTTACATGGAATTACGAACAAAAACTATAACGAAATAGAAATAGAAAAATTCAGTCAAAAACGTGTAAAGATTTTACAGTACACAGTGGGACATTTCATATTAATAAAATGAGTTTATAATTTTTCATTATTTTCTTATAATTATGATGTTACAATAGATTCTCTGAAATTTAAACCAATTTCTTCCAGAAATGATTTAACTTCTAATTTGTGGAAGTTTTAATTTACATAGAAATTGAAAAAATTCCGAAAAAATTATAATTTTTGCGAAAAATTTGTGGTAAGAATATATATACTCCATAATGTATACAAATTCTTACCACAAAGCAAACGCTCACATCATTATTTGATACAATCTCTAAATTCGAACGACAAACTTTATAAAGTTGTTAATTATTTTTTATTTTCGTTCTTTTTCAATTGAAATGCAACTTCACAGACCAAATCTCAATAATAAATAAAATGGATAAAAATGTCTAGAAATTAAAATCACAGGTTCTAATATTTAGGCAAATCGAATTCGTGAGACTAAAGTGTATATGAATTCCGTGCAAAAGAACTATAGTTGATTTAAGCAAAAAATTAATGAAGATAATTGTGTAGGAAGCGTATTCCGGTAAGGAAATAATGTAATCAGATGCTGAATAGTTCGGGATTTAACATCGGTGATCCAAATCTTTCCAAAAATGAAAAAATCTAGTATTTTTTCGCAGACTGATCATAATCACCACGTTCTTTATTGATCGTGACATCTCATCAGCTTTGGGGCTGTGTTATATAATTGACCGAACAGTTTGAACCAGAGATTATTGTAGTGTAACTTCTCCTTGTCCCTAATAATAATTCGGTGTAAAAGTAACTTCTTTCGTGGCATTGAAATTTCATTTCCAACATACAAAGTGACAGTTAATCGACTCTGGGCTTTAACTTATGTAGACGTTTTTTTGTGTCGAGTAATTATTCCAATTATTTTCAAATTATATACCTGATAACAGTTTTTCTTGCCTTCTTCAACGAAAACAATTCTTTTGAATCGGATAAAGGATCATTCATATGTTTTTTAAGCAAGTAAATTTTGATTTTATCACAGGATATCCGATCGATTTTTTATATAATTCTATAGCTTTTTAACAATTAAAGATATTCTTCCGTGAAATTTCACATGGTTTGCTCAAGTTAATATGAAGGAATACAGTCCACAATATTGTCAATGGCATAAGTCGATAGCACTCTTAAAAACTGATGTGGGTTTTCCAATATACTAACAATAATAAACTCAAATATAGAATTTAACCAGCTAAAAAAGTTTTTTATATATTTATTTCGATAAAAATGTCTATTTTAGCCATTTGCCACTGTGCATTGAAATAACCGTTAATATTATGTCTAACTAGAACGTTGTTGAATCTATCCTATGTAAGTGATGCTACAGATACAGATATACATTGTTTTCTCTTCTGTTTATGTTGTTGGGTTAAACATTTAACAAATAGTTTTTTTTTCATTCTTTCATTTATTATCAATATTTAAAATTTAACTTTATAAACACTACTTATATACAACTATTCAACAAACACACATACATATATGCATTAATTGCTTATGGTAAATTAATATTGAATAGAAGGAAGATTTTTATCCAGACTTTTCTTCTGGATAATGTTACACAGATCATATTATTTTTATTATATTTTTTATTTCTTTTATATGGTTTTATTGTTAATAAAAACAAGCATTAAAATATTTATTTTTATATTGATGAAATCAAAAGGTTAAGATTGAAAGCTTGTAGTGATGAGTTACAGGGTTAATTTCTGTAACGTATACTTAATTGATAGCTATTTTAACGAATTAAATATTACTCATACGTAACCTTTTGAAAACGATTAAGTTTATAGTCAAAGTTTTCAACAATAAAATAATTATTTATGCGACTTTCATAAATAGCTTTTTGGCACTTAAATAATTTAAAATTTAATGAAAATTTTTATAATGATTGTTTAAACATTTGTAATTAACAAGCTTTACACAGAGAAAAAACAATGTAAAAATAACTGGTTGTTAGTGCCTAAATAAGATATTAAGATATTGAAGATATTATTATTATTATTATTATTATTATTATTATTATTATTATTATTATTATTATTATTATTATTATTATTATTATCGAATAACTTATATTGGCTTTGAATGGGGAGTACCTCTTCCCTGAACCTAATCGTCCTACATTTTGTCCAGTTAAACAGTTCCTTGAGATAGTAATTGGGACTAAATTTTAAAACTGTCCCTGTAATAATTCCTTAGATATTTCACAATTTATATTTGCATTGGATGAAGCAAATAAACTATAAAACTTTCGAATATATTGAGACCATTTTGTGAACATTGGAATGAATTAATCAGTAAAAGTTCTTGAAATATAGTAGTTAGCAGTTTAATGTCCATTTGCTTCTAGTTGACTTCACCAAACATAAAATAATTTCTTCATTTGCCATAATATCAGTGCCTTTGGAAAATTCTCTATATCTGGTTTTAAACTAGCGCATGTGGTTTTATATATCAAACTTTGGGTAAAAAATTTATATTGATCAAATATACGTCTGATGCCAATTTTGTGTTTTTAATTTAAGATTAAGCTTCCAATTATATTTTAACTCTTATTATAGTAAGACAAATGTGCATAAATTTTATTTAGATTTTTTACAATAAATAATTAGGGAAAAAAGATGAACTCAATAAAATATCAGGAAATCAACATCGTAAAAATTAAAATTTTCTGAAGTTAATTTTAAATCGCGTTTTTTCTGTGTATACATATTTAGGAAAAAATTAATTTTAAGTTTATGTGATGTTTTAATAAAGGATTAAATACTTTACTTTATTTTTTAAATGAATATTGTTTTTAAGATTAAATAATTTGTGGGAAGAATGTATACTTATTTTTGAATATAAATATTACTCATACGTATTCACGTACACAAAATTTTAGGTTTTAAGTTTATGGAAAACGGGTATATCTAGGTTCATAAGAATATTCATATAAAACCATTTAGATTCGTAATATCTTTACCGATTGCACAGATTTTCATATTGACATTTTGTTTTGCTTTTTTGATAAAGTTTTTATATTACAGCTTGCGTTTCCATTGCACATAAAATAAAGGTAACACATAAAAAAGGAATTTTTGAAAAAATGTAACACCAAAAAAATTCTAAAAATTTTAATTTACTAAAATTTTTTATGGTTTTAAATAAATAATTTACCTCTTTTTGGTTTAAAATTAAAACAATTAATTATTAATTATTTCGATTTCTGCTACATATTTTGTAAATTGCTGCCAGATAATTTAAGATGATCCATTGGTATTAAATTTTCATATTTTCACTCATAATATTTATAACATTTATTGATAAATTATTTGTGAAACCAAATTAGCGACATTTTTATAATCAATGCAAAAGTAAACTTTTTAAAATATGAAAAAATGTCAATTCGAAAAAGTACAAAAATAAATCGTATACATTATACACTTCCCCTCATCAAATTTCGTAAAGTTTTTTATTTTGAAACAAATTATAAAATTGTGTGCAAAACAAAAATATGTCACACAGTGGGACAGAATCGTTTTTTTTTTTAATCTGTAAGTTTTGATCGTCTTTATTAATTTGCTTGAAATTTAGAATAATAATAGCGAATATCTTAAATATAGAATTATAACTATGGAGGTTTAAACCTCATATGGGAGCCAGGAGAGGATTTATGGGGTGCAGCGAAGGGTACCTTGGAAATTTAATAAGTTTTCCGTTTTTTGTTTCCATTTAATTTTATCTTATGTCCTTTAATGAATTTTTACAAACGATTCTTATAGTTTTTTTTGGGCTCTTTGAATTTAAATTTTGTACATACAAAATCTTTCATGAACTTCAGTTTTTTAATACATATCTAAATATATTGATTAGTCCCACAAAAAGTTGGTCCAGCATTCAATGGTCGTCCATCAAACTGTTTGCAATATTATTAAATAGTACCGGGAGAACTTGTTCGTTGATAGACAAGAAGCCAAGAATATAGAAAGCCTTTTCGAAAGAGCTCCAACACATCCGAAAGAAGAACAAACAAGGCTTTCTGAAAAAAACGCTGTTGAAAATTTGGGGACCACAAAAAAGAAAGCACGGAAATTGAATTCAAGTTCTTTAAAAAAATATTCTTGCTGCATAAAAGATGACGAAACATTTGTAAGATTTTTCGCTTCCTGGTCGAACATATTGATGATGGAATGCTGAAGAAAAGTGTAGCACACAAAAGCAGTCAAAATTTAAAAATTGTTAAAGAATTTTTACAAAAAAGACTACTTACATTCGTAAGACTTCATAATGCGTTCACTTATATTTGGCCTCTCTTAACATTCTGACCCAATTGTAAACAAGTCCTTGAGGGGTACAAGAACAATAATGTAGTATTTGTACCGAGAGAGACAAAACCGCCAAACTGCCGGAGCTAAGGCCCGTGGAGAGATATTGGTCTCTTGTTAAAAAAGAATTAAACAGCATAAAAAGGCCGTCCAAAAGTATGGTGAATTTCATATGCAGATGGACTACCTGATCGAGCAAACCCCCTTAGAATTCGAACAAACCCTCTATAACGTTTCAAACATATATCACTAACAGTGATTACATCATTGCAATTAAAAATTTTATAATATCCCCAAATTAGCTTCAGGTTTCTTTCTTACGAAGACCTTTGCATGAGTATGAAATAATCAGTCTAAACCAACTATATTTTTTGCTTCTTCTATATCGGTTCAGATTTTTTTCCTGAGAAACCTTTGTAAATTAAAGTTTATTTTTAAATGACATATCCCTTTTAAAGTTTTAACTTCAATTTAAAAGAAAATCTGTCTGGATATTATAAAACTCAAAATGCATTTACTTCTGTGAGGTCTCTAATTGCTGTTATACAATCGGGATAGAAAATATAATCACCAAATATACCATTTTGAATGAATTAAAATTTAGTACGCTTTAAATCACTTATCATTATTTTAATTAAAAGACCTAACAAAAATATTCATACAATCAAAAACTATATTCAATCAATACTTCTTCAGAAAATACTCAGATCAAATTGAATGTAATAGAGAAAGGACAACTGGAATATAAAGTCATTTAACAAAATAAACTTTATTTTTTTAATGTTTTGGTAAAGAATTTATTCAATATTTCAAGAGTGATTTCATTTTATAAAACAAATAAGAAATCTTGTTCTTCTCAGTTCATAATTCATTTAAATTGTTTTCAATCATATTTTCAAATAGAATTTCTATTCACATATTTATGTTCATAGTTTCTCATAACATATTTTTTAGTTTACATTTAACTAAATATAAAAGTACCTTTTCAAATAAACTACAGTTGGTTTCATGTAAACACACACACACATATGCTCACAAATACACATTTAGCAATTCAAATATAATAAAAAGCAATTTATTAAATTAAAAAATATTAAATTGAATAACTTTTATAAATATTTACAAGAGCAATTTGAATATTTATATCAATCAGTTTTATTAAAAAAATCTATTGGAAAATACATGTTCATGACATAAATATTGAATAAAATGGGTTAAAATGTAAAAAAGAGTTAAATGCATTAAATTAGAAAAACTCATTAATTTCGTTTAGCTTTAATTTTATTAACAAAAATTAAAACATTTTTAAAAATAATTAAAAATTTTTAGTTAACAAAAATATTAGAGTTAATTTCTTTTTCCAAATAACTAAGGAAAATAATTTATTAAAATATCAAAAATAAATTTATATAAAATTTATTATTAAAATATAAACCTTATATTTTTGCCGTAATTTAAGATTTTATTGCCAACATTGAACACAGCTTGTGTGCACTTAAAGCTGTATATGATCCATTTTATAAACAGTAATGGAAAAATCATAAGTCCGTTGAATAAAATTACAAAAATGTTGTAAATTTTTGCATTTTTAATACCTTTTCATACTATGAAAAATACAAAAATATTATTTATTTGTGGATTTAATTAATATACAGTACCGAGCAAAAAATTTGCAATACGAGACAATATCAAAAAATAACGGTAATTTATGTATCTCATTTTTCTTGCTAATAATTAAATGATAACAAATAAGCTACTAATAAAGCTTTATAGGAAGGAGATATTCGACGTTATTTCGGCGTAAATCAATGCATCGTAAAAAGATTAAATATAAATTTTCAATTAGATCCATTTAATTTTGGTTCAGGATAAGTATATTTAATTTTGGTTTATGTTATTGTTCAACTCCAGTCCAAGGAATCTGGCTACCTTAATTAGTTGGGTCCATAGATCTTCGGGGCAGAGTGAGGTTGGAGTGGACTGGCACCTGAACATGCAGGTTCTATGTTTGGGACAGCACGGTCAATATGTGACCAAAAGGCTTTGAGCCTGTTGTTCCTTCCTGATCTCTGTTGCGCCAGAACTACTCTTGTTGATCGCGGCAAAACCTGTTGCTAAGACCGCCAAATGATTTCACTGACCAGAAGTGTTTAACGAAAACCGGTAGTGGGCGTTGCTTTTTCAGAAATGAAAAAAGGGAAGTCGATATTGCAGGAAATGACTTTTTTACATACTATCTACTGAACTGATACCAGTGGATATAGCTTATCGATTCAGATTTTAATTTAATGCAAGAATCTATATACTTTTTGAGTCTTGTTGGCTTTACGCACAGAATGGCAAACTTAATTTTCTATCATCGTGGAGGGCGTTTTTATTTTTTCAAGTTTATTACATTACAAATTTTATCAAAATTAAATAAAATCTTAAATTAATGAGTCATTTATATGTCCATAACGATATTTGCAAGAAAAACCTCTTCCTACGGATCAAGTTCATTAACATTTTTTACTCAGTTATAATTGCAAACGGAAAGCTTCACATTTGATCTCAATGTTCACACCAATTAGTTAAGTTTTTAGGACAAAGATAACGAAACAATACACCTGTATATTCAGTTATTCGGCTATTACACAGACATAACACGATGATCAACAAAACTTTCGGCTTTGGAAATAAAGCAAAAAATTTTTTATTTAGTCGCATGCTTGCATTTCAACAAAGCATATTTTTAATGTATGTATACTGCAAAACTAAATAACTGTTACAAAAGTCTGTAACATAAAAAGGGATAAAATATTTTGTTTTCATCATACATAAATTTCGTTCTGTGTAATAAGAGAAATATTAAAATTAATTAAGCGTAAGACACTAGCACATTTACTTTATTTATTTTTATCCCTCTCTCTCTTTGGATATCTCTGTTTTAGGGTAACATTACATAAAATACATTTGTGTGTGTATGTTTAAATTGCAATCCGGTTTGACGTCATTTGAAAATAACAAATATATACCTTAAAAGACGATAAGTCACATATCGACCTATAAGTTCCGTAAGGAAAGCACACCTTTAACCTTTTTTTTATTTCTTAATAAACACTCACATGACTGTTGAGTATTAATAACGATTTCATGAACTAAACTTATTATTTTTACCAAAGACTGTTCTTTATTTCCTTTTTCCTTATATTTATTTTTTATATAAATGTTTTTTAAATATACAACTAACATTATGTAAAACAAAATATGTCCATTTTCTTCTTTAGTATTTTATTTCTTTTCAAAAATACGTTCATATTTAAATGTACAATTTGTAGGAAAAATGTTTCAAAAAGAATCGTGCCTTGAAAATATAAAAGAAATTGTATATATTTTTTCTCAAGAGCAACAACTGTTTATACATTTAGACATGTACATATGTATCTGTATTTTATTTCTTTCTTTCAAAAACTTGCATTCTAGTATGTATGTGTTTATGTGTATGCAAGTATTTATATTTATTTTACAATTGAAGAACATTTATTTTTTTATACCCTCCACCACCACAAGTGGTGAAGAGGGTGTATTAACTTTGTCATTCCGTGTGTGTCGCTAAGAAGGAATCATCTGAGACCACAAAATTTTTATATGTTCTTGCATCAAATTAAAATTTGAGCAAAAGTCTTTCGTAGAATTGTCAATTATAAAAAGATAAATTAGAAAGAAATTTTGCATTACATTATAAAGTTATATGTACTTCATTGCCGAAACGGAAACGGTTCAGTAGAAAAAAGTTATAGCTGAAATATTACTAATGTTGAGTGAGTGTGTATGTACAAACAAACAAACGTATTAACTTCACGTGGTTATACGTTTTGTGGTGGAGGGTACTGAAGATTCGGCATAATCGAATGTAGAGTTCTTACTTGTTTTTTTAACTTTAATGTTGCACTTTGAGTCTTAAGCAATAAATACAGACATGTAAACGTTTCTGGAAATACAAATGTGTGTACGTATATTTCACATTTGAAAATATGTGTTACTTAGTATATTTTGTGTGGCAGGTATTGGTGTCTGATATGTTGAAGTGATGTGCATGTGTTTGTGTGTATTGCATTTTGTTTTTTGAAACAACATTGAATTTACAGAAAATCCATTAGATTTGTAAATTTATTACTCTTTAGCAATACGTACATACGTACACATACAGACGCATATAAATATACAAACACGAATTGAAGGGAATGCATTCGTTCATTTATATTGTTCTTCAATTCAATGTGTTAAATCTTAAAGAGTGGCAAGGATTTTTTGGAACAAGGTCAAAAGATATTTAGGTTTTCTTTTTTTGTTAAAGTAAGAAATAATTTCTCTGAAAAATTTTAAAAGCTTTTGATTTGTGATTGCCTTTTTTACTTAATATTTTGGATGAATTATTTATTGTCACTCTTAAAATATATTATTTTATCTTTAACAGATTTAGTTTTAAGTTTTTATTTTTGGTATTTAGAGTGTTTTTGAAATGCGTTACTCGAGTTTTGCTAAAAAAAGTTTAATGGTCCCTAACGAAGCAACAGTACTGGTGTAATAGTCATAGTGACAACCACTATAACACTAAAGCACGAGTTTCCCAAAACTTTTCCTAACTAATGGATTTAAATCGTTTAACATTTTTTTAACTGCGCGAAAAACTAAATAAAATACAATTGTTACCAAACCTAACAAAACAGAGATCTATCTTTTGAAATAAATACTGACAGAATACATAAAACATCATTTATTGAATACTTATTACAAATATGAACATATCTTAAATAAGACAAATAAAAAAGGGTCCATATGGAATTTAATTATTTCATTGTATTAAAAATTTTATTTAAAATTATAGATTATAATTATGGGGCACAAAAATTTTTTTGGAAATAAATCTTAAACTATTCATCGAGTTGATGGACTTACATAAAATGTTATAAATTGATAACCCGCGTATAGTTAAACAATGTTTATGACCTCCCTTTGGGTATTTTGACCCCTTAAGCGCTTCATATGCAGAATTATTGGTTTTTGTAAAATTTTGTTAAAAATGCTAAGATTTTTGGATACAAAGAACACAAAAATTCTTTTTAAAACAAAAAAAATAAATAAATAAATATAATTATCTTTGAACTGATTGTAGATAATTGACCTGAATAATATTTAATTTGAAAAATTATTGTTTAATTGAATGAAAAACCAACGCAAGATCCTATGTATTCCTATGTATGGGTCCCTAAATTTTTAATGTCATTTAGTCTACTGACTTAGATTTATGTAAAAAAACGTCTGTCTCACGATTCAGTCTCATATCAGTATTCGGTAGGAGCCAAAATATAAAAAAGCATTTCTATCAGGTTGATTTTTGTGTTTTTCAATTTGTTAGAGTTAAGATTAAACTAGGGGAATAACTACCTACTTTTGGGTTTAGTACAATGGGCTCCAGAAAAGAAATTTTTAACATTTTAGGCTGAGGTTTAACCTCAAAACAGTGGCTCTGTTATTTAAAACAAATTTATTAAAATCAAAGTAGCCGCTCGGGAGTAACATATTTCGTGAGATAAAACGACTTTTAAATTCAAATATTTGTAAGGGGTGAAACAAATTTGCTATTACAGTTAGAATCTGGTCAGCTGGCTGCCTAAGTAAAACTTGTAGACCAATATAAAAAATTTGAATTCAACCTACATGTTCTAAAATCATTAAAACATAACGCCATTGGGAAACTATGGTGTGACTATAATCACACAGTAATGGCTTTTTGTAGACTCCCAGATCGAAAGCTAATAAATCACCATTTTGGAACTTTTCTTCCCATTTTTTGGAATACAAAGAATTTTGTAAAATCAATATTTATTCAAAACAAGGTTTTATTTTAGACATTTTGTTTAATTCTACATTTTTACGTCTTGTTTATTTTCATTTTAGATGTTTCTTTAAATTATACATTTTCTATAATTTTTTATTTCTTTTTAATACTTCTTCTTATTAATATTGACATCTTCTCTTGTTCATTTCAATTACATTTTTTCTTCCGGTTTTACAAGAAAACAATTTTGCATTTAAGTTTTTCTTTTATTTGCTTGGAAAAAAGAATTGTATGCAAATTTATTTCACAATACTTTTACAAACACACACACTTAAATAAACAATACTCATAAATATATTGCAATATCTACCTGTATTTCATTTTATTCCTTTTAAATTTTACACCTTTTCCATTTATTTTTATTCTATGAAAATCTGATGAATTGTTTCCCTGTGAACATTTAGGTTGACTCAGGAGAGATATATTAATCGATTAAGATATTGAAAGAAATCCATCCATACAACGGAATATAAAAATATTTTATTAAACATCGTACGAAATCTGTTTTGTTTTAGGGTCTAGAAAAATGCATTTTAAAAATATTACGATTATTTTATACTTCACATGTTTTAAAATTTAGACTTTGGGTTATTAAAACATATAGTTTTAAATCGAAATTTTAAATAATAATAGTAAGAATTGATGACTGAAGAGATTTTTTACCCTTCACCACAACAAGTGGTGAAGAAGGTATATTAACTTTGGCATTCTTTGTGTAACGCCAAGAAGGAATCATCTCAGACCTCATAATGTATATATATATTCCTTCATAAAATTAAAATCTAAGTTGATTCAGCTATGTCCGTCTATCTGTCTGTTGTTGGCGTGATCATATCCACAGTAAATGGTAGAAGCTAATGCAATTTTGCTATAGTCCTGAGAAGTTTCCTATTTAAAACCAGCAAAACCAATTCAGTATGTCAATAGAAAAAAGTAAACTTTTAATTCGAATGAAGAACTTTTGAAAAAATTTTGATTATTAATCAAAAAGTGATCATGTGTTATATTTAAGAAAAACTTTTATATGTTGTATGGTTTTGTTTGTCAATATATGAGTGTATATAAAATAGTGTGTACATATAAAATGCATGTGAAGTGCATTTATATTGGAGGGTATTGAATAACCGGTGTAGCCAAATATAGAATTTTTACATGTTAATAATTATTTTATATATTTAAATTTACATATTTAAATTTATTATTAAATGTTGGTTAAAAACTTACATCCAATATATTTGCTGGACCTAAGAATAAAATGATCTTATTGTTCTATATGTGCGTATGTATGTGTGTATGAGAACATAGAATAAAATCATTATATTATCATTGTATACGTTTGTGTCTGGTGTTTTTTCCCTTGAATATGCTGTATCATCTTGTGCGCATTTGAGAATAACTTTTTTCATTTTGTCCTTTTTTTTGGCTCCTTTCTTCCTTCCTTTTTTTACTCAAACAATCTGTTTGTTAGATTGCAAATACTTTAGGGAAATAATTGTATTATTTTTAAAAAATATATACATGTTTTCTATTTTCATTTCATCTTAGACTTTCAAATGTATTTTATCTTGTTCTATAGATTGTAAGGAAAAAGAAACAAATGCTGAAAATAAAGAAATGAAATAATAATCATCAATAATCTATGAATAAATTTAAAAGAAAAAATATATTTGTGGCAGCAGCAAACAACAGCAGAAAAAATCCCTCTAGTTATTTTGAGATTTAAATGCATATCAAAATATCGTATTAAAATTAAATTGTGTGAAAAAAAACAACATAAAACACAGGTTTTTGGGTAATAAATGGGATTTTAAAAAGAAAGATAATTTCGAAATTTTAAAGACCTTTTAATGATATAATAAAGTAAAGAGAAAATCAGTTAATTGCTCCAAAATGAGCTTTTTATGAAAAATTGTATTTAGTCTTTTAATATTATCGAAGAATACAAATTGTTTAAATATTTTGAAAATTCGATTAAAGAAATATTTTAATTATTTTAACAAGCTTTTTTATATTTTTCTGGTTATTTAACGCCAACATTTTTATTGCTTTCAACTAATTACACACATCGTATGTATTATGATAGTAATTGTAGAACTTATTTTTACTAAATTTCGTTAAACTTGGGCAGAATAAACTATGCAATGAACCAATTGCAAAAGGTGTCGTCTTAGTCTCAAAATAAAAAAACGTGAAATTTTGATCAAAGCCAGCCTACCAAAAAAGTTATTATGAATCAAATGGCCTTTTGACTAGTTGTTGAAGCATAGTTTATTCTGCCAGTTACAAATATCTGCATCAACGCATAATACCCCAAGCACCTCTGGGCATAAATACAATTTTTATGCCACTTTTTTGTATAAATGTACATTAATTTTCCCAAAATTGTATATTCAATAAAATAATAATTTAAGTTCGTACTTTTCCATTAAATTTTTATCACAAGTTCTCGTAATATGCCAGCCACATCTTTACATCATGAGCTAAACCTTTCGGATCATTATCATCAACTGTAGCAAATTAATCTTCTCGCAAATTTTTCTTAAAAATATTAAGATTTCTATCCATAATTTCATCAATAAATGTAAGTTCCTTACCCTCCGCAGCGGACATGCAGCCACATACCATTAGTCCTCCGCTACATAATATTTTATTTTTGTTTTAATTTTTTTCCATTTGCATTGTTAGACTTTCTCTAAAATGTCCAGTAAAAAAATAAGATATGAGTACAATCTCCGAACAGTTTTAGCTTTCACTCCGTTATCAAAATATTCCTTTATTGCTATTGATTTTTGATCAACTTTTACCTTCCGTAATTTCTTACGTTCCCTTCCAAATAATTTACCTAAACAACCGCTAAGCATTTTTAAAATTAATTTTTCCCTCAAACAATCTATAATCGCCTGAATGGTAAAGCAGCTATCAGTCTGTAACTGATTCTCCAATCTCTATAAAATAATTACCTTGATTTTGCCGAGGTATAATATTTCGTAGAGCTTTAGTTGTTTCGTTAATTTAGGACCATTGAATCAATTAACAAAGAAAAACATTTTTTGTAACATGACGTTACAAATCTTCCCAAGAAGTTAATTCAGAGTCAGTGCTTTCCGTGAGTTATGCGATTATGAATATTTTTCTAACATGTTGTTTAAACTTAATAATATTATATAATTAACTTTCATGAATCAAAGCAGTATGAGTTTAATAAATACTCATACTCACACCCTTACACATATCACAAAATAATGAGGATAAACTTAATTTTCTATCTTGTCACAATGTTAATCATTTAAATGTTTTTAATGTCTAAAATTTTTTCATATAAAAAATAAAAAAAAGAAGAAAACACAATAACAATAATGGTGAGTGTCTAAACTGTCTAAAACATACTAAATTGTTAACAAACACACACGTTTAATATTAATTAAAATTTATAACATTTTATAAAACGAATACAGACAAACAGTGAGAGGGAGAGAAATAACAACTATAGAATATCAAGCAACAAAAAAAGAAAAGGAACCAACAGCAGTTGTTTGCTCCTTCAGCAAGGACACACATACATATTTTAAATTTGCAACTGCAGACACATGAGAATTTTAAAAGTTTTTCTACACAGACAACCAGAATTAATATCTTAAATAGATAAGAGAAAGGAAGGCTTACTTAATTCATAGAGAAAAGAGATAGAAACTCAGAGAAATTTAAACGCAAAATACACATAAATATTTATATGAATAAAAGAATTTTAATTGCATAAATATTTGACACTAGACGACAAGAAATTTTAAGTTATTTTCAGAAAATGTATTCCAGTCTACAATTTTAATATCCTTTTTAAAAATCATGAAAATCATGTAGTTGTATTGAGTTTATTAACATTAAATAAGTGTACATTATTATACAAAGTGAAACGAAATAAATGGTATTCATTAAGTATATTTTCTAAATTTCTAGCAAATGACAAGCGATTTTCAAGTACGACTATAAATATGTAAGGATATGCCGAATCTATAACAATCTACAACACATACATGTATGTATGAAAAAATAACTTACATACATAAACACTTACTGTATTCTGTATAAAGTAAAATTTCTTATGTATATTGGAAGTCATAAATTTTATACTGTACTTTATGTTTAATATGGAGTAAGACTATAGATATTGTAGTTGTTGGATCAAAATGTAAAGTCCTTTGCAGTAGCAGTATTTTTCAAATACTCAACAATTAATACATGTTTTAAAAGGGCAATATATATCGCCTACCGATTCATTCCTTTATTAATTAGGATTGAATATTTATTGTCTATGGGTAACACCTTCTCTTGAATAAAAATTTCAAAGAAATAAGATTGATGTAACTCAAGCTAAAATAAGTTTCCGGTAGTTATTATCCTTTCACTTCTTCAAACGATTTACGATTTTCGTCACTGTATCTTGCTTCCTGTCCACGTAACGCTGTGAAAACTCTATGGGTTGTGTTAATATAATTTGGCAAAAAATGGCAAATTTGGTTTTGAGCAAAAGAATTGTTGCTATGTTGTCAAATATTTTAGGTGGATCCTACCGTAATGGGGTTTTAAACTCATCAAAAAAAATATTTTAACTAAATTTGGCCCTAAGTTGGTATATTCCAAAGATCTAAATTTATTCCTGCTTATCCTGTTATGTTAGTCGATGTTCTATTTTATAAATCTACCAACAATCTGATCTTCTTTATGGTGTATATTTATACATAGTATACATCTTAGTTTAAATCAAAAAATAAGGTTCTATATCAAGATCTTTCCATAATTTTATATATTCCTCATATATCCCCAATAATCCTCATTTAGCTCCCAACATCAAACGGTATAAGTCTCTAATAATGTCAATCAAATCAACTTATAAGGATTCTTTATGGGAATGTAGATGTTAATAGACTATAACTGCAATAGTTCTTCAGATATACCCCAGGTCCTAACATTCATTTCTTGGACTTGGGGTATTAGCATGGTTAAATCTGAGATGTTTTCGAATTAACTTACAGATATACCAAGTTTCGGAGCCACTTCTTAAAATTTAACTCATTAATATTAAGAGAGAAACAAAATTCTCAGATCACAAGGTAGGGACGATTTCAAATTATTAATTATGTATCACCGTATGTAAGGCATATTCCTAAAAAAATAATTTTTTTAAATTAATAAAGTCAAGTTATATACGGTATGAGATATTAAGCATTTCCGTATGGAAAAACAAAAAGTTTTGCTACTGAAGGAAAATTTTTATAAATATTACTAAATTAAATATCAGTATTTATATAAAATTTATTACAGATTAAAAATAAATTTCATTATCTTTCAAATTCAAAATCTCTCATTAAAAATCATTCCTGATAATTATCTTCTTACACATTTTCTATTTTAATTGCAAATTTAAAGAGTCATTTTTAACGGTTCAAAAATTATGCAAACATTTTTAAGAGTTCACTCACTGTTCTTTGGTCACAATTTTTGTGTAGCTTTTAGGCAAACTGAATATGATTATTTTAGTATTCATGCGTATACTTAATATAATTGATGAATATTGCTCATACACTTAAGTGGTCTTTAAATAGATACGATAATAATTTTTTTTCAACAAAAATCTCTCTCATTTTATTTATATTTTATTATCTCGATTAAAATCAGTGTTTAATTATTTACTTACAATTACTTAATTCTACAATGAATGAAAGACAATTTCTTTTTATTATTTAAATCTTTGAGTAATTAACACAACTTTTTGAGTGGCATAAACATATTTACTCTCTCTTCTAGTTAATTAAATATTAAATGAGAAGATGAAGATATTTATACTTTTAATTTAAATTTTCTACTCATTTCTACTTCACTCTTCAAGGAATTAAGAAACAAGAGATGAAAAGCTCATAAACTTTAATGAAACTTTATTCTTGTGATTTTATTTTTTTTCATTAAAAATGTTTTTGTTGTTAAAAGCAAATTAAATTTTATGTTTAACATTTCCATTCTTTTTTTGTTAAATTTATAATTTTCTTGTACTCTTCTTTTAATTTTTTCACAAGCGTGTAAACATTTTATTTAACAAGAATTACAATAAAAATAACAAAACTTTATACAGGTAATTTAACAAAAATTTACAATAAAAACTTTTACATACATAAGAAAAATACAAAAACAACAAAAAGTTAAAATATATATTTTTTAAGATTTATTTTTATTTAAGCTGAACGTTGTTGAGTTTTTATTAAAGGAAAAAAACCTTAATCATGGTTTATGTTTATTACTGTTTTTTGTTTAAATCAAGTGATATATAGAACGGAATTTTACAGATTATAAAATAATTATTATTTTTATTTTGAGGGAAAGATATAAAGCAAGTTGGGAGATTTCTAAAATTTCTTCACTGATGCATATTTTATTATTATACTCTTGGGATATATGTGCTTAATATTTTAAATCGCTGTAAAAAATGCAAAAAATAGGGGAATAAAGGGCAAAAAATATATCAAGATTTCGCTTAATGTTTTATTTTTTAAACGAAATGGTAATCGATTTTAGAGGCCACTCAATGATCTACTATAAACAAGAAGGTGGAAAATTAGTTTATAGATTACTAGGTGTTCAACCCTATAGAAAAGCTTCTATTATATTCTAAAGCTCAAACTATTTTCCTTTTTACATTATAGATTGGCTGATCATTACAGATATTATTTTACTGATCAATCGATGATCAACTGACGATTCTTTTTCACAGATCAGCTGATGATTTATTTTCATAGATCAACTGATTATCTATTTTGCGTAGATTAGCTAATGATCTCTATTTTGCATAGATCAGGTGATGATCTCTATCTTGCATAGATCAGCTGATGATCTCTATCTTGCATAGATCACCTGATGATCTCTATCTTGCATAAATCAGCTGATGATCTCTATCTTGCATAGATTAGCTGATGATCTCTATCTTGCATAGATTAGCTGATGATCTCTATCTTGCATAGATTAGCTGATGATCTCTATCTTGCATAGATCAGCTGATGATCTCTATCTTGCATAGATCAGCAGATGATCTCTATCTTGCATAGATCAGCTGATGATCTCTATCTTGCATAGATCAGCTGATGATCTCTATATTGCATAGATGAGCTGATGATCTCTATATTGCATAGATCAGCTAATGATCTCTATATTGCATAGATCAGCTGATGATCTCTATATTGCATAGATCAGCTGATGATCTCTATATTGCATAGATCAGCTCAAGATCTCTATATTGCATGATGAAAGTATAAAAAATGTTTATTTAGAACTTATTTTAAAACTGATACAGTTTTAACCATGTTTTTCGTCGTTTCGGTATTCATTTCACTTTATCTCAAGTCGTTATCTTATTGACTCAAGGTTAAAGTCTAGATTAAGTTTGAGTTTGTCAGATAAGCTCACGCTAACAAAAATGACTAAACTTTAAATCTGCTGTTCACTATTAAGCCAATGACTTTTCAATCCAAAAGCATAATATACTGCCTGATATATTTTTGTTTTTAGAACGCAGGATAAACTACAAATTAAATTTCACAGTTTAGTGATTCACGAGAAATAAACAAAAATTCAACAAATGTAACCTTTAATTTCTTTGTTTTTTTTTTTTTTTTTTTTTTTTTTTTTTTTGAGCAGAAATGTCAGCAAACCATCCAATCATGATGAAGGGCATATCAAATTTACTTAAAAATGAATAAAATAAACTTGTACTTGAACTGACTGATGTTCGTCTTTAAAAAATGCAATAAAAACTAATAATAATTATTTATTTGTAATGTGGTATGTAAGTGTATGTGTATGGTTTTGATATTTATACAGCGTTATTTTCACGTTTTTTTTTTTTAACTGAGGAGAAGATAAAACACTTACAAACTTTATGTTAAATGTATTTATGTATGTCTGTATGTAGTTAGTCTTAAATATATTCATAATAAAAACAAAATTAAAATCCTCACACAGTCATAAAACGCGTAAGGGTGTATAATTTACATTCTATTCAGTTTGGATACTTAAAATCCCTGTGGCAAAATGACAACCCAACTGTGTTTATTTTATATCTACTTTTTTATATCATATTTGCGTTTTCCTTTTCTTCTAAATTTTCTTGTAAAATACTCTTTCTCTATCTCACATTATTTTCGCTTATTCTAGTTTACAGAAGCACATGTACTCGTTTGTAATACAGAGGATTATGATGAAAAAATAACAAAATTTAACGCTTGAGGCATTTTAACGCTTAAATTATGTATAACTACAAAAATTATATTCGTATATTTTTTTTGCATTTGCTGATTCTAGACTCAACGACATTGCAGTTCTGAAAAATCGGTTTAAGGTTTGAATACTTTTCTCTAATGTTTGGGTATCTTTAAAAATATTCTCCAAAACTGTAGAGCTTTAAATATTTTAATTTTCAGAGAGTGAGCAAAAACAGGATGGATGCTTTTTACTTCGTTGTTTGTACTTATGCGTGCAAGCATGCAGAGAGTAACCGTTTTTATATGAGAGAAAAATACACAACCACATAGAAGTTTTTAAAATTTTGTGTCAGGGAAACCGGTAAATTGAAGAACATTTCGAATTGAGTAAAATGAGAAAGAATTTGAAATTTCTAATAAATACTTTTGATCAAAAGAATTTCTTATAAGAATTAATATTTTTAATCTTGTTTTAATTTGATAAATTTCACTGTTGATTAGGTATTCGTTATGAGCTTTTACTTAGAATAATGTTTCATTTCGAGGGCTCTAAAATTATTTTATAATTATATTTAAAGAATAATCCCATTTCCATTAAAGTAAGTTGTAAAGTACGTCGGACTTCAAACATATTATGTCTGTGTCCGTCTCCTCCAGAGCTAAAACATGGTTAAAGAAATTTCATCGTTTATAGGTAAATGTTTATTGCTAAACGGACTTCAATTGTCGACACTAAGCGTAAAATACCAAAAATGGTGATTTTTTTCGTAAGAAGCTAAATTTTTTGTGAATTTTTTAAGTATAATTACTTGATGAAAAATTGAATTAGTAACGAAATTTGAAACACCAATTTGAATTTTTAAGTAAAAAAATACATTTTTAATGAAATTAATTTCTCATGAAAATTTAATATTTTAGTTGGAAATTTTATTTTCTTAGTTAACTTTTTATTTTTAGTGAAAAATTAATTTTTTATCGAAAAAAAAAATAACAAATTATGAATTTCTAAAAGAAAATAGAATTTTAGTGAAAATATTATTTTTTTATTTAAACACTTAGTTCTAGCAAAAATGTTAGGTTTTAGTAAAAATTTAAATTTTTAGTGAAGAATTAGATTTGCTAGAAAAGAAAAAAATTTTTGACGAAAAATTGATTTCTTTTTTTGAGAAAATTTGAGTTCTTTTAAGAAAAAAATTTAACTTTTGTTAAAATTTTATGTTTTATTTTTAAAATTGCTACGTCTTTGCAGGATTGCCGGTTTTACACAATTTCCATATTTAAGTAAACTTTTGGTCATAACGTTTTATATTTCTATTTTATATAAAATTTTAATTCAATACGAATATTTTTTTTTCATATAAAATCTCTAAAAATTTTCTGGTCACCCTGTTTGTCCTTACAATTTCTATGACACAACTATGGTTATGTAGGCCTAGGTCGCTTAAAATGAAAAACACACGAGCACTAAGTTTGAAAAATCTCTACTGTATTACATGCATACATAAACAACTACATTTCTATGTATTTGTAAATATATTCAAACATTCAGTTTATATTCGAAATTTATAATAATTTTTTGTGTTAAATGCGATATATAAGTGTGTTTGTGTGAGTAGAAAATAAAATTTATCTATTTATAAGATTTAACAAATACAATTCTACTGCATTTAAAGAGATTTCATTTATATTTTTTCGTAGAACGCTTTAAGTCTTATAATTTAGCAATTATTTCTACAGCGTTAAAGGATTTTAAAATTTAAAATTTAAATTTTTTGGACAATTTTAAAGAAAAAGGATTTTTTTAATTTATTTTTTGATTGCAATTTAAAAGAATATTTAATTAATGTTTAATTTCTTTAATAACGTTTGTTAAGAATATTTGAATTAATAATCCACATTTCAATTAAAAGAAATCAAAATTTGTATGACATATTAGGTATAAACATAAATATTGTCGATGTGATTGCCAAAAAAAAATAATACTTCTTTTAACAGTGTCCATCGTTATAAATTAGGGTTCTTAAGTGTAAAATATTTGTAAAAGTATGAAGTCAGAAAAGCAACTAATTAAAAAATAATAGCACGTTCATAATAAAATAATAGAATTAAATTTAATTAATAATTATTTATTATTATTCTCAATTTTTTTAACACCCAAATTTCCAATTCAAGAATGTTTATTTTAAACATTCATCGTTATTAGACCTAAGGTCCGTTTCAATTTTTTTGAGTAAACAGCAAACATATGTAAATATACATTGAAGTTGCTACCTTCAAAATTTTACTTTCATTTATTTCCTCCTCAAGAAAAAAAGACGAAAATAGAAATAGACCCTTTCTAAATATTATAATATAACTATTTATCTGATCCACTTATGTAGGTAAATAACATTAGCAAGAAAATTATTAAGAATCTTGTACACAAAACAAAAAATTATTTTCGAAATTATTTTGGGACTCAAATTGAGCCAACCAAGTTAAAATTAATAAAAAGTAGTATCAGTATTAACCGATTATAACTCTCTTACGTCATGTCACGAGCATAAAATATTATGGATCAATTTATTTTACAAATTTAGTCTGAAATGGGACCAATAGGAAATTATGAAATGATTGTTGTAAAAGTTGACTTAAAATTTTTTGGTTAAATAAATGAAAGATATATGTGTACAATGTTATTACATTATAGGTAATGTTTTGAGATTTGTATATATTAAAGTGATTTTCGGCAGTGAGACAGTATGGGAGCTATGGTCAGTTGTAGGCTGATTTTTTTAAATATTTTTTGTGTTTATGAGTTTCATGAGCTTTAAATAAAATTCTGGGAAAAAGACCTTTATATATTTTTAGGACTGAATAGTTGGTTCCATAATAAAAGTCAAACACCATTTTAATTTTAGGGTCTTTTTGACGCTCAATATATAACGCTATGTTGAGTAAGAAATAACACTTTAATTGATTATTCAGTATGCCAATGACCTGAAACATTAATCAAAGTTAATTTATCACCTTGTAGGATCAATTCTTTGGTTTTTTCGTTATTATTCGTTTCGTAAAAAATTTACCCTCCTAATATTCTGACGGGAGTACCATGTGAGATTGACTCATAATGTGATAATTTTTTCCATAAATTATTAATACCAGCACAAATACTTTATATCTCAACCACCTATAGTTCCGTAGTATACAATCATGTTCCGAAATGTATCAAAAATTTATTTTGGCTTAAATGCCTCTTTAACTCCTTCTAATTTTGTAACATTTTTGCAATCAAATCAAGAGAAATTTAATATACCAAAAGAATCATATCCTAACTGACTCACTTTGAAGATCCAATCTCTGAGCCTGAATCTACTTAGAACATTTACTTTAAAAATAATTAATATGTTCATAGTTACCGGATTTGTGGGACCACGATGCATTGGTAGCGATTACTGAATTATAATAACAAAAATTATAATTTTATTAGTTTTATACCCAACAGAAAATTTTTCCACTTCTTTTCGAAATATGATAATCAGTATTTTTATAAAAAATAAGTTGTTTGAAATAATAAAAAAATCTTGTCAGTTCATATCAACATCATATATCATATGCACACTCTCTAACAAACTAGTTTCTATCTACTTACGATATGCAAATTGAATTTTCATTTAAATCTGACTACTTACAACTGCAACCGCAACTTGATTTTTTTAACAAACCCAACCAAACAACCAACTAAGTTCACTAGTGAAATACAAATTTACCGTATTTACATTTTTAAAATTGCAAAAAAAACTGGAATTTATGAATAGATAAAATATCTTTTAACTATAAAAATAAATCACGTCTACATATATAAAGTAAAATAGATATCACATCCGCCGCTTTATTTTTATTTATTTTTTTTTTTTCAGTATTTTTCTCATCTTTTTTGTTCACTCATGTCAGTCATGATTCAACTTCAACTTAACAGCAGCAGCAACTTAATGTCAAATATTAAAATTCAATACAAAATGTCAATATTGCAGTAAAATATATATCTTGGAATAAATTTAATATATAAAACGTGATAACAAATTTTAAAGAAAACTATAAAACAACCATACATACATATAAATATGCATATTAAAATTAGTTACAGCTACTTTTATCTTATTGAAAAAATTAATTTTTTATATCTTATTTTAATAGATAAATTCTGTGTCTAAAAAAAATATATTTAAAAATTTATTTCTCTAGGAAAAAATATTTCTTAAAGATTTTACTTTTTATACTCACCCACCAGCATCACAAGTGGTGAAGAGGGTATATTATTTTTGTCATTACATGTGAAACACAAAGGTGGAATCATCAATCATAAAGTTTTTATATTCTTGCATCAAATCAAAATCTAAGTCGTTAGGCTATATTCATCTGTCTGTATGATGTTAGAACTCTCACATCCACAATGTTTGACAGAGCTCAAAGACATTTAGACCGACATCTGCGGCAGCATCTAAATTCAAAAATAGATCATCCGTAGAATATTTAATTATAAATTAAGAAATTGAAATTAAATTTTGCCGAAAGATTGAGCTAAACGTATCTCTTAATTTTTTCCAAAAAGGATAAAAATCGGTTCAGTTATACACTTTTAAAAATTTCATTTCATCGATTTTTGTTTCAAATTTTTACGCATTTTAAAAAACAAAAACATTTATAATAAAAAAATTTAAAATTTTTTACACACAATATAAGTAGTTTTAAATGAAAATGTTCATAAATCGTAATACTATATTTTGTGTGTATTTTTATAGACAAAAGTCTGTTAATTTTTACGCACATTTAACTTTACTTGAAATCTTACTCGTGGTGTTAGAGTAATTTTACATTCATTTTTTAAGAGTGTATTTACAGGAAAAAATATAAGTAATTTTATAGCTCAATAAGGTTTCCATGTTTAGGAAAAAACTACTAAATGTTGTATGCGTTTGTGAGTGTGTACGTAAACTGTGTGTACGAAATATAACGTATTTACTTCGCATTTGTAATGGAGGGTTCGGCATAATCGAATATAGAATTCTAACTTGTCATAACAAGAGGAAAAGTGGAAATTTCTTTTTTCTCCCGTTACTTTAAAAGGAATATTATTACAAAAATTTTCCTTGTACGAATATTTATGTGCGTTTGTGTATCTGGATAATGTATATGAATATTTACACTCGAATAATGTGTTCAATGACATGTATGTATTTATAGTGTAATATAAAACGAGGGCTTTTTTTTAAATTTTAGGGTTAAACAAAAAGAAGGGAAATATAGAACCAAACATAAAAAGTCGAAAAATGAAGGCAATCAATTCTTACTAACAGCTTTGTAACTTATAACTTGAAATTAATAGAAAATGATATTTTAAGAAATATTTAAATTTTCCTTTTAGTTCCTTTACCTTCAAAATATTCTTGATTATATGTTTGTCACATTTTCCCTTTAAAATTATATTTCCTAATTTCGGAACTTTTAAATTTTACTTTTTTAGTTCGAGAATATTGTTATCATTAAGTTTCAAAGGAAAGAATAGTACTATGAATTCTTTGAATGCAAAATAAAAATGAGTACATATCCTTGTTTTAAACTATAATAGAAAAACTAAAATAGAAATGGATGTTATTTCATGTATATGCACAAAAAATATCACCCAAAACATTTTTTCCATGTGTAACGCTAAGAAGGACTAAATTCTTTGCAATTATTAAAAACACGGTTATGGGAATCATATTACAGAGGGATTTCGTTGGTGTACTTTTCTTTTATAACTCATTATGACTTAATCATACTTACGTTATAGTGCAAAGATAATATTTCGTCTCTTCTTTATGGTTATCGCAACCAAATTTTTATATTATATATAATATAATGATAGCACATCAGAACTCTATGAGCGGAGTCAAGGGCACAAAATGATGTACCTCAGAAATTTTTGCAAATGTGTGATAAATTCTTACTTTTCATTCAATTTTAAAAAAATACAACCTTACAGCTCATGACGAGATCAGTTCCAAAATGATCAATTTTAAATTTGAAAATTAGTCAAAGAGTTCTTTTTTTATTTTCATGGAAACATATACAAAAAATATAAAATATATTTTTAATTAATTTTTCTAAAGGACTTCGTAACATAGGCTATCCAGATTAAAATTCTATATCGAATAAAGTTCAGTCGATCTTGATCGATAGCCCTGCTTTATCTGGCTTACATTATACCGGAATATTCAGCTCAAAAAATCCTTAGGTCAAATACTAAATATTAAATTCATAATTTTCAACAAAATTTACGAATTGGTACCTTAAATACGTTTTTTTATAAAAAATACGTTTTCCTTTAAAACCGATTATTTTTCTTTTTATAAATAACAAACCTAAAACATTTTTATAAAAACTTTAATTTTTATACTTATGGAAATATTATCATACCACCCTCATCATATTGAACACTTCAGTTATATAATAAAAGTGACAGAGAAGATAGGAAGGGGAATGTAAATGTTTAATTTTATAAAACAAAATATAAAATGAACGTTGCAAAGATAACAAGTGAGACGTTAAATGTCACAAAGAATCAATACAATTTGTCATTTATTTCTCCTCTACTCAATTCTCACTATCTTTTGTTATCTTTTTTATTACTAATGTTTTCATTTTTATTATTTTTCTTCCAACGTTTGTCTTCATACATTCTGCTTCTTTGGAAAAACTACATTCATTCATTCCTTTTCAATTGTAATGTTTTTTTTTTTTTTTTTTTTTTTTTTTTTGATGTTGATGTCGATGATGTTGAAGAATTTATGTTAATTTATGAATGTTTTTATTGTGCAGCAGCAGAAACAACAGCAGAAATAAATAAAGTAATAACAGTCAACAATATCAATATTCTATATTAAACTTCTTTACAAGCAGAAAAGAAACCAACAACAATGACATCAACATCGATGTTATAATCTTTATCGTTATTATCATCATCGTCATCCTCATCATCATCATTTTCATTATTGTTATGGCTCTTGTTGACTTTTCTGTGTTATGGGTTCATTTACTATCTGCAGTAGAATTCGGAAAAAAGTAAAATATAAAGTTAACTGAAGGTTTCTTTATTTTTTTTATTTTCTCCTTATATTACTTCGTTAGTTAGCCTCCCCTTAATCAAGGTAACCTTTTTATTTTAAAGTTCATATCTTAGTTCATTCGTGATTAAAGGTAAACCTTAATAATAACAGTAATTAAAAGATGTTGTTATGAAATAAATTTTAGCTATTTTTTTAGCTTTTTAATCTTAATTTTTTAATAAACATTTTAAGTCTTTTCCTTTATTATCATTATCGTTGTTTTCCTTTTTTGCTAAGCAGGTGTTTCTTGTAATATAACGAAGAAAAAACTTTCTTAACTTTTTTTTAATCCAAACAATTTAAGGTTTTTAGAAAATAAAGTTATAGACAAATATTATAAATACAACTTTAAACGAAAACAATTAAGAATACTATATTCGGCTATACCGAATCTTCAATACAGATGCGTGTGAAGTAAATACCTTATGATTCATATATACACTATATACAAGTTTTTCCTAAATATAACACTGAACACTTAATGAGTCATAAAATTAGTTACATTTTTTGCATTTATTTTTTTGCCTACTTTTGATCATTTTTTAATACTCAGACCAAATTTCATTGAGCTCTGTCAATTATTGTGAATGTGAGCGTACCAAAAACAGACAGACTGACAGTCGGACATAGGTAAATCGACTTAGATTTTGATTTGATGCAAGAATATATACGTTATAAGATGTGAGATAATTCCTTCTTAGCTTTACATACGGAATGTCCTGTATATAATGGTATGGAGTGTACAATAAAGGAGCAAATTATATTAAATTTGCGTATACTTAATATGATTGAAAATATTGCTTACACGCTTTCATACTTTATAATTCCATATTTAAATAATAAACAAGTATTATGGTATTAGTAGTTTGATTTATATTTGTATAGAACATACTTATTTAAAATATTTTCATGATACTCACATAGAGGTGATATAACATTTCAGATGATTTTCGGAAGAGAGTGTTATAGAAAATCATGTACAGATCCACGCAAAATTTTATTTGATATTATTATGTTTGTATTGAAATTAAATATACGAAAATCACAATAACTAAAAACTAATTCTGCATGAAGCTACAGATATTTGGCCGATCATCTTTAATTTGACATATGGATTTCGACCAAAATAGAATTTATTCAATTAAAATATCTTAGTATCTGTAAATTTTATGATCTAAAGATGAAATTGTTGGTAATGAAATAAAATATGGAATCTATCATGATCAATTCGTATAGGTTTCATCAAATTATATTTTAAATTCGTGGCCATACAAATGAACATATTTAAATGAACTTAAGGCGGTAGGGTATCAAAATAAATTGGAACATTGTATTTGGGAGTTTTGGATCATTATAATGCAATTTTATAAGCATTTTCATTCACAGGTATATAAAAAATAAAAATCTTCTAATAGTTAGATTGTGGGTCACAATTTTTTTTATTAGACTAGTTATTTGAACGACTGTCAGTCGCTAGCGGAATCTCAAAGCAACTCAGATTTTATATAATGGGATATTTTAATTTTATATGCGCAACAATAAATTTTTGCTAAACACACTAAAGACAATGAAGTAAAAGGTATATAAATTTTGACTCGGAATCACCCAAGACACGTAAGTGTTTACATTCATCATGCATAAGTTGGGAAATAGGAGAAAAATCTAATAAATTAAAATTTTAACGATGGACATTATACCCAACTACCAGTATCTTCGAGGTTTCCGGTATTAAAAATAATCGAAATTAGAATAAGGTTTTGATTTTTGTAAGGAATTAAAATGTTTGAGTTCTCAGAAAAAGTGAATCATATGATTTTAGAAAGAATTATTGATTTAGAAAACAATTTCCTTATGCTCTTAAAAATGTGAGGAAAAATCTCAAAAGGCCATTATTATATGATTAGAAACAAATAAGGGTCTTCAAAACTGTATTCTATTTTAACATTTATTTGCAAAAATCGAATTTCTCTTGCTGCAAAACGTATTAAAAGTATCTTATATAATTTTATGTCCATCTCATAAGAAATATATAACGATACGAACAAATAATCTATATAGAATTGTCTTCAATTTTATAAGTACATAGATTTTTCCATTTAATATCTATAATGTATTTATTGCTAACTTTAAAACTGTTAAAACATAATTGTATTGAACATTTAAACTTTGTCTATTATTGTACACTTTCCCATAAAACAACAAAAATAGCAATTATTGAATGTTCTAAGAAAATTTAATATTACAATTAAATACTAATCAACCTTAAAACAGAAAAACCACAATACATTTCACCAAAATCTTATTTCATATTTGTTGCCATAAATTCGAGTGTACAAACGAGGGTATGAGAACTGTAAATCCGCTATAACTGCTGTTTTGAGGAAGACTTAGAGCTACGAAATTAATTAAACAACAAATTCAAATTGAATAATCAACCACAAATATGGCTACTAACGAAATACAAAATGTGCCAAATACCAGTACATACACCAGACATCATATACATACATATTCATATATATATTTACATATATATATATATCACTCTTATACTGATTTATGTAAATATGAGCAGGAATGTGAGGAAATATGTATTTATGTTGTTAAATTTTGAATGTGTTAAAAGCACCACAAAATCTTAAAACGAAATTCACTCGAATACACAAATGAAAATGGCCACAAAATGAGGGAAAACTCAGACACACAGATATAAATGAAAGGAAATATTTACATATTTCTTAAGTAAAATGTTCATTATTTTTGTAATTAATTGAAAGAAAAAGATAAACGATTTTGTTAAATTTTAAAGATAATAAAATGAGATAATATGAAAAATTAATATACACATATGTATATGTGACTTTATTAGCTTGTATATGTGAGGAGTGTGATTGAAAAATTCTTAATACACGCTCTTCCTTAAAACTTTTAACCCAAGTATTATTAGATTTTTTACATTGAAAGAAACATGGTTCAGGTAGATGGAATGGGCCACATGATGTTTCTAAAGCAAAAACAAAAAAAATAGAAAACATTTTTAAGGACCTCCCAACTATTCCGATAAGAATACAGCCCGGTTAGCTCCTTGCTCGGACTATTTGATACAAAAAGTTAAAGCTAATGCAGGTTTAGAAACATAAAAGGCTCAAAAACAAAGTACGGATATCGAAATCAAGTCTTCTTCAAACAAATTCTGCATAATGAATGACGAAATGTAACTTCTGGCAGATTTTTTGCAAATTTGTTAAAAATTCTTATGTTGCTGATGTTTGAGTTAAGCAGACAAAATTTCTCAAAAAATCGGGGTATGGTAGTTGCGACCAAAAAAAAGTCTCACAGAAAGGGAATTTTGGAAAATAAAGTCGCGCCTAAAAGATGATTTGCTTAACAAATGTCGCAATAGGTTTAATCCACCAAAAATTTTCTTAAATTTATCACATTTCGATTTCACAAAAGTTAATTGTAAACAAATTAATGAAATTTTTAAAAATTAAAAATGGGGCTAAAAGGTGAAATTTGAAAAAGTACACAAACTGTCACCAGCAGTTGAAAAAGTAGCATCTTGCGACTAAAGTCGCACCAACTATAACCTTGGTTATAACGGGGTCTATAAATAGTGAAATTGACACATGGAAATGATAACAAAAAATACTGCCTCCATCCATATTACTTAATAAAGTATATATTTACCTTAGGTCTGACTTGGCTTCTTGTCACTAAACAAGCCCTTGAGTGCAAGAACAGAAATGTGGAATTTGTGGCAGAAAGGACAAATCCTCCAGGAGTTAAGGCCAGTGGCGAGATATTAAGCTCTTCTTAAGATAGAATTAAATCGCACAAAAAAGGGTGTTCAAAATAGTTTGTGTTTTTCTTTTTTTTATAAATTATAACATATATTTATGTTAAACATTTTTCTATCTCACTTCTTATATGTATAGAATTCTGTGAATAATTGAAATATCAATATTTATTATTTATCTGTTTGAAACAGAAATTCAAAAAATATTTATTTTAAATTTCACTAGAAATAAAATAATTTTAAAAAATTATAATTTTAATTCTCTAAATTACTAACAACAACAATAATAACACCTACTAACAATTATCTCCCTATATGGTCTAATGCCAAATAGTTGCCGTAATTTAATGTCATTTGTTGATATTTCATTAACCAGTAATGAACAGGAAGTCCAGATATATGTGAGTGTGTGTGCGTGTGCATGCATATGATAGGTGATAATGTTTAACATTTCCACAAACAATAATCAATAACAAATGAGTGTTTGGTGTGTCAGAAATTGTGATGAATTTCTTCTCACAAACATTTGCTTGATCCAACAATTTTGGCTGGGGAATATTTATTACCAGAGGTGAAATACAATTTGCTAAATCAATCGAAATTATTGACAATCTATCAATGAAGTAATGAAGAGCAAATACAACAAGTAGAATGCAATTTTCCATTAAATGATTTAAAGCCTTAGTTCAATGTAGGTGGTAGAGCATTTAATTAGTTTAAGGAGAAGTTAATAGATTTGAAAGAAGATTTTAAATAGAAGAATTTTTAATTTAAGGAGATATTTAAGAATAATATTACTTGAGAAATAAGGTCATTCCATAATATACAAAAACTTAAAGGTAAAACACACTTAAGGCCATAAATTTGGTTATAAACCAGACTTTGGAATATAATATGATCTATAGCACAAAGTCGGTTGTTGTCTTTACTATAGATTTCAAAATAAGAGACTAGATTTTTAATTTAAAATATATAAGCCTTATATTCTATTCACAATGAGATATGAAAGTCATTCTTTGGCGGACCATAGGAGAACTTCTCTTAGGTCATGGTCTGCGTATGAAAAATTGGACGAGGAGATATTCCAGTCGGAATTTACTAATCAACTTCGTCTTGTGCTCCTATGCAGTTTATGCAGTTGATTATGCAGATGCACATATTACGACATCACTAAGAAGACCATGAGATATGGCAATTTCGAGAAGCGGACATACTGTAAAAAGAAACCAAACCATGGTACATCCATGAAATAACTTCACTTCGAAAGAAATGTTTAAGGACAAGAAAACTTTGTCAAAGGAAATGTATATATAGACGATAGGTACGTACAGGAAGATGTATTAACACGCTAGACGAAGTGTCCAATCAGCGATAAAAAGAAACAAACAAGATAACTTTAGAAAATTATGTATAAAAGTGGATTTGCACACATTGATAATTGCTTATCGTATAGTACTGGTGCATCTTAAATATCAGAGAACACCAAGATTAACGTATCCAAGACTCTTCAGGCAAATACTTTTTCCATGATGGGAAATATATCGGGAGACCATAATTTGCAGCAGTGAGATCATAAAAAAAGTATAATCAGATAAAAGTATACAAATTTGTTCAGAAATATGTTATGTTTAGTATTTCAAACAGGGCTCTGAATGCAGTTATGAGAAATAATATCTCCAATGAGTGTAGGATTGTCGGCTTTGCAGATGACAGTGCTGTCTGGGATGCCATTTTATAGTCCAAACTATAATTCACTCTATCTCTCTACACTGCACGCCAAACAATAGCCCAGAATTTAAATCTAACTCTAAACTTAAAAATATACTTGGGAGTAATACACTATATCACTACTTGTGTTGGAGGAGGCTACAAAATGACTTAAACCACTTCTTGACAATTAGATCTGTATCAGTCTTGCAGTAAAATTGTTCGTTAAATAATTTATTATATATTTTACTTATTAATTTTCAAACCACAACGTTATCCATACTTTTAGAAAATCGTAAAACCAAAAATCTCTTTTTTCATTTTTCTCCGTCCTCACCAATTAAACTCTTTTACACACAAAATAGATATAAATTTTAATTAGTTTCAAAAACCACTTGTCAAGCAGGCAGCAGAGGAGACAACACACTTGAAATACTTAACGAATAACAAAATGAATTCTAAATTCAAAATAACCGAAATAACGAACTGGATTTATTTGGAATAGAAACCCAAAAATAAGATACATTTACAGTGCTTTTGAAAGAAATTCTTATTTTTGTAATGACAACAACAACAACAAATGGGAGGAAAAATGAAAATTTATTGCTTTAAATTTTAAT
This sequence comes from Cochliomyia hominivorax, assembly GCA_004302925.2. Taxonomy (NCBI): domain Eukaryota; kingdom Metazoa; phylum Arthropoda; class Insecta; order Diptera; family Calliphoridae; genus Cochliomyia; species Cochliomyia hominivorax. The sequence goes on from PYHX02000467.1 coordinate 104,033,632, forward strand.
AATTAACAAGAAAATACCATTAAATATGATTTATAAAAAAAAGAATGGAAATCTTATAAATATATTTTCCTTTTCGGTACACTTTACAAGGAATCACATTATTTCTTGAGCAAAAAAGAAAGAGAGAGAGAGAAAAGGAAATAAAATATAAATACAAAATTCGGTTTTAAGATGTTAAATTCTATAATTACAAAATTTAGATTTAAAAGGAAAAACATGAGCAACAAAGATTAATTTAAAACAAATATTTAATGTTTTATTTTATGCCACAAATTTGTTTTAGAAAACTTGAGAATTTTTAAGACAAATTATTATATTGTGGGAAGGTTAGAAATATGTATCTGTGAGAGTGCTCATGTGTGGGTAAAATGTTGTTTGTTAAGAAACGCAAATTAATGTTAATCTTTAAGTAAAAGCAACAAAACCCTTAAGTTACCCTAAATTAATACATTTGTTTGCTGCTTCTTAAAAAAAAAAAATAAAAAAAATTTAAATACACTGAGAGGAAAGTATAAAGTCCTATTAATTACAAGGATGAAATTTTGTAAACAACCCTCTTAATATTCGATATTCTAGTTCAGCATTAAATGAAATCCATTTGAAGCAATAAGATATTATAAATCGATTCCTATATTACACAAAAACAAAGCATAGACAATTAATCAGCCAGAGGATGAACGGACATGATGAAAGCAATTGGTATAATTTAAAAAGGTATCATTTATCCTCTATTCTATAGGATCTTAAATAAAACTTTAAATAAATTGAAATAGAAAGATTTAAGATTTATTTCGAACCTCAAAAAAAACGCATTTTTGCATAATCACAAGAATTCATGGGAAAGCAGACAAACGGATGAAAGGAAATTATTAAATCTATATTCGTATTTTAAGGAAGAAACTGAATTATCCATTTCTTTTATTATAAATATTAATATAAAGCGATTATAAAAATCGAATAGAAAAGAATAAAGTGCATTTCTGTTGTTAGAATGAAGTTTAGTACTTTATGAACAAGAGTACATGGATATGAAAAGTGCCAGAAGGATAACTTGGTGATACAAATATTATTTCTATTGTAGTTATCAAAATAAAGTCAAATATAAATTTTAGACAAGAAAGAATAAAATCCAACATTTTTGCTACAAAGCGCCACTCAGTGTTCTATACGAAATTAGTTGTTTTTAATTGTAGTTGATTATTAATAGCTGCGAATAGTTATGAAACGATGCCTTATTATCTACCGATGTCGTATAATTTAGTTCACCACTCTAGGTAGTGAAAAGTATAATTAAATGGAAATAAATCCGTAACTTTCGAACATCTAGGTCGATTTCAAACCCACATTTCGAACCCACAATCTCGAATTACAAAAATATTTAAAATGATTCAAACTTGTGTCAACTTTACAGCTGAGGTCCTTTATTGTATGTAGGTTGTAGTTAAAAGATACTTGAGTTCTAAGATTTTAGTTTTCTAAAAATTTCATTTTTTTCGACCATTTTTGTCAAAAACTAGAAATTTTTTAATTAAGTATTAATATTCTACTATGTAGGATTGTGTGTTTACCAGAAATGTTTCAAAAAATTTAGTTTTACGAGAACCAGCGCTACCCGAATTTGACATCTATTTTTTCATAAAACTTTTCTGCTTAATTTCTCGTAATGATGTCATGTTTTTGCATTGCTCGATATGTTCTTAAATTGTTGGTAGTAGATATCTCGAAATCGGTTGAAAATATAGCAAATAACTTAAAAACTCATTTTTAGAAATATTTACAGAAATTACGGGATTTCTTTTAAGAAAAACAAAATAATGTAAATCGCTAATTACAAAAAAAAATCTAGATAGTTTAATCTTGCATTATATATGGCTAAAATATATATTTTTTCGCTTTCATTTGATATATGTATATCATGATCACATATAACCAAAATTTTTCCAACATTTGTACTTTCATATGAATATAAATAGATGTACATTATCTAGATCCAATCGACATGAAAATACTTTTAATAGATATCAAAATGAAAAAGATGTTTTCAAAAAATAGAGAGACAACCTAAACACCAGATGAAAGGAGAGACATCGACCATATACATATACAGTTAATTAAGGAAGCCTCATTACTTTATCTGCTTAATTTTTCTAACTGTAAACAACCCTTCACAAAAGTTAAAAACCACACAATTTGTTAAAGTTTTTGTATTCAATAACAAATTTTATAGTTTAAGGATATTTGCCAAGAATATGTTGCAAATATACACACATATACATATACACAAACTAAGATACATTATGTTACACCAAAGAATTCCTAAACAAATAAAAGCTAAAGAAAAACTTTTGTAAGAACAAGGATAAATAATAAGCAGCTTTAATGACCTTGAGAATCCACATAATATATTCTTTATTATATGTGGTAAAAAAATGAATAAAAAATAATGGCAACAACAACTGCAACAAAAGATATAAAATTCAAATTTAAATTTAGGTTAAAATTAAGAATTTTATGAACCCAGAAAACAAAAAAACGAAATTTTACCCGAAATAAAATATTTAATTTCTTAAAATTAGGATTAAAACTAAATTAAAAATAAAATTGAGGAGCTTATGACTCTACAAATCAAAAATACTTTAAAAGGACAGAAATACATATATATATAAATTACTTTAATATGAAACTAGTTTTTACCTGAACCCTATGGAAGTGAAATGGACCGAATTTGAAAAATCTCGCTGTAGAAGTTTTTTAGATGTTCTATAATCAATATTTGCTTGTATATATTTTGTCCAGTAAAACAGTTCCTTGAGAAAGTTTTTAGTTCCTTAAATATTCTAAATATTCTTGAGGGAGTGATTGGAACCAAATTTTAAAAATTTTATTGTTGCACTTCTTGAGATATTCGATAATATATATTTGTTTTGTATTTTGATTTTTCATTAAAATCGTTCTAGAAGTAAACAAACAAACACAGATTCCTTTATATATATATATATATATATATATATATATATATATATATATATATATATATATATATATATGGATATATTAATAGGATATCATTATATATTATTAGGACTATAGTTTTCAAATCTTAAAACATTAATAACAATAATTGTTGTACCTTAATATTAATAAATCTATACATTTTTTTTATTCTTAGAATACACGACATTTCATTAGAATTTTTAGAATTAAATTAAAAAAAACACAAAACACAAAAATTTTAATTTTTGTTAAATTGAAATCGTCATAAAAATAAAAATAAAAAATTTGATGGTGCCACTTTCATTGAGTTTTTCATAAATAAAAAGATGAGAAATGAAACAGGAATATAAATTGTAAAAACAAATGCATATACATGATAAACATACCAGAACATTCCATAAACTAACTCACACACTGTAATATCATTCAAATCTGTGGTATTTATATAGGAAACATATGACAGCGTAATTGTGTGTGTAATGTATGTTATGAGCCTGTTTTGTCTTGACAAGATAAACAGCAAACCTTGAAAATGATAACAAGTAAGCGGAGAAAATACTTAAAATATGACTAAAAAAACGAAATGCAAAAAAAGAAAATAAATAAAAAAAGAAATAATAAAACTCAAAAAAAGCTAAATAAAAAGAATTTAGCCTACACTTACAGAAACTTGAGGAAGCTCAAGACACTAAAATACTTGATTGCATATTTTTATACTTTTTATATTATTTTATATTATTCAGTGGGTAGAATAGATTTTTTCTTGAAACAAAAATCAAATTACCTTCGAAAATACGTAATTTATTATGTTTAATGTCAAACAAGTGAGTTAAATCGTTTCTATTAACAAATATCTATATTAAGAATTTTTCGACCTCACAGGATATTTTTAAAAGAAAATTTTTTAGTTAAAGGGTTTTCATTTAAATAGTAATAGTATGAGTTACATGAATAAACATAAATAACGTATACGGTTGTACGAACTTTGTAAGCGGAATGCTTAAAATCCTTAGGAATAGTTTCATTATTCCATTGTAGGGCATAAAACCTTCCGTCGTTGCGTACATAACCACAAATGTATCCCATACCAGCTGACGTTAAATTCGTCAGAGAATGCAGCGAACTACAGTAAATTTATCTTATAAATCCCCTTTTTTATACCATCTACCACCATAACGGATATGGTATATCAGCCGTGTGAATCCGCATAAATACATACTTGTATTCCGGTACCATATTGAAATCTGAACAGCATTTTTCCATTTAAAATTAGAAAAATAGGTTAAGAAACAAAGATGTTATAGACTTAAGTCTGAGACAACCTCCAAATAAAAAAACTTCTGGAAGTTTTTCAAAAACTTGTTATTAAAATAATATGATATTTAAAGTTAAATACATCTCATTTCTATTCTCAAAAGAAAGAAAGAGCCAAAATATATGACATTTTATGACTCCCAATACACGTATATATGGAATGTCGCTTTGAATATATATGAAATTTCGCTGTATTTCTCTTAAAGTTTGCCTTTATTCATCATATATATGTGATGGAGGATATTGTAGATTCGGCAATAAACTGTCACTTTAAAAAACTGAGTATTTTTCAGTTTAACATGTTTTTCTTAGTTGTATATGTTTTCAACCATAAAAAAATAATTCAATAAAATTTAACATTTAATTAACAAAAATTTCATAGAACAAGTTTTATATAGGACATATTGTCTAATCATCTCTGATATGTTTTACATCCATTTATATAAAAATAGTTTATTTTATTTTTAATGAGAAAAAATATTTAATGAAAAATCATTTTACCATCAATTACAAGCATTTTCAAAAAAATTCAATTATTAAACAAAAATCTTCGAATAAACATATTCATCCATTTAAAACATTTTAACAAATTATAATGATTTAAAAAATCTATATTTTATCCTTGAATCATGTCAACTGTTTTTTTTCTGAATGTACAAACAATTATTTGAATGAATGCAAACTTTCATAAAAAAACAAATGATAATAAATACTCAAGTACATACAGAAAAACATATAATACACACGAACACAAAAATGAACAAACATTTACAATTTCCATATCCCTAAATACACAAGCATACAATTCTATATAGAAATGACATTGGTAATTGTAACACGATACATACACACACATAAAATGGCATCGATTTTATGATAAAAACTGTTAAAAACAGAAGTAATAAGAAAAAATCTTAAAATTTACTATAAAATAATTTCTATGAATGGATATAGCTGTGTTTTTGTGTGCGTGTGTTGCATGATAAAAAATAAAATAAAAACAAAAACAATATTTATATTTGTGTTGATACATTTAATAGAATCAAATGAGAGGAAATATTATTTATTTCTTTCACTAACAAGTTCATATTTATGCGTCTTTTATTATTCTGATGTTTATATAAGTAAGTACATATAAAATATTATTACACATAAAGAGTGAGACCGAAAAATTATTAAAACAGCTTTATCATTATTTAATTTTTTTATCAAGTTACCTTTGTAAAACATGCCAGTTATTATGTTTAATATCAAACAAATGAATATATTGTTAATCTAATTGAAATGATTGACCAAAAACTAGTGCTTAATAAAATTATAAAATATATTTGAACAAAACCCCACTTGGCCCTACAAAAAGGTAGCTGAGCATTCAAATATCTTCGTCAAACTCTTATTATTATGTTTCTTAAGTCAAAAAATAGAACGCTTTTTCAAAAAAGCCTTCGACACTTCCACTAGGAAAGCAAACTGGTTAGCTCATTGCTCGGACTATTTAGTACGAAAATTCAAACATTTCTGATAGAAACGCGGCTAAAATTTTGGAAGCCAAAAACCGAGGACAGAAATTGAAGACAAGATTTCTAAAAAAAATATTCTTGCTGCTTAATGGATGACTAACATAATCAAAAATTGTATTTCGCTGGTGTTCGAGGGAATATTAAAGTAAAGTTTAGGACTCAAATTAGGCCAAAACTCCAAAGAAATGGTATGGCATTCAATATGTTTGCAAAAAATGCTGATTCCATTCATAAGATTTTTTAATGTTTTAATTTATGGCCTGTGGTATTTGTACCAAGTATCTTTCAAACTGCCCGAAGCTAAGGCCTGTTAAAAGAGAATTAAAGAGCACAAAAAGTTGTCCGAAATTGTAATAGATTTTACATGAAGATGGAAGTGACAAAAAGTATAATGAACGGAAATATTTCCGATAAAGATCACAAGTGATTAAATATATTTTTTATTGTTTTAATAATTTCAATCAAATAAAAAAATTAAAACTTTAAGTTTAGTGATTTCGATTTTAATAACATATATGTTAAGAATTTTTCGATCTCACTCCTTGTATGTACATATGCCCATAACATATGTATGTATGTGTGCACTGATAAATAAATAAATGTTTATTGTAAATAAATAAATACTTTTACTAGTGAATTTCATTTTATATCTTTATGAATGACAACAAAATGAAATGAAATGTTAATATACGATACACAAGTATGTATATGTGTGAGATAAACAAATATAAAATGTATCTGTGTATCTACACAAGTCAATTGAATGAATGAATGACTAAGTGATTGAATGAGCAAATGAATAAATGAATGAGTGAATGAATGGATGAATGAATAAATAAACTGTATTTGATTTGATACTCTTGTACAAGTATTTCTAAGCATTTGATGACATTGTAAATAAATGTTTATTTGCAAATAATCATTATTATTATTATTGTCATTAAATTAAACTCTAAAACTTTTGCACTGACTAACTAGATGTCTGTCTAACTGTTAACGTTGTTTTGTTATTCTATTTGTCTTTCCCTGTTGAAGGTGATAAAATATGAAAATTAAAGAATATTTAAACTTAATTTAATAAATTTTATTTTAGTTTTAATTTCTGTGTTTTGTATTGTTATTTAAGGCAAATTAAAGAATTATTTTAAATATTTAACTTTAAAAAGGGAATAAACGATTATGACACATTTAAAAATGAAAAATAATAATAAAGTTATCATTCAATTTATGTACCCTACACTACTGTATATTAGAACCAATATGTGGTACGAATAATTGGAACTGGATATAGCTCTTTTACTGTATGAGTCGATTTTGGTGGTTTCAAATATTTTTTTTTTAATTTAGAATCTGTAAAACTAAACTGAATGAACATAATACATATAGACAACTGGAGGGACAGACGACTTTAATTTAGATTTGATGAATAATATAAGGAGTGTAATCGAAAACTTCCTAACATATGGAAATTATTGTAACAATTAAAAAATATACACACCTTTTTGTACTCTTCAATTCTCTTTTAACATGAGCCCAAGATCGCTCCAGGCAGTTCGAAAATTTTGCTTGGTACAAATATCAGATTATGAAGTCTTATGAATGGAAGCAACCTTCAATTTCCATGCTCTGTTTTTAGCCCCTAAATTTTTAACAGCGTTCCTGTCAGGAGCTTTTTTTTAGCTTTAACTCTACGTACCAAATAGTCCGAGCACTGAGCTTATCGGTCTGCGTTTCTACCAGGTATGTTGGGAGTTCTTTTGAAAATGCATTATATTTTTAGGCTTTAAAAACCTCATGTGGACTTACAAGGACCAGCTTTTTTGTTAACGCAACATTGGAAACAGTTTGAAGGCAGACCCTTTAATACTTGACCAAATTTTTTAAGATTGGGTTTTGTTGAAAATATTTAGGAATTTTAGTACTCACTTTAATCAAATTAATAAAATATTTGTTTGAAATTAAACATAGTACTGACAAAGAGGTAGCAGGATAAAAAATCAAGTATTATACTTGGGTTAAAGGTTTAATGCAAAACGTGAGTTCAAATATTTTGATTTTGCTCCTTGTATTTCTTTCTTATGTGATTCTTTTCTTATATTTCATACAGAATTTCAAAGTTTTTATTTGCGTTATTCAAAACCGACATAATTGATTTAGAACATTGTTTAAACAAATCGTTTATGTCAAATAAATTTACATTAGGGAACATGTAAGTGTATAATAGTCGGTCAAACCCGACCCTCATCATGATACAAGCCTAAGCAGTTATTTGTATATTATGTAAACACACATATTTAATTTATTTGTATGATATTAATATGAGAGAACTATACAATTTATGAGAGCAATAAGAAATAATGTTATTTGGTTTAATAATATCTGTATGTATAAATTTTTAACATATGAAATATCATCACAACACATACATGTATTTGAGAGCTTCGGACTTTAATATTATGTTTTGAAGTGAATATTAGTGAAACAGTCTTCTTTAAATTTAAAACTTGGATTTAGATTGATACAAATATTTTGTGAGCTTGAAATCCCATTTCCGAAGGACATTTTTACAATATATATACCTGAAATATTGGATCGAATATGTCGAATCAAATATAAATATATACCAATTTTCATACGAATATATATGAAATTGCGGAAGAGTTCACAACGTTTACATAGACAGACATACGGATGAATAAACATTGTTCACGGATTTTTCAACAGAATTTTTGACTTTTTCTGATTTTTTCCTAAGAATTTATAAAATCCTTACTCTGCTAGCCCTATCAGAATTTCAATAATTTTATATATTTCTTAAACTCTTGAGAAGAAAAAAATGTCAAAGTTAAAATTAATTATACTGAAAAAAATAAGTTTTGAAATGAGTTTTACCCGAAATGCAATTTTTGTTATTCTAAATTAATTTCTTAATTTATTTTACATATTTTTTCTATATATTCATATGTCATCATTTTTGGAAAATTACTGGAAGGCTGTTTTTGTTGTTTTCGTAAACAATTTTATTTAAAGGTTCTAATGGTTTTAATTTTGTATATTATTAAAAATTTATTTGAAACCATTTTGTAAAAATCATTTTAAAGTGCTTCATAAATAATAAATATTAACAATAAAAAGAAGTTAAATCGTTGAGCTATTGACTTCATACTAAAATTCCATAATGGTGTACAGAATCATGAAATTCTTCTAGGCCAACTATATCTGTTATATTTATGTACTGTATTTTTTTAATTTATACTTTTATTGGACTTTTTTCTTATATTTTATTAAAAAACTATTATAAATATTAAATGAGCACACTTTTTTCAATTTTTTATATTTATTTTTTATAAAATTCTTTCTATTTTTATTTACCAGAATTTTTACAATTTTCTCTTAATAATAACAAATCCTAAATATTAAAAATGTATATTTTAAAACTTTATAGTTTAATTAGAAAACTAATACATATACATATTTATATTATTTATACACATACACATATAAAATTTATGTAAATCCATTATTGCAACAAAAAAATTATTTAAGGATTTATAGAGAGTTCAAATTAGAAAAAAATCCTTTTCAAAATATTTTTTTTCTATTTGTTATCTAATATTATGTTTGAATGTGTATGTGTGCGTGTATGCTGAATTTGTTTCATGTGTTCTCAGTTGTGGTCATAAAATAAAATACAATAGAGAAATCTAGAATATTATTTTAAAACAAATTTTGAAAGTAATAAAAGTTTTGAGAAAAAAACAGAGAAAAGTAAAAAATAAGCAGCTTAACTTTTACATTGAAATTGTATTGTTCACATCAACCACAAAAACTAATATATACATTAGAGTGACTAGATTTTAATGGTTTAGAAAATTTTCAAAATTTCAAAAAGAATTAAATTATGTATTTCCAAAAGAATACAATATAATTTTGGAATGGCTCCAATCGATCAATGTATATATCAAGGACTTTGATATATACATTGATCGATTGGAGCCATTTCAAAATTATATTGTATTCTTTTGGAAATACATAATTTAATTCTTTTTGAAATTTTGAAAATTTTCTAAACCATTAAAATCTAGTCACACACACAATTTTTAGGAGTTATTGTAACTAGACTAATATATATTTTTTAATAAATATAATGGGGATTTGAAATACTTAAAAATATTTGTTTTTATTAAAAAGTAATAAAATAATTCATCTATAATATTATGAAATTCATCTAAATTATAGTTTTCGAAAATTACTTTTTAAAGTAAGATTTTAATGTAATGTGAAAAAATTTTACGGTTTTAAAAATTAATCCGGTAAGCGAAATTTTCTTTTAAATAATTTTAACCTTATCATATTATGGATTTCTATTGAAGAGGGTAAAAGCAAAGATTTTGGATACAATATTTTTAAAATAAACTTATTAGTCCGAGCTCCATAAAATTTTTATAAATTATAAATTATTATCGTACCTGATTACTACTTCAATCCAGTAAATCAGTTTAATAGAGAAAATAATAGACTGATATCTGAGACCATATCAAAATTCAATCAAAAAAAGTATATTTTACTGATAATTAATTTTCAAATGAAAAATTTAATATTTTGATGAAAAATAAAAATATTATTTATGTTGTTTAAAAGTTAGAAATTCAGATTTTAGTAAAAAATGCAGTTTTTGTAACAAAACAAAAACAACAAGACAAAAGAAATAAATACATTCTGTTTAGTACATGTATATTACGCGCTCATACACACTCACATATACACTCACAAATGCATACATTATATGAAAGTTTTCCTTAAATATACGAATAAACCTTTATGAGCCATTTATCATAGTTTTGGCTATAACTTTGTTTCTACTAAACCAATCTTGATAGTATTCTGAATAGTTATGGGATATATTCCAATTTCTCGATTTATAATTGATAATTTGACGAATATACTTCGCTTTTATATCTCTAACCTACTGAACAGGTTTTGCTGGTTTAAAATAGAATAATATGGCAAATACTCAGACCGAATTTCATATAGCTCTGTCAATTATTGCTGATCTAAGCATGCCAACAACAGACAGATGGACATAGCTAAATCGACTCGTATTGAGATTTGATGCAAATATGTATATACATGTTGGAATCTTAGATGAATTCTTCTTACCATTATATACGGAATGACAAAGTGAATATACTCTCTTCACTACTTGTGGTGGCGGAGGGTTTAAAATGCAATTTTTTTTAGTAAATTATGTATTTTTTTGTACAAAATGCAATTTTTTTGGTGAAAAATACATTTTTTTACATAATTTTAATATTTAACTAAAACTTTATTTTATACTTATATTGCCAAAAAAATAAATTTTGTTATTTTTAAATTATATATTAAATTTTTTATTGAAAAGGAGAATTCTTTTATAAAAACTGGATTTATACGAATTTTAATTTATATTATTTTTTGAATTTTTTTTATTATTGAATTTTTAGTGAAATTTTAATTTTTAATGAAAACTTGAATATCTTTAGTGTAAATTTAAATTTTTGATGAAAACTTAAATTTTTTTCGTGAAAATTTTAACTGTTAAAGAATTTTTTAATTTTTAGTGAAAACTTGAAAATTTTATGAAGATATATTCGATCATTATTTAATTTATATCATATCATATATGCACAAATAGCTAAGCAAACCCCTAAGAGGTTTAAACTTAAAAAAATTGGGTGTGTGAATTTTGTAATGATCGATTAAATATTTTGGGTTGCATCGATACAAATGTCCTCCCGTTATAAGATTTTAATCTGATAAAACTGACAGATGTAATTACATTTTAATTCAAATTTTAAAATTTCGAAAACACCAGTCCCACTTCAAAAATTGCTCATAGTGAATATTGTGGTGATTTTTATATATAAAATACATATTAAATGAAAATATACCATTTAACATTTCGCGTAGATTTGTCTATTATTTCCTATAGTCCTCATATAACAATTATGTCCGTAGCTCCTAAAACAGAATCATTTCTGGATACAGTTCTAAGCTGATCAAATGAATAATGATTTATTATTTTTTATTTAGTTCAATAGCACCGATTTACTATTCGCGCGAATGAAATGCGAATAAAAATGTATCTTCCAATATATCTCAATTTGCACCCCCGTAAGTTTGCCTGTGAAGAACTTGTGGGGTAAAGACTTCAAAAGATTTAATGCTGTGTACTTCTGCTATCAATTTTTTTAAATGTTATGCATTTTCAGTTAAGTCAATCAAAATCTACTGATTTATTTCAATTTCAATATTAACTTTTCCTAAAAGGAAAAAAAGTATAAACTTTATTTAAATAACAAAATTGTTTTCAATTGCGTTAGATATAAAAAATATTCTATTTATCCCATTTTAAATATCTATTCAAAAATTTCGAAATTATTCTACTTTTTCCTCATTAAATTATTTTCTTTCATTTGTATTGAAGTAAATAAAATTCAATTTATTTGCTAATTAAATATAATTTTATTCGATCTTTTATTAATAAATATTATATATTAAAAAAAATATATAACTTACTTCGTTTTGAATCTACGTATGTATGAGTAAGTAAGTATTGATGTTATATTAAATGTCAATCATACATACAATTTACATATACAAATGAAGGTATGCAAATATGTTCATCTGGTATATAATATGGCTTTTGATGAAACATTTTTTTAAAATTTGAATAAAAATTTTATTCTTGCGTTACTCAGTCTTACAATTTCTATAACTTTTTTAAATTTAATTCAATTGAGGAAAGAGTGTAAGCAAAAAATAATTATTTTTTAAATACTGAATATGATAAAGAGAACACATCAACATAATCACAAAAAAATATAAGAGGTTAAAGCTAGAAATACACACATACATACATACATACATACATACATACATACATACATACATACATACATACATTTACATGAAGTTAATAATAAATTTTATATAAATAAAGAGAAAATCACCTTAAATATCTAGAATATTAATATATTTAAGTTGGTATTAAAATTTTATATATACACACCAACGCTAACATATACATATGGATTATAAACCCCCTGGGATAGTAATCAACAAATGTTTAACATATACACAATATATACATATGTATATGTGTACCTATGGTTTTGAGACTTGTAGAGGTTTATGATGATTATTTGTATATGTGCGTATCTTAAAAATCCTCTCAAGCATCTTTAGGTTTTTGTTTCTTCTTAGTATTAAAGTTTTATAATAAATTTTACATCTGTACCTTTTAGAGGATTTTAAGTCTCTGGTTTAATAGAAATTGATTTAGAAATCATTTTAGGTAAATAGGGATGATTAGTTCAACCATAAGTAGGTTTTAAGTAGGCTCATTTATTAATTGTTTTATTGATTTTATATAACAAATATTTGCAAAAATTTTGAAAGATAATTATGAAGGGGAATTAGAAAATTATGTAGTGAATTCTAGATAATTAATCTGGATAGAACTGATGTCAAAATTATACTAATGCATACTGCCGCCATAAACGCATTTATTTATTTATTTATTTATTTATTTATTTATTTATTTATTTTTTTCTATTTTGGTTTTACCTTTGTTGTTCTCATCCAAAAGCAAAATTTGCCGTTTTTTAATGAGAGGAAACTTAACTGTACTTGTGAAGTCGTGTTTTTTGCCATATTCATGCGATCAAATGTTATTGGTGCTATTTTTTGTGGAATATTTCTACAAACGCATAAGTGAAAATTGATTTAAAAAACTACCAAAAATAATATATTATAAATACCTGCTTCTCAATTCACTGCAGAATTTCATAATTTAATAAATAAATTGTGTAAAGTGTAAAGGATCTTCCTGTCCGATCACGAAGATATCCAAATTAAGTTTTTGCATGACAATAGATAACTTTCCGAAAGTGTGGAGCATAATTTCTTTAAGAAGGGATAGAAATACAAAATTTACAAAAATACAGTTTAATCTTATAAAACATATAATTCTATACAAAAAAAAGAACAAACGAAATTTACTTGTGATTTCCAAAATTGGCACGAAAATAGATGAAATGGTCAGAGGAGTGGAAAAAGGTAATTTTCTCTGACGAATTCGGTTATAAAAGCGTAATTGGGCAGAATTTTCTGCAGTTGGCAAATCTAATTTTTTTTGTTCTAACAAACATGAATATCACATTTTGTAATTGCTGGAATATGCTATTCTCTCTTTTATGGATGAAAAAATGGATGAAGATTGTAGTCCGGATTAAAACCCAATGAAGAACTTGTGTGTATGCCTTGCCCATAAAGTTTATTTAAATAATGCCCCAAACGAAAGCATATTGACTTTTCAGGGCTAAAACTAAAAATAATGCAAGATTTTAATGACATTAATTCCGATCTTCTTAAAAATATTGTAAAATCAATGCGAGACCATATTTTTAAGGTAATCCACCATTTTTTAATAATGCTATAAAGACTGATAAACTTAAATGCGTTTATAGGAAAATTGCTTTCAAAAATTGTAGTTAAACTCTAAAATTAATTTAACAAGTAGATTGCTACATTCTTCTATGCCGAATTTTCAACACCCTCAATATAAATATGCTATGATTCGCACATACACACTCATATATATACACTCACAGACGTATATAATATATAATAGTAATATTACACTTAATGAGTAATAAATTTGTTACATTTTTGCTATAACTTTTTCTCTACTGAACCGATTTTAATATTTTTTGGAATGGTTATTAAGTATATAAAGTTAAATATTACAACAAAATTTTTCATTTTAATTTGTCGATCTATAATTGAATATTTTTACGAAAGTTATTTGCTTGAACTTAGAAGTTGCGGAAAATATCGGTCTTCATCTTTTGGTATATTGAACCGATTTAGCTGGTATTAATGGGAAATTTCTTTAAACTCTGTCAATAATTGTGGATGTCAGCGATAAATAGCCACACGGACAGGCAGACATAGCTTAATCGACTATCATTTTAATTGGACGCAATAATAAATATATATACATTATGGGGTCTTAAATGATTCCTTTTTAGCGTTGCACATGGAACGACAAACTTAATATACCCTCTTCATAATTCTGGGATTCATTAGAATCAGGCAATATATATTCACTTCACTTGTTTTTTTAATTAATTTCTATTTATGACAAATATGAAATTTAATTTAATTTTATTCACATTTAAACATCATATTTTATTAATATTAAATTTGTGTTAAGTCAAGATTTCAACATTATTTTATGACAATTGTTTATTATTTTCATAGTGATAAAGAATAATATAAAATATGCAAATGACTGTTATTTTATTAGAAGTACAATGAACAATAAAAAGATATAAATTATTATGAAACAAAATTTCTCTACCGAAATCAGTCATAAAATTAAAATCATTTTGATCCAATTTAATTTGACAAAATCAATTTATTTTTAATTAATTATTTGTTGGATTAAAATATGGATCACTCTATTATATGTTGAATTTTATGTTTTTCTATATTTATTTATTGATATTGTATTCCATCACATTATTTCACGAGTTACCTAAGACACATATGTCTCAAAGTAGCAAAGTTAAGTAAGTAATGGTTAATTTTTCAGACTGTTGCAAAAGTTAACCATGACTTACTTAACTTATCTCAAGAATAGCTAACACAAACTTATCATAGTTTTATAATCTCATCACGATAGGTACAATTTTGAGCACTTAATTATATATTTTGTGGTTATGGAGAACAATTGCTAAAGAACATGCATTTTTCAATGTCTTCTTTACCATACATTTAGTTGTCTACTTAGTTGACATATACAAGTTCTCACCGTCATGTTTTTTGTGCTAAATACTTATTGTTATCGCCATCATGTCAACTATTGGTTTTATTGTTTTGGCAATAATTTGGTTGCAGCAATAAAATTATTGTTAAATTATTATTTTAAAATTTTTAACCAACATAAACATTTTGTGAATGTCAACAAAGCTATTTTTGTTGGAAAAAATCTTATTAAAAAAAATAAAAAATATAAATATGAGATATTTCACTTAGAGAAAACTTTACCATCCATAAGTTTAGTAATACATAAATTTGTTCACATTTAGATGAAATAAAAGTGCAATATTTATGTGTATTTGGAATTTTGATATTGATTAAAAAAACTTATTTATTTAATATACATAGAATTGCCATGCGGCCTAAGTTGTGGATTAACCATATTTTCGATGTAGCACTATAATTTTTTGGTTAACAATTATAATATGGTTGTTATCCAACAACCATGGTCGCCTTAAACTTACCAATTTTCTCCAGTCATGAAAAATCATAGTCAGAAAAATATTAATTTTAATAGTTTTATAAGAAACATATATTTTTCTGAAAATTAATTTTGTCATTCCATGTTTAACTATAAGAAGGAATCTAAGATTTTATTTTACATCAATTCAAAATCTGAGTCGATTTAGTTACGTCTGCTATATCAAAACGTTTCTATATTCTTCTATTGAAGTGATTGAATTTAAACAAAATTTAATTTTAAGCGGTGTTTGATTTAATCACATTTAGACATCGATGACGTAGATTTTGTCTTTGTATTGGATAACATATTCTTTATGAGTTATATGATTTTGATAAAAAATATAGAACATAATATATGGTTTTTTGATGAAAGAAATAAAAAATTACAATCGAATTAAATTCTTCTAAAACTTAAAATTTTTTTAACTGTTAATTAAGAAATTTTTTAAATTTAAAATTTAATTTTGTTTTCCTTCCAGGCCAAGCGTTTCTATTGATAAGTACTAATTAATTATCATTGGAGCATTTGAGAAAATTTTTGTTGGTACGAAAATAGTCAAGATTTTTTTACACTCCATGGCCACAAGTAGTTAAAATGTATATATGCTCCTGCAACAAATCAAAATCTGAGTCCGTCCGTTTGTCTATTGTTGGCACACTCTCATCCCCAATAATTGACAAAGCTAAATGAAATTTTACCTGAATATTTGTTATGGTCCTGAAAAGTTAAAAATCAGCAAAATCGGTCCAGAATATTAACACCGATATCTAAAGCAACCTCTAAGTACAAGCGAAGTACTTTCCAAAAATTGTCAATTATAAGTCGATAAATTATAGCGAATCGGTTTAGTAGAAAAAAGTTATAGCCAAAAATAGAACTAATTTTTAAGTTATTAAGTATTCCGCGTTACATTTAACAAAAAATTTTATATATATTATGTGAATGTATGTGTGAGTGTGTATGTACGAAACATAACGTATCTACTTCACACGCCTTTGTGGTGGAGGATTTTGAAATTTCGGCACAGCCGAATAAAGCTTACTTACTTGTTATAAATATGAAGTCGTATGGCTACATACCAAAACTTTTCCAACAAAAATATTCTTAAAAAAAAAAAAACTGGTGAATAGTAAACAATATAACATAGTGAAGTTAAAATTATTGAAAAAATAAAATTTTTAATTTATTTTGAAAAAATAAAAATTAAGTGAAAAATTAAGTTTTATTTTTCAAATCGCAATTACAACACAAAAAATAATATATTTTAAGAAAATATCTTTTTCATAGCATTTATTATATTCTCCAATTAAAATTTTTTAACATAATTATGCACAATTAAAAAAACGAGTAATAATTATTATTAAAATTCATTTGTGGCTTGATAAAACTGAGATTTATTTTTATATTATTGGAATTATAAATAAAAATCCATATATATTTTATGATAATTATTTCATTATATTTAATATTTTAATATTAATTTACCTTTAAGGGATTTAAGCTTAAAGCAAAGAGCACAGATTTACTTTTTTACACACACACACACATACTCAATCAAATATAAAAGTAAAATAATTAAAAATAGAATTCTCATTTTACTTTATACTTTAGGATCAATATAAATAATTACAATATACTCAGGTGTATATTATTATGGTTTATTATTGAATGATGGTTTGGTTTTTTTAATGTTAAATACAAATATAACATACATGTGTATGTGTGTGAAGTGTATATAACATCTATATATCATCGTTCAAATACAATTGAGCAGTATTTAATTTCATTACAATTTTTCAGGCATTTTTTACGAAAAAAATTTATAAATTAATCCGTCCTTATTTATGTTAAGGAGTGAGATCGAAAAATTCTAAACACACCCCATTTTATTAAATCTTTTAAACCAAGTATTATATGATTTTTTATCAATTTTCCTTTGTTATTATATTTAATGTCAACCAAAGAAATTGTTAACCTGATTAAAATAAGTGACAAGAAGAAAGTCTTATTCAAGTTATTTAATATTTTCAACAAAACCTAACTTGGTCCTACAAAAAGTTGACCAAGCATTCAAAGGTCTGCCATCAAACTATTTTCAATATCATTAAACAAAGTTAATTGAAGGGTTTCCGAAAAAGATTCAAAATTTCTTTGCTCGTGATAAAAGCTAAAAAATACATTTTTTGAATTTTTTATTAATTACAAAAAACTTAAAAAAATCTAAGCTATAAATTAAGTGGTTTCGTTTTTATTACAATATATGTATGATATTTTTTTTTCGATTTCACTCCTTATATATGATCATATGTATGTATAAATTCATTTCATATATCGTACACAACATTAATAATACATAATAAATCATAGTGGTGGTTATTTTTTATTATAAATATCCCCCCAAACACAGATATATAAATAAAAACTCTTATACATATACTTACACAGGTATAAGTTTATTTATAAATATATTTTTTCATCTAACGAACTGGTATGATTGCTTATTTGAGTTACACCTTCAATTATTATTTACACACATATTTACATATGTAGTTTCTTAACGCATGCAGCATGCAGATACGTGCAAACACTTATACATAAGTAGAGAAATCCTCTTTTCTGCGTATTTAATTTATGGATATTTTCATCTTCGTAATTTCTTTATTTTCGCTTCATTTTATTTATTTATTTGTTTCCAATGAAGAAGAGATAAAACTCATCACCAGTATAATTAAATATTACCCATCTGTCTTTTACTTTCCCCCATCTTCTTCAATGACTGGAATACTGACGGTTTGGTCAACCTCACTTAAGTCCTTAACAGAATAAAAGACAAAGGAAATCTACAAAAATGTGTGTCTATTAAGATATTTATGAATCCTTCAGTTACATATTTATTCTAATATATTACTAAATATAAGAGAATATAAGAAATGATGAGAATTTGTTGCTGTTCATTTAAAGTCGTTTTAGAAATCTTTTAGACCCACAATTTATGTTTTTATAGATTTCTTTTGAACAACCCTCGTATATTAAATGTTTTCATATGTTTCCTTTTTTATTATCGTAATACTTGAACAAACTGACTTGCTTTTTTATTTCTCTCTGAATATTTTATTTTTCTAAATATTTATAATTTTCCTCATGATGTGAATCCAGGTGTATCTATGTTGATTTGCAGAAGTTCTATTTTTAAGTGGGTCAGTGGGTTAAATTGGGACATTTCGGATATTTAAATTTTTTTAAATTAGCAAAAAATACGTTATGTCGCTACAGAGGTATTGAGGTTCTAGGTCATTTTTAATATAGTTATAATGGCAAACTATAAGTTATCCGTTATTCATTCCAAAATTATATAAGTAAATTTGAATCTCGTTTTTTTTAAGACAATATTAATATTTTAAAGGAACTCTAAATAAAAACGTATATAATATGATCCATAATGCTTATTATTTAGAAAAGTGTGACAATATTTATTTGGAAAAGAAATTCATTACGTATTTAGTATTCAAAATGAATCATCTAAGATCCCTAGTATATTCTTGCCGATTTATATATGCCCATTTTTCCGATAAAAGATTCAAAAATTTTATGAAATTTATAACATATATTTATATCCCGAAAATTTTTATTATACCCGAACGATCTTTTGACTTATCATTCTTTTAAATCCCCCTTCAGAATAGAGATTTAAGTTTATAAAACTTAATTTGATAAATTGTTATTATTTGCTTAGAACGTAAATGTGATTCTTTTCCAGATTACTTGATGCCAAATAAGGTATTCCCAGGTTCTTAAATTTAATTTCTATTCATGCAATTTTTTATTTCTTTACAAATTGTCCATCTTCAAATTCTAATGTCTTCTTAGTTACATAATTTCAAAATATTATATATTTCAGGTGTTCAACTTTTGATTGCATCGATCGATTATCAAAAGTAATAAAATAATTTTCAAAATATTTTTTTGAATCACTATGTGGTGTAAAGTATTTTAGATTTCCTCTTGATCGTCTACAATATTTAACACTTGTATATTTTTTATTCTTTTGTTTTTATTACGTGCACTCGTATATCAAAATGTTCACTTCTTTTGTTTCTGTTTTCTTGTGTAAGACCAACATTTATTGGTTTTACTTTTTGGGTCATTGTTTTAAGTAAAAGTATTTTCATTTAATTGTTTGGTATTGGTTTATACACAAGAATGGGAATGTACAAAGTTATGTTCAAAGTTAACCCATACCATACCATACTCTTACACTAAATGGAATTATGGCAGACTGAAATTTTTAGCAAAACAGCTTCAATCATACTTAGCGACACTAGTTCAAATGTCATTATTTAATTAAATGTCCGAAATGGCAATACGAACAAAATGTGGTCAAGAAATTTACTTTCACTTACTGAAATGAATTGACTATAACATATAGTTGCATGTACTTCATTATCGTCAAAATCGGATTAATTCCTTAAAATTTAACATATATATTTATTTTGATTCAGTAATAAATCGAAAGAAACTAGATTGTGCTGAAACCATTATTTGACCCAGTTCCCATGTTAGGACCCTTTCCGGAATAATACTTATAAAACTTGAATCAATTCTATTGAAATTTGGCTTTAGCTCACATACAAGGCACCTTCTGGAAAACAGTTTTGACCATATAAAACTATTTAATAAAACAATTACTTTTCTAAATGTCAAATTTTTAAAATATTTATTTTACCAAACCCGGGCCATATCTTTATATAGCTCCCTTATATAGGAAAAACAATTTTGAAATTCTAAAACCAATAAATAAAGGACAATTTTATTGAAATTCAACACAATTTTACTAACTGTTTTAAATATTTGTTATTAATTTGACAATATCGGTTTATATTTTACTATAGTTCCCATATAACGCCCTTCCTCTAAATCGAGTTTAAGCTTTAACCGAAGGCATTAGGGGTTTTTATACCCTCCACTACAACAAATGGGTTAATCTTAAAGTATTTGTAGAAAAGTACTTAAATTTAACTATAGATATATATTTACTTAAATATACGTAAATGTAAATTTTTGTATACATCTGTGTTTGTGTATAAAATGAATACTAAATAATATTAAAGTACAAAACTAATTGAGCATGACATAGAGAAATATCACGTAGTTTTATGGTCTTAAATTTTCTTTTCTTCACGTGTACATGTCTGTCAATACGTACGTACGTATGTATGAGTTAACAACAATAATAGACAATATGATTGAAATTATATTAAAGAAAAAAGGTTAGTAGAGAGATACAAAGTTTGCTGGAGTCTTGAAAGTTAACTCGTATTCAGAAGACTTAGAAAATGTTTTAAAAATAAATAAAAAATAAAGTATTAAAATAAGTGGCAGAAACTTAAAAATTAATAAAAATTATGATCGCGGTATTTGGTACATGTTGAAATAATTTTAAATTTTATATTCCATAATTTTCAAAAATATCTACTCCAACTAGATATAAATTTTTCTCTAAAAATTATAAATTTTTCTTATATTTGTAATAATAGCACCGCCTTAATGTTCACATGATGTGTGGTCAATAGGATTAAATTTTATATGATTTCCTTATAATTAAAACAGAAACAATTTTATAGAAAACTTAAGGTCAATTTGGACTAAATGAATTTCAAACACTTTTAAATATTTGACCATAATTTTCCATAAATATTAATTATTGACATTTTAATCTTTTATGGTGTAAAAATAAGATAAAATAAAATATTTTTAATTCTTATATAAAATATTTCCTTGAATAAAAGTTTAATTTAGAAATTAAACTTTTATAAAGATAATATATTTTACTTATTAGAAATAAATATTAATAATAAGCTTTATCTGTCTTCACTTTCACAAAAAATCAAATTATAATTTTCAGCTAAAAACTGATTAAATATCACTATTTTTACAAAATTAAATTTCATCTATATTCGCATTTACCAAAATTCAGAAATTGATATTTTTTGCTGAAAACACCTATAGATTATAGAGTTTTTGTCAAAAAAATCTGTGATTAATTTTTAAATTCAGAAACTAGTAATTTTTGCTAAAAACGACTATAATTCAGTAAATTTAGAAATTTCGATGATTCTAAATCATTTTTTCAACTCTCCACCGCCACAAGTGGTGAAGAGGGTATATTAGTTTTGTTATTCCGTGTGTAACGCTAAGAAGAATCATCTCAGACTCCATAATGAATTCTTGCATCAAATCATTATTCTGAGTCGATTTCGCTATGTCCGTCTGTGTGTTTTATGTAATGCTCACATCCACAAAAATTTACAGAGCTCAATAAATTTGTCCTTAGTATTCACTTAAGTCCTGGAAAGTTTCCTTTTGAAAACTACCAAAATTGATTCTGTATATTTAAAGATGGATGAACTTCCTTTAAATATTATTCATTGCTATTTCAAAAATTATCAAAATCGGTTCAATTAAAAATATATCCAATAAAATAACTAATTTTATGACTCATTAAGTGTCACATTTAAGAAAAGCGTTTATTTAATGTATATGTTTGTGAGTGTATGTGTGTAAATGTATATTTAAGAAATCTAACCTATTAACTTCACATGAATTTGTGCTGGAGGTTATTAAGGATTCAGCATAGCCGAATTCTGAATTGCAAAATATATATTAATGAAATGATTTGGAATCATTCAGAATGCATGTAAACTAAATGTGAATGAATTTAGGATTGCCCACAAAACTTAAATTTCATAAATATAAAAATAATTGTCAACCCAAAGACCCAACCTCGAGATTATCAAGGCCTTTCGAAATACACGTTTATCTTCTAATTATAAGGATTTACTTTTTATAGCCTATGGAATCTATTATTTATTGAAGAACTCCTTAAACGTGTAATTGAAACTGGCCTCAAACTGTGAAAATGTGCTTTGTTCCAAGAAGAAGTTAAATATTTGGAGCACAGCATAACAGCGGATAGAGTAGCAACGGATGAAGATATGATTATTGTTGTAAAAAACCGGCCATGTTCAAATTTTCCACAATAATGCTGTTTCTTGACTTTTACACATATTGCAGAAGGTTTGTTACAAAGTTCGTTGATATGACTGAAACGCTTTGCTAAACCTCTTTAGGCATTAGAAGATCAAGGAAAAACCCTTTATTAGTTAAAAAAGTACTGAAATTTCTCGTGTTGATTAATGCAATTTCGTTGTTGTGATAATTATTTGAAATGGAAACAATATTAGTTAAGTGTTTTCCAACACGTAATTGTAAGAGGGTAAAACGCAGTGTATACACATGATGTGATTTTTTATGGCGCTGCCAATTTTGACCCCAAGAAAAATGACCCCGAGGTGAAAAATAAAAAAATAACTTCAAAAATTAAATGAAATGCAACAACATTAAATTTGGGGTATTTTCCCTATTTTTTGAACACACATTTTTGAAACACTTTTGTTTTAGGGTAATTTTGTATTTTAGAAGAAACGAAATTTAACCCCAAAGTAAAGAAAAAGAAAAAAACTTCCCAAAATTCAATAAAAAAAATTTCCAACCAAATTCAACATATCCACTTGTAACCAACTCCGCTTAGATTTTTCTTTGCGCGAACGTCCTTCGGCTGCACTAATGGAATTTTTCCTCTATGGTTATTAAAAAATTTCTATATTATAATTTAAAAAAATAAAAAATAAAAAATTTTTGCTAAATATGTCTATAAATCTGAAAATAATATAGATTTTGTAAAATAAGTTTTTTCTGTATTCTGCAAATAAAATCGATATTATAATGGTTTACGGTGAAATCTAGAACAAATTGGATTGGCAGTATATTAGCTGTGTTTTACTCCACATTCACACAATATACATAGACTGACAGTTTTGATTTTCATTCACCTGCTGCCGATTGATTGAAAGTTGAGTGAACTTGATAAATATTTCCAATATTTAATAAAACATATGATTTTTTCTTAACTGTGATTTTGAGAAAATGTCTATTTAATATTTTTACATATAAGTAAATAAATATGATTGTCTGAACTTTTATTTGGCAGTTTTCTGAGTAAAATTGTTAATAAACTTGAAATGTAATATTCTTCATGTGTCTGAAGTAAAATTTTTAACCAGAATTTTGCATAAAAGTTCTTACCTCCTTATAGACATTAAATATTCAGTAACATGAGCATAAAGTGGAAAAGCAACAAAAAAAATATATAAAAATGATTTATTCGGCTATGACAAATCTTTAATACCCTCCACCATAAATGCGTGTTTAGTTATTTCTAATACGTTAGATTTCATACATACACACTCACATATACACTCATAAATGTATACAAATAATACAATATAGAAAAGTTTTTTTTTAATATAACACAGCAACACTTAATGAATCATAAAATCAGTTTAATATTTGGTAATAACTTTTTTCTACTGAACCGTAATAAAGTTCACACAACTTAATATTATGGCAAAATTTCACTCTAATTTATCGATTTATAACTGACAATTTTAGGAAAGTTCTTTGCTTGAATTTAGAGATTGCCTCAGATATCTTAGCTAATTTGCTTAACCTAATTTCCTAGTTTAAACAGAAAACTGTAACGAATACTCAGGCAAAATTTCATTGAGTTCTATCAATTATTGTGGATGTGAGCGTGGCAAAAACAGACAGACGAATTAATATAGTTTAGTCGAACCTGATTTTGATTTGTAGCAAGAATATACAGTTATTGTCAAAAATCCTTCCTTAGAAAAGGTTAAAAATCGGTAGTCCACGCACATGCTTAATATCAAAATCTGTTGGAACAGTTAAATAATTTTATATTGAACTAATAAAATAAATTTTAGACGATACTGTGCTTTAGTAAGATTTCCTGTTTTTTTTAATGTTCGTTTGAATCTATTTGTAAGTATTATTTTTAAATTAAACATGAAGTTATTTTGCTTTTGCGGATGACAAGTTTGACATACATTATGGGGCATGAGGTGATTCCTTCTTAACGTTACACACGGAGTGACAAAGTTAATATACCCTTTTCATCACTTGTGTAGGTGTAAGATATAAAAATGGTATTATTTGAGAAAAATATTGAATAAATTAAATAATATATTGTTTTATTGACACAATAATTCTTAATTTATTAAAATTATTTATTCTTTAGAATAAATATTTATTTAAATATGATAATATTATTTATAATGAAATGATTTTTTAAAACATTAATTATAATTTTAATAAAATGATAATAGTAATTTTAATAG
Organism: Cochliomyia hominivorax; assembly: GCA_004302925.2. Lineage (NCBI taxonomy): Eukaryota > Metazoa > Arthropoda > Insecta > Diptera > Calliphoridae > Cochliomyia > Cochliomyia hominivorax. Next base: position 104,059,047 of record PYHX02000467.1, read on the forward strand.
CTGTATTGAATTAACATTTAATATAAATACAAATAAATAATATTTACCATTCTTTAACAAATCATTATTATCATTATTATTTATTTATTTATTACTTGAATAAAATATATTTTTAAAGTAAATTTATTTTAATCACTTGTACACATAAATAAATAGTTAATTTACATAAATATGTAAATTGTGTATGTAAGGAGTGAAATCGAAAAAATACATATAGATCGAAAAAATACATTAAAACTTTTGACTCAATTATTTGATGGATTTTTTATCAAGTTACCTTTGTAATGTATGTCAGTTATTATGTTTAACATCATACAAATAAATATATATTTATCTGAACAAAATTAATGATCAGAAAAAAGTGCGCACTAAATTTATAAAATATTTTCAAAATAACCCTAACTTCGTCCTACAAAAATTTGGACTTGCATTTAAAGGTCTACCGTCAAAATATTTATAATTGTTACAGAACAGTACCGGGAGAAATTGTATGTTAAAAAAACAAATTGATGTTTTTAAAATCAAAAAATAAGAAGCATTTTCCAACGAGTTCTCTACACATCCGGTGTAAAAGCATCCAGTTTAGTTCATACAAAAAGTTAAAGCTAAATAATTCTTAACGCATAATGAATGATGAAACTTATATTCTGTGATTTTTTTCAAGAATTTTATATTGCTAAGCTTGAGGGAATGTTAAAGAAAAGTTTAGGACATAAAATCATTCAAAATTTACAAAATATTCTTGGTGTAACATGCACTATGCAGTTGCGGTAAAATAAACTAATTATTTGTTAGAACGGGCTCAATAATTTCCAAAATTTGCATGAAGGAATTTTTACATAAGACTTTGTAATTCATAAGACTTTATAATGTATTCACTTATTTTTTGGGCAGACTTAGCATAATGTCACGATGGTAAACAAGCCCTACAAGAACAATTTTAGCAGTTGTATCAAGAGAGGAAAATCCTCCCAAATACCCGGAAATACAGCATTCATACTGTCCGGAAATAAGGCAAGTGAAGAATTAAAGAACGCAAAAAGGTGTCCGAAAGAGTGGTAGATTTTAAACGGAGGTGGACTATCTGTATCAGCAATGTGACAAAAATTACTATAAAAAAAGTTTCAAAAAGTTCATCGTAACCACTTTTGATAAAATTTTTGAACTATAAAAGGTTCTTTTATTTTCTAAATGTTAATGATTTCAAAATAAAATTAAACAAAAATTAAAATCGAAGAAGTTTGGTTTTGATTAACCAATATGTATGTTAAAATCTTTTCGTTCTCACTCCTTAGGTGTGAGTATGTGTTATTGTTTATAATATTTCTTATTATCATCATTATCATTATTAATAACCACTTTAGCGTATGATTAATACGAAACTTTTATTAAGTTAAATTAAATTACTAATACGTCGCCATACTGCCAAAGAAAACTTTATTTTCAAAAATTACTGTATGTAAGTAGAAAATTAAATATTCATGAGAAATTATTACGTGATATAGTAATAATTGAATGAATATAATTTAATTAGTTTAAATTTACAATTCTATATTTGATGTTAATTGGTATTACATAAAATGTCTAAGAATTTTAATTAACAATAATCGGGGTAACGAAAATATTTAAATCTAAATTTAATGGTAATAATTTAGATCCAATGCTTTTAAAATATTTAGTATTAATTCACATTTCATGTCACTAAGCCATATAAGAAACTTATGAGTTTTTTCTTCTGTTTATCATGCTAACAAAGCACAGTGTGTCCATATACTTCTGTAACTTTTGAACCGTTAGAAATATATAAATAAAATTATATATAGCTAAAGCAGACGTGTTTCGAGATTATTTGTTAGAGTACGGACCGTTATTTAAACAGGCGTGTAGTCGATGACCAGCAGATCATACGTTGTATAGAAATTTTTGGACAAAAAAAAACAAAGAAAACTTATAGCTGGATTAAGCTTTCTATACAAGATTAGATTTTTCTCTGAAGAATAAGAAGTGAGATCGAAAAATTCTTAACATACATATTTGTTAAAGAAAACTGAACCATTTAACTTACAGTTTAAATGTCTCTTTTATTTGATTGAAATTTTTATTATTTATCATTTTCAGAAACCCTTTCATTATCGCCTTTCTAATGCTTTATGTCACCTTGCACCAAAAGGCAGTCAATCTTTGTTTAAAATCTACTACCACTTTATAGAGCCCTTTTTTGTGCTCCTCAATACTCTTTTAACAAGAGTCAACATCTCTCCAAGGGGCCTTAGTTTAGGACAGTTTGGAGGACTACTATTTTTACCTAAACCAGGTTTTTTATCAAAAGACAAATTCCCCCGGTATTGTTTAATAATGTTAGAAACAGTTTGATGGCATAATAAATATTTTGGTAGGGTTTTGTTGAAAATATTTAATAATTTGTTGAAAAATAAAAATAAAAAAGTGCGTACTAACACTTTTCGTGTCACTCATTAACAATATATTCGTGAGATTTTACTCATAATTACAGACATGTTTTTATTCTACAGATTTAATACACTTCTTTTGTAATGAGTTTATTAGAATTGGCAATATTCGGCCTATATTTAAGGTATATCCCATTTAAATGTCCTCCTGGAATTAAGTAATAAATGTTAGTATCACAATAATGTACTTCATACTTAAGAAGCTTTTCTTAAACTTTTCTTAACTATCATTTATATTTATATGGTGCTGGGTACTAACTAGTAGGGCTTGGTCGACTATTTTATACAATTTTTTTAAATATTGTTAAACAATTTTTTAAAAATTTCCTTTCTTGTAAAATTCCTTTTTGTAAGAAATTTGTTGCTTTGCAAATATAAAGTTTTCCAGGTTTTTTCTATACAAAATTAAAAAAGAAGATAAAATATTTTCATAATAAATTTAAAAAAAGAAAAATATATCTATTTTGTACGAAAAGAAATAAAAAATTTTTAAAATCTTTCCTTCTAAACAATTTTTCACATATTTTCAGAAATTGAGTTGAAGTATAATATTATAAATGCAAATAACCTGAAATGTGTTCTTGTGGAAGAAATTGTAAATGGTAATATATTTAGTGTTAGTACCGATTAATAATTATATTATACCAATTTAAATAAGATTAAAAATATTAATTTATATTTTAGTTTAAGAGTCCCCTTTAGTAAATATTTTTAATAATTAGTGGGAGCTCTAAACTTAATTTTTTTTAATCTTTTAAATTATTTATCTTAAGACTTTTATTTAATTTTTGTAAACATATTTATATTATGTTTACAAAAATTAACATTACAACTTCAGGCTTAAGCAAAATATGTTTACTTTCGGAAATCACCAGAGCGTATGATTAATATTAAATTGAATTAAATATTACTCATACGCTGACAGCAATTACTTTAGTTATTTATTATTTATTAATTAAAATTTCCATAAGTTTAAACTTTGTACAAAAAAAACCATTAACTCTTAACAAAGAAGCTATAAGGAGTGAGATCGAAAAATTCTAAACACACGTTTTTCCTTAAAACATGTCAGTTATGATGTTCAATGTCAAAAAAATAAATATATTGTAAATCTGAATAAATTTAATGACTAAAATTATTAAATACTTTCAAAAAAACCCAACTTGGTTCTACAAAAAGTTAGCCGAGCATTCAAAGTTATGGCCAATACTGTTTCCAATGTTATTCAACAGTACCAAGAGAACTTGTCCGTTGATAGAAAATGTTGAAGAAATGGTCCACATTATATTACTAAATCCAAAAAATAGAAAGAATTTCCAAAAGAACTCCCAACACATCCCGTAGGAAATTAGATGGTTTAGCTCACTGCTCGGAATATTTGACCGAAAAATTAAAGCTGAAGCAGGTCTAAAAACATACGAAGCTCAAAAAGTTCCAGACAGAAACGTTGCTAAAAATGTACAGTCCAAAACAGAGCAAGTCAAGTTTTCTAAAAATATACTTATTGTATAATGTAAAAGATGATGAAAAGTATGTACAGACAGATTTTTCCTGGTCAAAAATTTTATTTTGCTGATGCTCGAGAGAATGTGAAAGAAATATGAAGACTCAAAAACAGTCAAAATTTTTCAATGTTATTGGTTTGACTAGCCAAATGCAGGCGATAAAAGAAGTCAAACATTTGTTACAAAGGGTTCTATAAATACCGAAGAAATATACCCAATAAAGCTGAATTCATTCATAGGACTTCATAATGTGTACACTTATTTTGGCCTGACTTGGAATCCTGCCACTAAAGTTATCAAGCCTTACAAGAAGAATATAGTGGTATTTGTACCAAGAGATTTAAATCTTCCAAGGCCGGAACTAATGCCAATGGATATATTGAACTTTTGTTGAAAGGAAAGTGAAGAGCGCAAAAAGGTTTGTAAAAATGTGATAGATTTTAAACGGAGATGGACTAACTGTTCAAGCAAATTGACAGAATGCTCTATAAAAACGTTAATGAAAGGGTTTAAGAAAAGGGATTATAATTTCATCACTAGTGATAAAAATATTGAAATATGTTTTTTTTTTAAATGTAACAAACATTGCAATCAAATATATAAAATAACTTTATTGTTTTCGTTTTTATTGACATATATGTATGTTAAAAATTTTTCGATCTCACTTCCTATAAGCATTTTAAGTATTTTAATATATATTTTGAAATTAAAGACAATATTATATATGTGTCGAAAAGTTTTATTTTACTCAAACGTAAAATATTAGTTTTATAGAAAAAAAGCTTAAATCATACTTGGCAAAGTAAGAATTATTATTTTAATTAAAAAATTTTACTAAAAGTTGTAAATGCAAACAACTCCCAGTTAGACGTGAACTCGTATTATTTGTATTCCATTTAGTTAATTAAATTTTCAAAAAACGGATAAAAACGCATACAAATTCCTACATATATAAAAAGTATTAAAAACAACACATACACACAATATGATAAAAATATCTGTATTAATCAATGTGATAAAAGTAAAAATCTAAAAAAAATACCAAAAATACAACTTTTTAGTTTTCACTTTAATAATGAATTTGAATCAAACATAAAATGTATGAAAATATTCCCAAAATATAATCAGCTGCATAAAATAAAGCTAAAATATAAAGTTTCCTTAAAAATAAACCAACACCAGCAACACTACTACTATCACCAGCTTTCCGGTAACTTAAAACAATTTCAATTAATTATGCTAATTTCCGGTAGGAGAAAACTGAACTTTAAAAGTTTCACATACGGAACAAAACTGTTAAAAATAAAACAAGAACCAAAAGAAGAGAAAATGATCAAAACAAAAGATAAAGTTTCCACCATTCATTTTACTCTGAATCCCTCCAGCAGCTTCTCTTAGTTCTTCAGCTTGGTGTTATAAAACTTTAACACATGCAACCCACATAGTAAATCACACCAACTCACTCGTTTCCGGTGATGTTAACAGAAATATGTATTTTGAAAAGGTGTAAAAGGTTTTATATGAATACTAAAGATGAAGCTGTTTTCAAAATTTTCAACATTTTTCACGTGTTTCTTCTTAGTTAACGAAATTTAAAAGTTTCCTAAAAAACAAAAAACTCTTTTTTTCTTGTTTTTCCATGCAAATTATGAAACTACTGAATATTTTTAGTATTTAAGATAAACCAAGTGCATTCTTTTTTCTCTATTTTTATATGCATGTGTGGGTGTAAGTCTGTTTTATACTTTAATTTGTGAAATTTTTTGGAAAAAGTGTTTAGAAAGTTTTTGACAATATTTTATCCTGTGGAAAAAAAGACATTCAAAATTAATGTATTTGATAATGATCTTGATACAAGGTGAAATTATTTTATTTCCTTTTCTTTAATTTTTTGAAAACTATAACAAGGATGACTTTTACTTTTAATTAAAATATAATGGAAAATTTTTTCTTATTATCTTCAGGGTTCCAGCAGGTGTTTGAGACTTATGACATGAGTATGAATTATTAAGTAAAAAAGCTAAAAGAGCTAAAGAGTTATTTTTGTAAAATAAAACAAGTAAAAAATATTATACAATTAGCTGCCTCTAAATATTTTATACTTTTACGCTATACAAGCCCGAAATAAGAATGCCACCATCTTCAATAGTTTTTGGAGACAGTCAAAACTAGTCATTTGACACCACTTAAATAAGCATTCGACTATTTATTATATTATCTCTGTTCAATATAACTGGAGGCGATGAAGTTATTTAATGTAGCTGATAGTATTTAGGAGGAATTATTTGTATCTTCGGGACACAAATTAAAAGAAATTGGTTTTCGTAAAGTCCAAATCAAGTATTCTGAAATTTAGAGAAATTGTATTTTTTAGACCCTCAACCACCACAAATGGTTTTTATTATTAACTTTCTCATTCTGGTTGTAATGCCAAATTATCCAAAAATTAGCTTAAATTCCATAAAATACTACATACATTCTTACACCGACTGTTTGTTGTTAACACGCTGACATCCACAATAAATGACAGATCTCAATAAAATTTGGTCTAAGTATTTTCTGTTGTCATAAGAAGTTTTTCATTAAAAATTGATAAAATCGATTAAGAAGAAAATGAGTTGATATCTGATGCAACCACCAAAACTAAAAAATTTTGATATCGATTATTACGAAACGACTTATATCTTTTGATATTTCCTCTAGTGGAAACGGTACATAATCTTAAATTTTTGGATGGGAAACGGGGCAAAAGTATCTCCCTTAACAACGAAACATCTAATATCACATATAATATTGCATATTCTCACAAACACAAAATACTTAAAAAAAGAACATATTAAAACAATTTTTATAAAATAAACTAAGACTTAATTTGATATTTTTTACTAAAAATTTTATTTTTATTTCATTTTAATTTTTCAAATTAATTTTAGAGTTTGACTGTTATTTACTTTCCAAACATGCTATTTTGTTTAGTTTAAGTCCTGTTAAATTCTTTCATTTACCACTACTACTACCGAAGTAACATTTTGATAGCCGAACATTGTTAGATCTCAAATCGAACCAATGACATAAGATTTTCGTCAGGGAAAATTATCTTTACATGTATATATGTGAGATTTTGTATGTTTTATTTTAACCATTTGCTTTAAGTATACCGTTCGACCAGAATCACTTTGAGTGGAATTAACGATGTCCCTCAATCCGTATGCCTATCTGGCCAGATGTCTTTTCGGCCTTTTGGAATGAGATTTTAAGGTCAAATTTAATAAATTATAAGCGATTAAACATGACAAATATAAGACTAATGTTGTTAATACCGATGTGCCGAATTATGCCCTTAATATATAAATTGGTATTGTAGTAATAATTGGCCAAGTTAAAGGAGGTTCGGTCTTGTTGTTTCCATTTACAAAAATTCATTTAAAACCCATAATTTTCACATAAATGGTCACAATTATGTACCGCTCATTTAAGAATAAATCAGAGAATAAAATCATCAAAAAGTTGTTCATTATTTTTCGTAGGCATCATATATTGTGGTGATCGAATAAATGAGGCAAACAAAATAACTGTTTTCATTAAGAAAACCGTGATGATGCCTCTCATTAAAAAACTTTAATTTCATTTTTGAATTGGAACAACAGAAATGGAGAAAAAAATAATTGTGTTTGTACAACCGATTAGCGTTTTCTATAAATTCTAATATTTCTTCTTTGCAAACGTTGCCAAAAACCACCACCACAACTATTAAGTTATCAATTTATTTATCTTTTCTCTATAATAAAAACTTCAATTTGACAAATTTATCCAACATTTATTTTCTTATCGAAATAAATTATATCATTTGAAAGCACGAAAAAGGTATCCATCTTTAAATTTCTAGAATACTAATAATTCTTCTCTCTATTTCCTTTTTCATCAAATGTCATTTATTTCAATCTGAAAATAAACCATTTTCATCACATCAAGTGATTTATTTATTTTGCACTTGATTTTTTCATCTATAAAAAAATCATGTCATTTTATTTAATTTTGGTTTACTTACGATTCAATTTTATTTAAAATTCTTTTATTTTTTAATTTTATTTTATCTTTTTTTCTTTTTGAAATTTTCGTCTTTAACTGATTTTGTGTGTTATTTTTTCTCTTATTTTCATTTTGTCTTGATAAATAAACAGTTTTAAGAATTAAGAAGAAGAAAACATGGAAAAACAGAAATCTACTTAAAGATACGAAAATGAAGTTTTTACATAAAAACATGTAAATCTTCCCTAGAAATTTTGATAATGCTGACCTTTTTTAAGCTTCAATGAATTCACGCTTATTGCTGTATGTGTGAATGTAAGTTTTAAAATGTGCTTGTGATTCTATACAAGTGTCTACGTATGTATGTATGTATTTGGTTGAGTGAATTTTACATTTGAATTAAGTATGTATTGTATGTATATACAAATATAAATGTGTTGGTGAGTAAATGCTTATAAACTTCACAAACATGCTTCAATGTAATTTCCTGCAATAAATGAAGACCAAAAAGTAAAAAATGTAGAAAAACAATAGCAACGAACTAAAGATGATAAAATAAGACAAGAAAAAAAGGAATAAATAAAATAAAGAGAAAAATATTCTGTGATTTTTTATGCTTCTCCTCTAAAGTAACGCATTATTTTGGTACGTTTTAGGGAAAAACACACTATTTATATTGAAAGGAAAAGAATGAATGAATGGATGGATGGATGGATGAGTGAATGACTAAGTGAGTGAGTGAATGAATGAAAGAAGAATGAAATGGTTTTGTTTAGTTAACATTTTATGCTAATCGCATTTAGAATTGCACTATGGTTAAAAAATAAAAAATAGAGAAATGTAATTTAAAAAAATTCAATACATTTTTTTTAGATGTTTTAAAAAATAATTCAAAAAAAAAATAGTGAATTTCCAGTGAATTTTTATTTTATTGGAAAATTTTCATAAACATTTTTCAAAAATATTTTAATGAAATTTACTTTTTACAGGAAATCTTTCATAAATTTCCATTTTATAGAAATTTTTTCATAATTTCCCATTTTATAAAAAATTTTTCATAAATTTCCATTTTATGGCAAATTTTTATACAAATAAAATTTTCATAAAATATGAAATTTCCACAAAATATGGAATTTTTTTCATAAAGTATGGAATATTTATTATTTGTGGAAAATTTTCTATTATGAAAAAATTATTTATTTCTTTTTTTATAAAAAATTAGCAGACCCAGCAAACTTCATTTTACTAAAAAAATAATTAGGGCGTTGCAAACATAAGTGTTGTATACGATTAGTGCCTATACGTTACATACATAGATATTTCTAAAATTTTAAACATCTTTAAGTAAAAAATTGTAAAACTTTAATTTTGATGAAAAATTTGTATATAGAAATTTTTAAGAAAAATTTTTAATTTGTATATTGAAATTTTTATGAAAAATTTTTATATAGAAGTTTTATATGGAAATTTTAATGAAGAATTTTTAAATAGAAATTTTATGAAAAATTTTATATAGAAATTTTAATGAAAAATTTTTATATAGAAATTTTGATGAAAAATTTTTATATAGAAATTTTTATGAAAAATTTTCATATAGAAATTTTTATGAAAAATTTTTATATAGAAACTTTACTAAAAAATTCAACTACTTCAGAAGAATTGTTGTATAATTTTTCTTCATTAGATAAAATGTTTGTTGAAAAATTATTTTTTTTAGAAATTTGTTTTCTTAAAACAATTTTCAAAAAATTCTTCTTTGATAAAAAAAATTGGCTGGACAAATATTCTTTTTTAATAAATTAATTGAAATTCTTTTCTTCTACAGAAATTTAGTTGGCAAATTTTTTTTCCAAAGAAAATCTTGTTGAAAAAATATTTCTTTGTAGATTTGTTTGCAAAATTCTTCTTCAAATTATTCTTTCTGAAGAAAATTTTAATCTTTCTGTAGAAAATTTCTCTTTCCAAAGTCTTATTTTACATAGATTTTTGAAAATTTTCTAAAAAATTTTCGAATATTTTCTATTTAAAAAATTTTCGAATATTTTCTATTTTTTAGAAAATTTTCGAATATTTTTTAGAAAATTTTCGAATATTTTCTATTTTTTAGAAAATTTTCAAATATTTTCTATTTTTTTTTTAAATTTTTGAATATTTTCTATTTTTTAGATAATTTTCGAAAATTTTCATTCTTTAATTGTTTAGAATTTCCCATTCTATATGACTGAAATAAATGTATCTTGTTTTATATTAATTTGTCCTGAGTAAAAATTAATTTACACCAAAATAACTTTTCGTTTGAACAAAATGTTGTGTAACAAAAAATAAAAAATAAATATTTTAGAAATAAAATAAAAATGTTAGAGAAATCCAATACAATTCAAAAAGATTTTGCATTCCCTATACATTTCAAAATCTATGTATTTCAAAATCAAATATTTGTTGGCAATAAATAAGTTCAAGGATTTTTAATATTTGCCGAAAACGAGTACAATAAAATGTCGTTATATAAAAAATAATGTATTATCATACAAACAAACAAACAAACAATTGAAACAAGTTCTCATTTTTAACTTCAACTTTTAACCTAATAAAAGCAGCCACGAAAAACTCGTAAGAAATGAAATTAAAATAGATTTATGTAAATCCTATTGGTTTCGGCTTTTTCTCCTTCAACATCTGTATTTTTTGTTATAAAAACTAAAGATTTATTTTTCTGATTGTAAAAAAGCATGAATGCAAATAAGCACCTTATTATCGAAATGTTTTTTCTCAAAATATTTTTTCTTCTTACAATTTGCATTTTATTACTCCCACAACATGATTTTTTATAATTATTTAAAAGAATATTTCTTATTTTTGTGAAATAACATAAAGAAAGTTATTTGACTTAAAAGTTATCAGCTTAAGTTGATTTTCTGATCTGTTAGTTAGATTGGCTTTTCAAAATCCATATAGATTTTGTTATTTTTTTTTTTTACATATTGAATTTGAAGAAGAGTATTAAAACGTTGTTAGTTCTTAGAGTTGGTATTATCTGCGCTGTTGAAATAGCATTAACCCATGTTGACACTGGAAAAAAATTTTTGTTATTCATTACATCAGTCATTTTCAATATTATTTCATTACAATTGTTATAATTTATTATTAACTGAAGATATTTCAGATATTTTAAAATTAGTTAAATATTTTTTTTATTTTTTATACGTTCAGGGTTAATATTCATAGTTTTGTTATTTTATTCCATTTTTATTTTTACTATTATTGCATAAAATTTGCTGTTGTTAAAATGCAAACACACACACTCACTCACTTCAAATCTTGTCTGCAATTCTATCTACTAAATATAATCTTATCGAATTGAACATATTCACTCTACTCAATTAATAGCGATAATATTAGATTAAGACTTAATCTGTAAGAATTTGTATATAAATTAGTTTTTAACTTATTTTTAATTACATTTCCTTTTTATCGCATTTTGCTCCTATTCATTCAATGAAGAATGTTTAGAACGATTTTTATTTTTCATGCGATCAACAAAAAGAACGTAATTGAAAAAAATGTTTAAAATTTGAAGAAGATCAATGTGCAAAAAAGATAAAACTTTGACTCATAAAATCTGGTGCAGCATTTGCGGTATAATTAAATATTTTTACAGATTTTGCTAAAAGTTTTACTTTAAGGAAAGTTTAATTAAAATTATTAATCACCGCCAGAAGTATAGTTGAAAAACGATTAAATTTGATTCACTTTATCGCCACCAATTATCGCGAGGTGGCTATCAAATAGCAGTTGAAAGGCAAAATACAATACATACAATCACTTTACCATGAAGAGTGCTAATCACTTACTGTATTATAAGACAAACTCAAGTATGTGCAAATGACTCTCTAGTATATCGTGAAGAAATTTAAACAGATGCAACAAGATACATATAATAACCTACACTACATTGTTGGTTATAAATGGCACCCACGAAAACTTAATGAATGACCCTAACATAACATTTTTACGCTACTAACATTAATATGAGATTTATGCATTTTAAATTTTTTATGGAGTTGATTACATGAGAGGTAGAGTAAATTATAGATAGATCCTCATAAAATTTCGAACTTCCATTTACGCTTCAATATTACAATGAAAACGTGTGAGATTTATGCACTTTAAAAGAGGAGAAATAATAAACCGATCCTCATAAATAATGAACTAGTACATCATTTAGAATGTTATATGAATTATTTGTACTTTAAAATTGTTTTCTATCTAGAACCATCTATTTTGATATGGGGTATTAAGTTTAAAAAAGAATAATCCAAAAATAATGACTTTGCTTCGAATGTTCCCTAACCTTGGATTCAATGTAATCTTGTCATTACTTTCAATCGTTATTTTGACGAGATCAAAAAAATTCGAATTAGTAAAATGTTATTGAATATTTAAGCCCAGCAAACCGTGAAAAGTGTTACATTAATATAAAAATATATATAGTTCCCGACTTCTTACTTTTACTCTCTCCATGCAAATCAAACACAGCTCAAATCCTGCATATATATCTTTAGAAAACTATACCATATTTTGATAGATAATCAAAAGCTCTTCTCACAGTGCAAAAATTTGTATCGTAAGAATAATTCGTCATAATACCACTTTAAAGTACACCGTTCGACTAAGAATCACTTCCTGAGTATACTTAACCATGTCGGTGCATCCGTCCAGCTGGCTGTCCATGTAAAATTTGATCGCAAAGTACAGGTCGTAATCTGAAGGATATCTTAATGAAATTTGGCAGGTAGCACGTAGCTTAATGAAGTTGATTATTGATTGGTCAACTTTTTCATATTGAACCATTCAAATGTTTGACGGAATGGTGTTTTTGGTCAATAAAATTTCTATCTATTTGACGATTTTTATGAAATTTGATATACATAAACAACGTGCCAAATTTTATGATGTTCGGTCCACTGTTACTCATAGTCCGAACAACGTCCACTTCGATGTCATTTTGAAGTGAATCTCATATATATCTTGGTATTTTATTTATTGTATATATTTGTTTAAAATAAAATAAATATAAACAGAAATTGATGTTACAAATTTTACGAGGATAGGCCTCGTAAAATTTGTACTCCAAATCCAAGCTTCCTTAACTTTTCAACATTAAAATTTTTAATACTTTAAATCCTAAAGCCTTTTCTGTAGCATGAAGAATCTTTAAGTTTGATTACCATTTGATTTCTAGACGCAGACGGAGCGTATACTTAATTTATTAAAATTAATTAATATTACTCATACTCACCCATGTAGTATCTGATGCAATTGACTTAATTTTTATAAAATAATAAACATATTTAATTTTTTTTAAATTATAATAGTATGACCAACCATTAATTATGAGTCGAAAGTTTTCAATAAAGATTTTTGAGACAATTAAAGCGCTCAGTATTCGTTTTAATTTTTCTAATTTTACTCTCATCATTTTATTTTTCATATTATCCTAGAAAAAAATGAGGTCATATTTTCATGTCGTTATTCGTACATTTACTCATGCAAAATAAGAAAACAACAATAACAACTAATCAACCCAACAATCTTCATACCACTAAAAACCATTACCACCATCATCACATAAATACTCATACACTAACAAATGCATATCAATATTATGATATGAATTGTCTGCATTTCAATCTATTTTTTCTTTTCTTATTTTCAACATTCGTTTCGTTAAAATTCTTTGGAACTTTGAAAAGGAAAATAATTTGCATTTTGTGGGATACGAATTGAGTGTAAGAACAATCACTTGTTAAGTTCCTTTTAACAAGTGTGGTTCAGGTTTTTTATTAATATTTTTAGAAGTCTGTAAGAATGCTGTAGGAATGAAGAAAGATGATTTTTTTTAAATCTTTCAATCTATAAAATCTAGTTGATGTTAATAAGAAGTTTTTGATCAATTAAAGTTAATCAATTAAGAACTATTAAAATCGATATTAACCGACTTTATAGTCAGACTTTTACCCACAACATAACGCAGATATTATTTTATGATTTGAGATCGATTAAAATATTTTTAAAATACTCACATTTATGAGAGATTTTTGCTATTTGAACCGATTCTAAGAAGTGTGGATCAAAATAATCAGAATATTTGATAAATATATTGAATATATTATCAAAGTGCTGCCTTTTTGATGTTTATGCACTTGAAAGGTTTTCGGCATTTTCTGTGTATCTTCTTCAAATCTTCCATGTCGGCTTGGACCAATACATTAATGAGCTTAAAACCCCAATCCAGGAATACCTTATTTAAACTTCAGTTTTTTTAACTTTATTTTGGAATTTAGCTGTCATTTTAATGATATTTTTGTATAAATGCACATAAGTTTATCAGTCTGAATAGCACTTATACCTCAAAAATATGGTGATTCCACTAATTTAAAAAATATCGGTATCAGGTTCCTCCCAAACTAGCCTTATTTAAGTCCTGTTAATTTATTATGATTTCATTTTGGGCATTATATCCATTGGTTTTAATTTCAAACTACGAGCCCGCCAATAAAACCATGACTTAGACTTCTACTACTACCTTAGAACAAAATAATCATTTCCTCACAACTGTCCATCCATGCTTTGCCGGACGTTAAATCGATTTAGGAATTGATTCTCAATCGAAGGTATATTTTTAATTTTAACCGCATTTGAATACCTCATGTGGTTAAAATTTTAAATAATTGATTTAAAAGTACCTTCTTCACCATTGCAATATTTAACAAAAAAGAATTAATAAAAAGAAAGAAAATTAAGTAAAATTAATTCAATTTTGAATACTTTTGACCCTCAAACCTTAAAAATGGAAAACCCGAAATAAAAAAAGATTGAAATCTATAAGAAGGAGAAAAAACAAACCTCGCAAATTAATACTCTTTTTTACAATCACATATATTGAAATAAAAACATAAGTTACGTTTTATTCTTCCTGTTTGCTATTATTTATTAAAACCCCAGCAACAACAACAAAATAATATGGTATTTTATGCAAATGTGTCTCTGTCCTCTTTTCTTTTTTATATACATTTGTCCTTTTGCTTCTACGTATTATCTCCATAACATTCAAATGCTACAAAAACATATATAACAAATTTCTATTTATATAAAAAACAAAAGGAACCGGAATTTAAAAGTTACAAAAATTTAAATACAAAAAACAAAAAGAAAATAAATAAAAGAAGAAACTTAAATAACCAACAAACACTTAATGTTTTTTGGTAGATAAATCTCTCTGTATCTTTTTCAAAATAAATACATATGAAAAAATCTCTTAGAATTTATTAAAAATCGTTAAAGTTTGTTTGTTGTTTTTTTTTTCTAGTTCCTTTTTCTCTCGTCTATTTTTACCTTAAATCTCTGTTTAGTTTGGGGGAAATTTGCAATTTTCAAATGAATATGTATGAGTGTTTGTTTACATTTATCTGTTTAGTTTTAAATGAGACTTTGACCAAAAATGGAAAACATCTAACACATATTTAACCTAAAGCCAATATTTTAACGAAAATTTATTATTTGTTCAGTTGGTACATTTTCAAAATTTGTTAATGTTTGCAAAAAAAGACCTTAATAAAAAGGTCTTTTGCAGGTTTTATTTTTTTAAGTATTTTTTAATTTTTTAACTTTAAGTTTTTGTAGATGTTTTAAAGAGTTAAATCGAAAATTTCTTAACATGCATATATGTCAATAACAATGAAACCACAAAATTTACAATTTAAAATTTTTTATTTGATTTTAATTATTTTTAGAATAAAAAATATTTTTAGATTTAATCTCTGTGCTCTGTTTTTAGGACTCTAAATGTTAAGCTGAGTTTCTGTTAGGAATTTTTTGAACATTGTATGTTTTTGAGCATCCATAAACTTTAACTTTTCGTATCAAATAGCACTGTGCTTATCGGTCTGCTTTTTTATCAGGTATGTTGGGAGCCTTTTGAAAATGTCTTCTAATTAGAAACATCTTGTTGACTATTCCTTATACCTGAATCAGGTTTTCTATCCATAACAGGTTCCGCTTAATAATATTGGAAATAGTTTGATAGTTGACCTTTTTGTAGGACCAAGTAGGGTTTTGTTGAAAAATATTTAAATCAAAATATATACATTTACAATCATTAGTTTAACATTAAACATAATAAACTGACATGTTTCACAAAAAGTACTTGGGTTAAACAATTTAAATCAAAAACTCACTCTTTTAATATTTAAATTTGGATTATGTTCTTTTGAAATCCAAATCAAGATTATATTAATAATGTAAAATAATAAAATACTTAGAAGGACCATAATATAAATTTCCTGAAGTTGCTTAAGAAGTTTGATTAAGTTTATGATAAAAATTTAATTTATTCACCGCGGTTATATATCCAAAAGTTTGTAGTATTTGTAGTTTTTCCACACACTTGTCATAATTTTCCAAAATAATTAATAAACCGATTTTTAATTCAAATTTCCTGAGAAGCACAAAAAATCGTTTAAAAGTACCGTGTAACAATATAAAAAGTGATTCTAGTAACTATTTATTATTCGTTTAAAACTGTGTTGTTAGCTTTTCCAATTCCGATCAGATTTTATGTAAATCGTGGTCACAACAAAATAATATTCTCTATATAATAGGAAATGAAGACCTTGCCCAACCGCTGACCCTCTCTACCATATCAAATTTGGCAGCCGAAATAGTGCATTCAGTTAAATAAATCCAAAGATTTTATTTAACATTAAAATTCCAAACCAGGAGATCTGAAAGAATGTTGCAATTGGGTTGGTAAATCAGCAATTAAACAAAAAGACTATATTAGCATGTATTCAGCGTGCTTTCTTCCTATTAAGAGAAAACAAACAAAATTTCTGTTAACAAAGAAAATTTTCTAAAGATTTTCAAATATTTTTACATTGTGATCTCAAATCAAAATGTTGAAAAATTTGTTGATTTATTTAAAGGATTTACGTAAATTATCAGAAATATGAAGAAAAATATTTGGTTTTGGACTATAAAGTCCACATTTATTTTAGGTCTGTTAAAACCCATTACCAACAATACAAGGCACATCTGTGCCTTGCTCTATGGGGGGTTCGATACAAATTTAAACTAAATCATTTTCTTTAATGCTTTTTAAGCCCTTGAGAAATATATAAGTTATATATATGTTTTTAAGAATAATTTTATTTAAGATGAAAATAGGTGATACATTTTTTCGGCAAAAATAAAACAGAAAAATTCGTAATTTTTTTAATTTTGAAATTTAAAACTGATTTTCGAAAAAATTTTGTTTGCAGTAACCATAAATGAGTAATTATATTGTTATTAGATATTGTAATTTCAAATATAAAACTTGTTTATTCATACTGTTAATAACAACAGATTTTTATCGCCACTAAAATTATTTTTATTCCAATAATTTTTATTTTTTTGCATTGATAAAAATAGTAAATGTTATCGCCACTAAATATATTGTTATTGCAATAAACTGATTGTTTATTCGTTTTATTATTTTTGGATTAAAAACAATTGTATAGCAATAACTATTGCTAAATCTAAAATAATGTTTGTTTATTCAATTTATAATAACAATAGCAATGACTATCGTCACTAATAGAGTTGATATTACCACTAAAAATATTATTTTTCCAATAAAAATGTTGTTAGTAAAATAAAATGTTTGCTTATTTGCATTATTTCTCATTTTAAATATTTTTAGTTTTTAACAATATTTTTTACAACATATTTTTTCCTTAATAAAAATAATTTTATTACAGCAAACATGTTGGCGATAACAAATAATTAAAAGAAGAATAGATATTTAAATGCTCAAAAGATTCGAAAAAAATAAATTTTATTTAATCATGAAAATATTTAACATATAATTAATAAAATGTTTGATAAAAATTTAACGAAATTAAAAAAACTGTTAATGTAGATTTTTGCTGTGAAATCTAAAATTTGTGAAAATATCAATTTTTTCTGTGTATAAGAATGACTGTTGCACGGAGTTATAAACAAATACCAAAACAATTATTTTGGCTATTATATCAAATGGTGTGAGTGTGTGAGTAAGTAGTGCATTAAATGTCAGATTTTCCACTTATAAATGATAATATGCGCAACGTGAATGTAGGAAATATTAACAATTTTCACATAAAAAACTAAAAGACAAAAAACCTTAATTTGTTTAATATTCTTATATCTTGCTCTTTTCTTCACACCAGCTTGAATGAATCTTTTTTGATAAATGATAAATTTTGTTTTGTAAGAAATCTCACACACAGCAACAAAACAAAAACTCAGTGAGTGTGTAACTGTGTGGCCTTGAGATGTTACTTTAACAAAACAAAAAATCGCCACTAAACACAAATATAAAAAGGACATTAGCATCAGAAAAAAGACTATTTTATAAAACATAATTTCCTTATATATATTAAGCAACGCAAAAAAATGTCAAGTACCCGCCATAATAATTCTAATGAGGGTGTATATGTGTGTGTGCGAATAAATTCAAATATTTTGTATGTATATTTATGTGCGTTTGTTGTGTTTCCTTTTGTTTCTAAAAATGTTGTTCATCAATCTTAATTTAATCTTGTTAAGCTAAATAGCATCATGGTAAGAAGATACATGGGAAACGGAAGGAAAACCAAAACAAAGGTTAAAGTGGAATGATATATATGTATGCTGTTGTATATATACATGTATATAGGATGTGTAAATTGTTGGTTTGGCTGGTTGGTAAGTATTACTTTAACAGTTTGTCTGGTTGTCTTGCTGTTCGGTTGCATGGCTAAGCAGAGACAGGCTGCCTGCTTAGTTGGTTCGTTGGTTGCCTGTTAATGATGGTTTACTGGTAAAAAGCTTTGGTTTTTACAAAACACAATAAATATAAACCAAAGATACTCACACTTTTTAAACACAAGCATATTCTTTGACACATTAAACTTACACTTATACATCAACACAAACACACACACAGACTCATGCTAATAAAATACAAAAAACACTTAATCATGAATAACAGCATCAGTAACCGCAGCGCCAGCTACAGCTCCAACTACCGAAATGACAACAAAAACAATCATTATAATGCACCACAGGTAAAGGATATAATATAGTTTGCATAAGAATCGTGACTTCTATTGAACCAAAAAAAGAAAACAAAAGCATATAAAAAGGTGAGAAAGGGGTCATTAAGTTATATCTCTTTAATACAAAACACATGAGAAAAAACAAAGGAAGAGGGAGAGAAAAACACAAACACAGAATGATTGTTAAAAATTATAAGAAATTGTATTGAGGAAATACTTTTTCAAGAGTTAATTTTTGCAATTCAAGTTAGAGATTTTATATAATACTAAATGATTTTAGAGATTTTTAATAATATCCATATTCCCCTATTTAATATAATTTAAATTAAATTTTTGTTATTATCTATTTACAGCTACAATATTTTGGGGTAAGTGATTTTAACTATTTATATTTATTTTAACTTTAAACTTTTTGAAAAAAAATAGTAAACCTTTAAGATTGAAATCAATTTAAGTAATAATACTTGTCTCAACAGCACTATGAACTTTTTGTTCGTATAAGTAATATTTCCCAAGTTTATTTTTCTTTAGCAAAAACTTTTAATTTTTTTGTTAAAGAACTGCAGCACATTTTCAATTATTTTAGTACGATTTTTTGGATCAAAGTTTTTTGTTTACAGTCTTGGGTTGTAGAAAAAGTACTAAAAACACAATTCTTTTTAAGAAATATGTTAAATGTTTGTTTGTCAATTAATTATTAAAAAATTATATTTTCAATAAAAAATTCATATATTTAATGATAATTCACATTATAATAAAAAATTACTACATTACTAAAAATTAATTTTTTTTAGAAAATTAAATGCTCATTGAAATTGTAAGAATTCAGAAATTATACGAGGGTCATTCCCTAACTTTTCGTAACTGTCATTTCTAGCCAATATTGTATTGTAGATTATTTCATAGTCGTTCTCATCTGTTTTTTTTTAATATTTAAAAAAATATTTAATAATTTAAAGAGATCAAAATCAATAATTTTATTTCTGAATTTCTTGTCATAAATTTTTCCCTGATATGAAAATATATCTTTCCTTACCATTATAAATAATTTTTTTCAATGACTATTTTCACTTACTTTATTATTGTCTTTTTTATACTCTCTTACTTGTTCTCCTTCAAATGTTTTTATTTGCACTCTTTGGTTTCAAGCAAACAAAAAAAAAAAAAACTTATTTCCATTTTAAGAATATTCACCATTTTCCAACATTTCTTTTTCTTTATCACATTAAACTCAAACATAATTTTAGTTTTTCCAAAAAAGACGAACATGAATTTCCGTAACGGAAATTTTCTTTAGAATTTATTTTTATTATCATTTAGATTTTTTTTATAATTATTTTTTACAATCAAATGAATATTAAATGAAATAAAATTTGTAATATTTATGTCTACAGGAAGTTCAATTTTAAAAATAATATCAATTTGAATATTTATTGAAATTTTCTATTATTTGCCATTTTAATCATAGAAAGATTCTAAAAATATCTTTATTTTATTTTAGTATAACTTGGTAACCAGTTTAATAAAAGTTTTTATTTATCTTTATTAACCTTAAAGATATATATCTATTTTTCTTAATAGCAGATGGTAATATCTGGAGACATACATTTGAATACAATTTTGAAAATTTAAATGCTTTTTTTGCAGAAAAAACTCTTTAACTTTGCATTATTGAATATTTTGTAATGAAATTCTTGATGTTTTATCCAATGAATAAATAACAGAACAAGTTTAAGTGGACCGAGGTTATGAGCAATGGAACTTACTAAAAATTATTTAAATATAAAACTGTAAACAAATTTAAATTCCAAAATACTTCATTTCGATATTTTAATTTTTTCCAAAATAAAAACTCTTCTTTTATAATTTTTTAAATAAACAAAATTGTGGATTGGAATTTATTTCCCTAAATGCCCTCGTATTTGCTTCCCATGCTTAACATTAGAAACATTAGTTTGGGAAAAATAAAATTTAGAGCGAACAATCTTGACTGCCTTAAAAAAAATACACATACAAATAGGAGGAATGCTGTATTCGGCTGAGTCGAGTCCTACATGCGATCGATCACTTACACTAACAAATTAAAATTAATTTTAAGAACTTAGGAAAAATCAGAAGATAGCTATAACCAAATATGGATCGATATTTATAAAATTATTATTGTATACTAAAGA
The DNA here is from genome assembly GCA_004302925.2 of Cochliomyia hominivorax. Lineage (NCBI taxonomy): Eukaryota > Metazoa > Arthropoda > Insecta > Diptera > Calliphoridae > Cochliomyia > Cochliomyia hominivorax. The sequence continues at coordinate 104,080,343 of PYHX02000467.1, forward strand.
GCGCTAGAGAAATTATTGTGCAGATTTCCAATACAAATGGGCTGCATTTATCATTTTTATTTTTAAAACGTTCTTCCGGGAAGATACCTTATGTGGGAGCCAGTTCAAATAAGAACTCCAGCAAAGTCCGTTTTTGACAATTTTCAGACATTGAAATTGCGATTTATAGTCACACTGAAGGTAGGAATTTTAATTTTTTATGCCCTTTATCACCGCTAGCGATGAAGAATCATTCCGTGTGTAGCAGTAAGAAAGAATCATTTATATATAATTAATCATCTATTTAATTATATATAATTAATCATCTATCTGAGTCGATCGAAGACCTTTCATTAAATTATCAATTATAAATCGAATAATTAGAATTAAAGATACGTAACCACCATTCAAAAAATGATAAAAATCGGTTGAGTAAAACAAAATTATAGCAAAAAAATGATAATGTTATTACTCATTGAGTGTTTCTGTGTTATATAATTTTATATATATCATGAGTTTTTTGAGTGTGTATGTATGTACACTGAGTACGACGAGAAGTATTTTTATTATTCTTGCATCAAATATTGATTAAAGTATATGGGTTTTAGATGATTCGTTATTGGCGTTACATATGAAATATATCAAAATAATATAATTTTTATTGGATCTTAATAGGTACGCAATTCTTGTTTAGAATTATAATAAATTAATGAAAATTTAAATATATATTTAAGTCCGATTTGTTTAAAATCGGATACTGAAAACTTTTTTAAGACGAGCTTTGAACTGCAATAAAATGTAAATTCTTTTTTCGATAACTTAAAATTTTGAATATTTTTAAATATTTTTTATTATATAAATTATTTTCTTTTTCTATAATTTAAATCCCATTTTTTAATGTAACAAACACTTATCATCTAAATTCATAGACATTCCCAAAGGACAACTAAAATCTCTGCCAAATTCATAACTGTGTATTAAAGGTCCATTAACATTATATTCCTCCATAGTACGTCGGAATAAAGGTACAGTTTTTGGCAGCAATTTCACATTATAGCGACCAGCACAACGACTTTGAGCGAAATTAATAAAAAATATTTGTGAATTAGTAAAATTTAAGTTGGGTAAAGTCTCCAGTTGCAAATCAGCTTCTGTTCTGGATATATATAACCATTCAAGATAGGAATTAAAGGCAAGATTCAGAGCACTAGATTCCAGTACAATTTCATACAATTTAGTAGCATTTTCATATATAAGAGGTTTATTATAAAAATAATTTTTCATTTGTGTTTGAAAACATTCCAAAATGCGAGGTAAATAATTCATCACAATTGGATCACCAGGAAAACCATTCAAATATTTCTTTTGGAACAAATGAAATTCGAACATTTTGAAAATTTCTCTTGATATCTCTACACCAATAGAGGAATACTTTAAGGCTTTGGAATACAAATGTGAATAGAAAGGTTTTTGCAAGATACCATAACCCACCAATAGTTCATTGGATGCTGGTTTAATTTGTACACTAACAGGAGGATCTTCAGCATAGGTTTCGAATTCCGGTTTAAAATTCATTTTCTCAATGGTTTTATTGGCTTTATACATCATTATGGTTTGTAATTTTTGCCAATAGTTTTGTTCCTCTTTTAAAGGTAAATCCTTGAAGACATTTGGCAATTGTAAACCTTTTAAGATATCAGGATTTTGTGGATATGATGGAAATGTTAATTTCAAGTTCTTCAACGTTTGATTCAAGAATCTCTTTGTATTATCAGTTAAACAATCGACAGTTGCTTCTAAATAATTGTTAAAAGCTCGTTTGATAATTGAAAAAATTTCTTTTATATCCTGTCGTATCGGTTCCAAATGAATTTTATCATTATAAAGTTTTCCCAAGACCTGAGGCAAATAATGTATTACCTTATTAACACAATAAAATGGTCTTTGTGCAGGTCGTTCATTATTCGGAAAATTTATTTCGTAAAGGGCTCTATACATAATATAATTGGCAAATATGGATTCCATATCTTTGTGGGCTAAAGTTTTTAATTGTTGAAAATATTCTTCATTGCGAAAATACACCTGATGTGTAGAGCTATTTTCTAAACTGATATCTACAAAATCTTTAAAACTTATAAGATAATAATCCGAAAGATGTCTAAGATTGTGTAAAGATATATTTTTCATATAATGTATATCAACATGGTTCCTGCGCATGAATTTGCACAAATCTAATTCAAATCGCAAAATAGCTCTGGCCTTGCGTCTAGCATTCGCCTCTGTCAGTTCCAGCCAATTTAATAAGTTTTGTTTAATTTCATTTAAATATCTTTCAAACACCTTATCATTTTCATTTAATTGACGACTGGCCATAAAACTGCATAATTCGACTGGCAGTAAGGAACTTTTAGGTTCTTCTATATAAACGACTTTTTGATTATCTTCATTATAATCTACCGAGAGTCCTATTAAAATTTCCATATCGTATTTCCTTCTTAAATTTGCTATAGTATAAATCCAATTGTAATTACCAGTCGGCCATTTTATATTTTTTACATCCGGTAAACCTCCGTAATTTAAGATAAAACTTCTCATAAATTGCCTCTGCAGAGGAGAAGTGGCCGACTCTATTAAACAGTCTATATAATAATCTTTAGCTACTCTAGAATCCATAGAGTCCAATGATGTTATAGGTTCTATTAAAACTGCTTGCAACTCTTTATTGACCTGTTCCTCCATTAAACTCTTAACACTTACTCTCTCACCATCTCTAGCCATTATGGGTTTTTGTTTTTGTAACCATTTTTCACAGGCAAAATCATAGAAATCTTTACAGATTTCTCCTTGTAAATTCATATATTTGAGAGTTTCTTGTGCCTTCAATTCACGTTCATGTTGCAACATTTGTTGTAAGATCTAATTGTTTGATTTGTGATTGTTGGGGGTTTTTTACCACGATTTCCTGCTTGAACTTGAATTTTTCTACTTTGTTCCGTATTTTTCAAAAACATTATTAAATATAATAAAATTAATTTAAATTTCCGATTTTGTAACATTTTCGCTGACAGAGTTTAGAATTATTACTAAATCTCAACAAAAAATTCTCATTAACAAATCTTAAGTATTTTAATGCGATTTGAAATGTCTCGTGCAAAATTTTTATTTAAAATTTTAGTCTCATTTTTGTAATACAAAACAAGTAAGAATTGTATATTCGGCAATACCGAATCTTCAATACCCTTCACCAGAAATGCGTGTGAAGTAAATACATTATGTTTCGTACATACACAATCCCACATCCACTCATAGACGTATACAATAAATATAAGTTTTCCTTAAATATAACACGGAACACTTAATGAGTTATAAAATTATTTAAATTTTTGTCTACAACTTTTTTCCTGCTGAACTGATTAGATAATTTTTGAAATAATAATGAAGTACATATAACTTAATATTATGACAAAATTTCATTCTAATTTATAGATTTATAATTGACAATTTACGAAAGTTTTTTGCTTGAAGTTTAAGGTTACTTCAGATATCGGTCTTTATCTTTTAATTTGCTGAACCGATTTCACTGGTCTTAAACATAAAACATCTCATGACTATAGCAAAGAATTGGGACAAATTTGATTGAGCTCTGTCAATTATTGTGGATGTGATGAGATTTGATGTAAGATTATATATACATTATGGTATCTGAATTGATTTCTCTTTAGCGTTTCACACGGAATGATAAATTAGCAGCATTTTCATATATTTTAAATTTAATATAAAAATATTTTTTTCTTTTGGATTTAAAAACATACGGTTACATACCCTCTTCACCACTTTTAGTGATTGGGAGGGTATACAATAGTGATAAGAATTGCAATAATTTTTATATTAATGAATTGTTTAACAATGTCTTTATAGTTCAGCTTTACTACAACAAGTTGCAATGAATGTGCTGAACCAGCAACTAAACGTATTTTAGTTGATCTCGATTTCGATTTTTTGAAACTATGAAAGCAAAATTTAAAATAGTTTCTTAATCAAATTTTATGCAATTTCCCATTTCAGCGGAAAAATTATGAATTATATTTTTATTGTTCATAATGCAATTTATTACTAAAAGTGAGTGTTTTGCAGATTCAGAACGCTTCTCTCTTTTTCATTTCTAATCTCTTAATAAATTAGTTTTCTATTATAAATTTTATAAAACTATTTTGAAAAACTCTTATCAATTAATTTTAATAAAAACGACCTTGTCAATATTGTAGAAAATAATAATTAATTGAACAAAAATAAAATATTTGTTTTTAGTTTTATAAAAAATCTCAAGTAGTATTGTCCAGGCGTATGAATCGCTCCAAGAAATTTATTCATTATTTTATAAAATACTGTAGACAACGATATTACAAGAAATAAATGAAATTTTAATAATTTCCTATTAATTTAGTTTCCTTAAATTTTTCCCATAAAAGTTATGTCTGCAAAATTTTATTTCATTAAAAATTGGTACATACATTCTCTACAATACAGTTTTAAAAAAATTTTATATTCATCTTCATTTCGTGGTTAAAATGTTTTTCTATTTTCCAAATTATTTAAAGACACTCTCACCTTAATATAATTTTCTAACTAATTATCCAATAAATATTGAAAAAGATAGATAGAAATGAAAAATAAACAATTGAGAATGCTATATTCGACTTTGCCGAATCCTTAAAACTCTACACATATCTATGGTTGCAACAACATTTATACTCTAACGTATCCGTAATAATACTTACATATATACATACCGATAATTAAAAATAGTTTTTTAAAGCGAACATACTGATGTTGGGGATCATAAGTTAAGTTATATTAATGAACCAACTTTTTTCTACTGATCCAATTTTTATAATTTTTCAAATGTTAATATATCTTCTGGCACCCTTCTAGTGGTGAAAGGTATAAAAACATTTTTTTTTTTTTTTTTCGAAAAAAGCATAATGTTATTATAATTTATATTTGATTCAAAGATATGAAAAACAACATTTCATCTACTTTTATTAGAAGGTAAATAAAAATATTAATATTTTTATCGTTGGAATATTTTTAATAGAAATAGAAATGCCTATTAAAAATTGATCTCCAAATTACTGTAGCTCCTATTCAATTATCGGATTTTATATGAGAAAACATAAATCTCCAAAAAAAGTATTGTGATAATATTTTGCTCAGATTAGATTTGCACAGGTAACCTGTGATCAATATACAGGTCGCAGAAAAGGCCTGATGAATTCCATAATATGATGTAAGATACTGCAAATTCGTTTTGGTCGACTAAAATATTCCTTGTTAGATTTTCGATTTGTTTATAAAATATGTAAATTTTGATAATTTTGCTTTAATTTTTATAAAATCTAAAATTTTACTTTTTTATGCAAAAAATACATATAAAAAATGAAGAACTTCCTTTAAAATTTTTATAGTGCTTTCTGATGCTTTGCTCGAACCGGAAGTCCATCACTGTTTAAAATCTATCACACTTTTTTGTGATTTTCAATTCTCTTTTAACAAGATCACAATATCCCTCCACTGGCTTAAACTCCACACAATTTGTGGACTTGCTACTCCAGGTACAAATACCACATTATTGTTCTTGTACCATTCAAGGGATTATTTACCATAGTGACAGAATGCCAAGGCAGGCAACAAATAAGCAGCCTTTTGGTAAGCATTCATTGATTTAAATTTCGGTATTATATTGCTTTCAACATCGAGGGAATGTTTCCTCAGCAACATAATTTTTTAACCTATAAGTTGCGAAAAAATCTGCCAGAATATACATTTTGTCATCCATTATACAGCAAGAATATTTTGTTTGAAAAGCTGTCTTTACTTTCCGTGTTCTGTATTTGGCCTTTAAGTTTTTTTTGAGCCTTGTATTTTCTTAAACCTGCATTAACTTTAACTTTTCGTACCAAATAGTCCGTACTCTGACCTACTCTGGCTGCTTTCCTACCGGATGTGTTGGTAGATCTTCTACTTATCAATGGACAAGTTCTCCTGGTACTGTTAAATAACATAGAAAACAGTTTGACGGCATGCTTGGCCATGTAATTTCTTACGACCAAGTTGGGTTTTGTGGAAAATATCTAATAATTATTTTTGGACACTCATTTTTATCAGATTAACAATACAGTTATTTGTTTAACATTAAGTATAACTAATGACATGTTTTGCAAAGGTAACTTGTTTCAAAAAATATCCAGGAAACACTTCGGTGAAACAATTCAATATTCTTGTATAGATTTTTCCATAATTTGAAAATCAAAAGTTGGACCGTTTTAAAATTTTTTAATCAAGAACTTTCAAAAAACATTTATCATGCTTTTTTAATTTCAACCATTTAAGTTAATTTGAAAAAAATATATTTTGAATGAATAAAGAAAAATGATTTAACTCCAAAATATTGCATTTTAAAATTTTTACTTTATATTTCTTTAATATTAAAATTAAAAAAATCTTCAATCTCATTAATAACAAAAAAGTGTTACAAACTTTATTAAAAAAGTAGAAAAGCCTTTTAATTTGCTATTCAATAAAAACTATTTCATAAGATCAAAAAATCAGAACCCATTAACCTTCATTTTATTTTATTCACACAAAATTAAATCCAAATAAAAAAAATCTGTTTGCGAAAGTTGAACTCAGAAACGAAGTTACTTGCGAAATGTTATGTAAATTATTTTGGGTTTATTAACATATTTTTCATATTGCAAAACAAAAAATAATAAATTACTGACATTTTAACGATTTGACCTATAAGTGTGAAAATAAATTTATGAAATACCAAAACAAAATCTACATGAAAATACTTATTTTTATACAAATTAAACATTTTTGAGATTTGGTAGTAACACACAGTGGTCCTAAAATGTTTTTTAGAAATAATTCTGCAATTTTAAAAATGTTTAACTATATTTTATTTTTGGCGTACTTTTGTTAAATATTTGAAATATGGTGAAAGTTATTCTTTATGTAGAACTATAAAACTTTTCGCATTTTTTCATTCTTAAATACCCATAATTCCAATCCGGGAAAAGTTACTTTAAAAATTCACTTTTTTCTGTAAATTGTTCAACCTGCAGTTATTGGAGTTTTGGCCCATTACAGATTTTTGAGTTAGTAGCTGGTAAATATAATTATATTCAACATTTTGACGATTCTAGCTTAGACATTTTTTGATCCTCAAAAAATTAAAAAAAATATTTTAAAATTAAAGAAATTCCGATAGGGCTTTCGGGGCAATTATTTTCCCTAATGTCCTCGGACTTGCTTTATATGTATTAACGTTAACAATTTTTTCAGAATTGAGCATAAAGTTGTTTAGTCCAAAAGGAAATAGTTGATTTAAAGTGAAAAAAATGTTACCACTTTTTTGAAAAAATCAGTAAAAAATTCAATTTGAAAAACATACCAAAATCGTTCAAAATGGATTTACTTTGATCTAAATATCTCTTAAACTATAAGAGATATCCCAAGTCACATGTAAGACATTATATTCCTTCAGTCAAATCATAAATAAAAATTTAGTGATTTTTTCAGAAATCGGCGTACCTGAGGTGACCTACTTTGACTATCCACTTCCTGACTCCATGTTCTTCTGAAAATCAATTTGAGAAACGTTTCAATAATGTCCGTGTAAAATTTCATTACAAAATATTCAATGGTTGCAAAGTGAAAGAATTATTGAAAAAAGTACGTCGTAACTTTGGTTAACAAGAAAAACTTAATAAAAAATTAATTACATTTTAAAGAATCTTAAAGAATGCAATAAGAAAATATTTTAAGTGAAATAAGAAATAAAAACTTTTTCATCTTTTTCAATCTAGTAGCAGCATAAAAAATCAATAACTTTTTCTTTATTTATATTTCATATTAATTTTATTTGATACCCACTGTCTGCTTAGGAGACGATGCCAAAACATACACAAATGTCTATAAATTTTTACAATTTAATTTTTTTTATAATATTTTGTCTGTTAATTTTATGATGTATTGTAGACAAAGAATTTTTTTTCGTATTTTCTTATTAAAAACAATATAAAAATGTATGTACGTATACGTAATATGAAATAATTTATATAATATTACCTATACGGCACCATGTACTCAGGGAGTTAAAAAAAGAAATAATATATGGCACATATATAAAGGATTGCAAGCTAAAAAACTAAAATTCATTTTGTTCCAAGGGAAGATACAATTTGGACCAAAAATTGGCCACAATTTTGAGGTTTCGTCTTCAAGCTGTCCTTAGTATTAAGAAAGGAGAATCAATCCTCTTTATATTGGGAAATAATACAAATCATGAACCGACTCCGTATAATTTGTATTTTTTTTGGTTTTGCGCTTGTATAAATTTTTCAACTTCCGTCTATATACAGCTTGTTTATTTAAGCCTTATAAACAGCTTCTACAACTGCTGGATCGCTTTCATTTTCACAAATGATCTTAATATATCAGAAAATAAAGTGGTTTATAAAAGTTTGAAAAGTGTAAATGTTTGTAAAAAACAGAAAAAACAGTTTACCGATCCACTCAGTATTAATACCAAAGTCGATTAAAGGTCACAGTTTTGAAGAAATCTTGATGAATTTGGCATATAATACTATTTTGATATAAAGACGAAATCTATTAAAATTGGTTATTAATTTATATAGAAATGATAGCGGAATTTGTTATATATTTCGATAATTCCTCAAATTGATCATAGTGGAGGGTATTAAAGATTCGGCATAGCTGACTAGTTTTTTTTTTTTAATTTAGACGTTTAAAAGTGGCTTTTTTAGTGAAGTTTTATGGAAACTATGAATATTTTTGGACTGACCTTGCGACAAAAATTTTGAACCAAAATTGATAAAAATACTTTACTTTTTGAAACTGTTATAAATTAAACCCCAACTCATGAAGGACAAGAACAGAAGGTACCCGTTCATCGCTGAAAGCCAACTATAAAACGGCTCATAACTAACACATTTTCCTGATAAAAATTAGTAGTATCTAACTTAGAGTCCATTTTTAAAATATTTTCTGATATTTTAAATTTTTTACCCATATTTTCTATTAAACACACATTTATTCATACATACAAAAGTATATCCATTCATATTTATTTACTCTTAAGAATATATCTATTTAAATAATTTTTGTGTCTCTACTTAATGTACATTTGTATTATATAAGTATGCATTCGTATTTACACACACATGTTCATACCCACATACACATATATATATGATTTAAAAAATTGAAAGAAAAAATGGAATAATATGAGAAACGTACAAGGTTAATAGGTTTCGAGAGTATTCTGTAAATTATAATGTTACTGACAACAACAAAAAAACAATGTTGACGACGATGACTGCTCTACTACTAGAGTTGTCGGATGTTTTGGCTGACTGTTAGGCGTTGATGGAAGATATAAAAAGAATTTTAACATTTTTATATATTTTTTCATACAAATTCCTTCATCTTTTTTCTTCAAACACACAAAAACCATAAACATGTGTCTATAAAATATGTAAATACAACCAACCACTACCAACACCATCATTACCACCACAGACATCCTGTGTGTGAGTTAAAGAATATTTTAGTAATGTTTTTTTTTCATTTTTTGCAGCTGAAATGTAAAGAAAAAAAAACTAAAATTTATTTATTTAACAAAAATGTGAAATTTTTCTTTATGCTAAACGTTGAGGACTTTAAAATCAACATTTATCACATCTGAAACGAAATGAGGCAAGAAAATTTTGTCTCTTATTAAGCCCATATTATGTAAATGGAACATAAAGGTGTCATAATAAATGTTTAATTTAATGTCTTTATTACACATGAGTTTAATTTAGAAAAATTGTTGAAAATTTATAAAAACTTTCTTAAAGAACAAAAAATATACTAACACTCACACTTTCCAATACATTCGACTCAAAATCAATTTCTCTATAGATGTAATGATGTCGATCTTTCTGGCTGGGTATCTACCCATGTAACGTTATGAACTTTTTTAGGTGGCACAGATTTCACAATAATGTGAAAGTCGTTATAATTTTCTATACAGTATGTTTTATACAGAGCATAAATCACAGATGTAAAAAATCACAGAATGTAAAATATTTAATACCCACCACCACAAATACGTTTGAAGTAAATCCGTTATGTTTTGCACATACTCACACTTACATACATTCACAGACGAATACATTGTATAAAAGTTTTTCTTAAATGTAACACGGAACACTTAAAGAGTCATTTTTAAACCGATTTTAAAAATTTTTGGAATGGTAATGAAGTACATAGAGCTTAATATTATGGCATTCTAATTAGTCAATTAATAATTAAAAACTATACAAAAGTATAATGCTTGAACTTAGAACTTACCTCAGATATTGATCTGTATCTCTTATTTACATTTATTTTGAAACATGTGAATCCCATAACTTTTACGAAAAGTTTGAATTTTATGAAATAAATAATTTTTAGAGGAATATTGCACTTTTATAAAAAAATAAATAATTATAGTGAATTGAATTTTTTGGTGAAAAATTTGAATTTTCGTAAAAAATCAATTTTTTAGTGAAAAAAGAAATTTTAGTGAAAACTGAATTTTTTGTAAAAATTTTAACTTTTTGGTGAAAAATTGAATTCTTTAGTGAAAGAGAGAAATTGATTTTTTAAGAAATTATCAAACAAAATCCATTTAAATGAAAAAAAATTAATCGAATTTTTGTATTAAAATCATTTGTGTTTTTAAAATTGTATATTCTTAAATTTTAAATATATTTTATAGCTTTTGAAAAAAAATTTCAAATATATGAAAAAAGTTTGTTAAATAACATTTAAATACCAACAACAAATGTTTATTTCATATACTCACACATAACCATACAAATGTATTTTGAGATCTAGAAAAAAAGAAAAAAATGAGAGTTAAATCAAAAACCTCATTTACGCTTTTAAGCTTAACAAAATTTTGTTGATAAATTATATTCTGTTTAAAAATGTCACATTCAAACTCTACACTTACATACACTCTCTCACTCTCCCTAAATTTTCCTTTTCCAAAAAAAATAAAAAACAAAAGTACAGGATATAAAATAAACTCGAGCAAATGCAGACTTGTAAACGTAAACACAAATATACATATCGTTAATTAAACTGTAAAAGAACATAAATCAAAAAATTATTTATGATTAACTACATTCTTACTGACGATATCTTACTTTCAATTTTTTAAAATAATTTAGGAAAATTTCCGATTTATACCATCAAACTTTTCCTCTTAAGTAATTTGAAAATGTTCGGACTAAAGGATAAAATGGACTAAAAGGATAAAATGTTAATCTGAACGCAATAACCTTTTAAGTTTTTTAAAGTCTGTAGGAAAAGTAGTTAAAATTTTTTATAAATTTAATTCGTTTTTACTCGTTTTGATGATGGAATAAATTTCATTCACAGATCATCTGAGCGATGATTTTTACCTAAAATAAAATATCCTAGATGATCCGAGAACAAAATTTATTCCATCGAAGCTAAAGAAATTAAATATGCTTTCATAGTTGTACATAATATTAGCTCACCGTTCACTTGACTCATAAATTCTATGCGTTTATTTTTATCGATGGTACCAATAAGATATTTCTTCGCCAATCATGCATAAGCAAGTAAGGCAGTTCCAAACCAATTTGCGTAATATAAAATCCAATAGAGACATCAATTTCTTCAGTTGCGAAGAATATAGCTTTTGTTGAACTATTTCGACCAGTACAATCATCTGGGGGTCTTAACATTGGTTCTGATTAAGCCGATAGTCGAAGGATTCCATTCCTCAATAGCTTTATGAGTTCCTTGTTTGCTATAATTTGATTGGTCCTCCTATTACATAATACATATTGCGCTGATATTTAAGAATTTTTCAGTTGAAAGTTGAATAATTTACACATAGAAAAGAACATAAAGCAAAATCAACATTGAACATAGTTGATTTGATATTGAATATTTTTTCATTTGGTTTTAATTCTTTCATTCAATATTAATATAGAAAATTATACAACAATAAATTTTTAAAATTACTTTTAAGTAGTAACATTTAAAGAATATTCTTTAAAGACTGTGTTTACTTTAAAACAATGTTTAATTAACTTTTTTTATTTATAGAGCAAAATCATAATTGAGAAAAGTTAAAATATATCTATTTCAATTAATTTTACATTACTGTTTTTCTGTGATAGTGTATTAAAAAATCGAAACCGGAAACCGGTTAACCGGGTTTTTGCATTTCAAAAAACCGACCGGTTTCAAATAATTTCAATTGTCAAATTATTCAATATGCCGGTTTTTTTCAGTCGGAGAATATATAAAATTTTTCATTCCATTTGTAAGACGAGCAAAGTATGCATTCAATGATATTATATTCTGAGTCGATTTTGCTATGTTTGTCTGTAAAATTTAATGAGATTCTGCAAGATTTTTATCCATTATCCTGCAATTTATGACATTTTGATTTTGATGGAATTATTGTTTAATCTTCAGGAAATTACACTATACAAATTTAGGTCTAAATTTTTTATTAATATTATTTTTTCTATAAATTTATAATAATCAAACAAAAAACAGGTAATTGTTTTTTAACATAAAACCGTTATCGAATACGGGTTTTTTTAAATTCTTTTTACGAATGTCTCGAAAATCGGTTTTCTAAAAATGTAGGTTCTGTACATATTTTAATAAAATTTTGTAGTGTTGCATTTTTTATGTCTACTGAAAAAATTTTTACTTTTATCTTTTAATCAATATATTTACCTTTTTATAATAGAGATAGAAAAAATCGTAGAAGATAGAATAAAGACAAGAATAGAAAAAGACAAGTTAAGTTAATTGTTGCCCTTTTGAAATAGACGTTATTAGTCCTGTGTTGCATTTTTCTGCTCGGTACTGTACACATATGTATGAATTTATATATGTGTGAGTAAATACACTTACACAGATATCATTATTTATACACATACATGACAATAAATTAAAAGCTTTAACAATTATTTAAATGGACATTGCCACAAAATTAGTTTACAGTTTAACAGCAACAACTACAATAACAACAAAAATGCAACAAAAAATAATAACAAAACAAAAACTAAATGTCCGTAAAGTACTGATAGAGAGAGGGAGAAAGAGAGAGAGAGAGAAAAAGCATACATATCCTTGCACATACAATATACACATAAATACTCATAATAAACTCTTCTTATGCTCTAAATATTTGATTTAAATGTGAAAGTGTTTGTGTGTGTGAGTATTGTGTTTTTTTAGTGCATTTATATTTGCCAAAATATATGTGAATTAAATAAACTTGAATGCAAACACAAATATATACATGTGTATGTGTGAATATAATACTTTTTTTTCAAAAATAACAAAATAAACTAAAAACACATCTCAGCACTTAGAAAATATTTAAATACACTTTATTTAGTAAATTTATGTATGAGTGAGCATACAATGTTATGTTAACATATACACATACGTACCCATCGTACGTACTTAGAAGGGAGAAAAAATGCAAATGGAAATTGAGTGTAATTGTAAAAGCCACTTTGTATAAGAAAACATATTAAATGTTTAGATTGATTTAGATGAGATTTAAATGCAAAAGAGCATAACTCATAATTATAATTCTTATAACTAAACACAGTGCAACAACCATATAATCGCATGAAAATGAAAATTTCACAGGCTGAAAGTGTATTTTCAGTTTTCTCACATCAAATTTCCTTTTATGTCGAAAAGATCGAAAAGTTCTTTAAACACTTTTCTCATTCAGACTTCCCATCCAACTATTATTTGATTTTTTTTTTTTTTGATGAAGTTACTTTTGCAAAACCTGTCAGTTATTATGTTTAATTTCAAACAAATTGCTAATTGAAATGAGTGACCAGAAAAAAGTGAGTACTAAAATTATAAAATATTTTCAATAAAATCGAACTTGGTCCTACAAAAAGAAGGTCTGCCTTCTAACGGTTTTTGATGTTGTAAACCAGACCGTAATAAGTTGTCCGTTGATCGATAATCTGTTTCAGGTAAAAGAAATGGTGCATAGATGTTCATAATGCCAAATAATTGAAAGTATTTTCAAAAGATCTCCTAAATTCTCTCGGAAGAAAAACAGCCCGGTTAGCTAAGTTCTAAAACTATTTGGTACGAAATGTTGAAGCTATCGCTGAAGGCCAACAAAACAGAGCACGAAAATTGAAGTCAAGTTTTGCAAAAAAACATTTTTGCTACATAATGAATGACAAAACTTATGTTCTGATAGATTTTTAGCTACTTCCTGGTCAAAAATCTTGTGTTGCTGATGCTTGAGGGAATGTTGAGGAAAATTTTACAATCCGTAAAAAAGGATACAAAAAGTCGCGATTTGAACACTAAAAGCCGCCTACAGTTTAAAAAATCACACCAATGGTAACACTGATGGTAAACAAGCCCCTGAGTGGTACAAGAATAATAATATGGTATTTGTAACAAGAGAGACAAATCCCCAGAGTGCTCGGAGATAAAACCAGTATAGTGATGTTGGGCTCTTGTTAAAAGAGAAGTCAAGAGCACAAAAAGGTGTGGTAAATTTTAAACGGAGATGAAAAACCTTAATGGAAGGCTCTTAAAATGATTGAGGGATCATTTTAGTGAAAAAGTAAATGTTTTCATAATGTTTGATTAATTTTAGTATTCTGGATATTTTAGAATAATAAACCGGGATTTTTTTTAATTCTCTGATTTGTTAACAACATTATACTGAAACGATTAAATTTGATCAAACTTTAAATATTCATTAAAAAGTCACGTTTAAAAGATTTATATAATTTGTAATATAAATATGACTACAATGAATATGCACTCGGAAAATATATTTATATTACTTTATGAAGGCTTAGATAATATATACTTGATGCAGCACATGGATGTTAAATTTAATGTTGACACATGTTCCATAAGCGATATTTTTCTTAATTTTTAATTTAATTTTTTAAAAAGAAATATTGATTAATAAAAAATAAATATTTATTTTAAACTAAAAAATATTTTAGTTTTATAACAATTTTTCAATTAATTTTTTCGACAAACAAAGTTAATTAAACACTTGACAAATTTTTAATTTCTTATTTCTCAACTTTAAATAGAAAAGTTTATAAAATTTATTTGACATTTAATGTAGAGAAAAAGGACATAAAACATAAAATTCTTTTACATAATTAAATGTATTTAAAGCAAACTAAACCCTTTAAATATTTTTTCCTTTTACTTTTATTATTTGTCTACACTTTTATTTAAAAACTAAATATTTTCATTTATTTCTACTTCCTTACGACCACAAACAAAAATTAAAATTAGTCAAAAATATTTTAACCCAAAAAGGAGAAAGAGAAGATGACCACACACACAGAGAAAATGGCAAAATTTAACAAACAGACAAATAAAAAACTTTATAATCGATCAAGTCCGACTATCTGTTACCCAACACCACATTGTTGGTAAAAAATGGTAGTTAGGAAAAAATAATGAACGACTCTCGTATAATTTTATTTTTAATTTATTATTAAGTATGCTGTACATTATTTTGACACTAATATGTATATGGGATTTATACGTTTTAAAATGAATTTTCAGTGGGGGTTTTATGGAAATTACAACAAATTATGGACCGACCTTCGTACAATTTTGCACATCGATGTTTGCTTACACTTATCTTAATTTGACTAATTATTATTGCAACACCATTATATATGTGAGATTTATTTTAAAATTATGTTTGTAAGGGGCTTGTGTGGGACCTATGAGAAGCAATGGACCGAAGCCCGCATAATTCGGTATATCGTATTATAATGTCATGATACTTATTTCTGCCGAATATAGTAAAAATCGCTTTATATTTAGGACATTTATAAGCTTAAAATCTCATTTCGGGAGGATATATGTATGGGAGATATCTAAAATATCAGACCGAACATGGCCAATTTCAGTAAGCTTCATCATTGGCCAAAATAATAAATGCACCAAATTTGATTAAGATATCTTATATGTAGAATGTTCACAACGTTTTCATAGACAGCCAGTCTGACGCATATCGTTAAGCGACTCAGAAAGTGATTCTGAGTCAAACGGTATACTAAAAAATGAATGCTACACCATTTTTCTGTATGTTACAAACATCAGCACAATCACATAATACCCGAACAATGTACACGGTGGTATAGGGTATAAATACTAAAATATTCTTGGAGCGAAACCATGCACAACCAGACACAATCAAAATTATACCAAAAATAAATGGAAAACTTACCCACACATACTGACATTTTTTAATGAATTTAAATAAAAATACTATAACTTACACACACACATATATACATATATATTTAGTTTAGTTATAAATATATAAAACTTACAAATATTATTTGTATACTTTTCCCAAAGTTTCACTTCCTCTCTCTATATATATATATATATTTTTTTTTTTTCATCATCTTGTGCTTTTTGGTTTTATTTGAAAATACACTCGACTGATACTGGAGTAGAAATAAATATTTGTGGAAATATGAAAATGTAACCATTTTATATAGAAAACCAACTTAACTAAATTAAAAATGGAATTCTAGATGCAAAAACAGCAACAGTAACAAAAACAAATATCCAACACAAGTGCAAATGCTTGTAAGTTCATCGTAACAAAAACAAATACAAACACAAATAGAAAATTAAGTTCATACTCGTTCACAACCGGAAACTAAAATATTTCTTATTTTATTTTTTCTGTTTTTTGTTTGTTTTTTTGCGTTGATTGAACTAAAACAAAAATATTTAAATGTGATAGTATATATTTGTAAGTGTATGTGTTTTTGTTAGTTAGTGAAGAAAAAACATCTTGTGTGCATAAAGATGCCAGTGGTGTCTATTTTTTGCAAAATAGAAATTATCAAAAAAGAAGAATATGGTTTTTGGCTTTTAGCAACAATTTTTTATGTATGTGTATTTGTATTTTATGTTGACTATAGATATTTGTAAACTTGTGAATTTTTTATTTTTTTTATTTTATTTTTTTTTTTTTGAAAATTAGCCATATTATTTAATAAAATTTTTGAAAATATTTGATTAGGAATTAATACACATATATTTAGTTATATATAAATTATACTAGTGCGTATTCCGATAAACGCACATAACTTTTATGTTTAATTAAAAGATATGTACATAAAAAAAAGTAAGGCTTCATGTTTATCTAAAGAGTGAGATCAAAAAATTAAAAATATGTTAATAGAAAACACTAAACTTATATATTTATTTATTTGTTTTTTTGTATTGAAATTATTTTTGTAATTTTGTAAAAAATAATATTTTAATCAATACTGATAAAATTAGTAAAAATTTCGTTTTCATAGTGCTTCCTGAACTTTGGTGGAACATATAGTCCATTTTCTTCTCAAATCTATCACGCTTTACGACACCCTTTTTTGTGCTCTTCCTTTCTCTTTTAATAAGTGACCAATATCTCTCCCCTGGTCTTAGCGCTGTGCAGTTTGAAAGATTTACTCTCTTATTAAAAAGTATGGCGACAGGATGTAAAGTCAGGCCCAAAATTAATTAATTAATTAATTAATTAATTAATTCTTTACAAAAAAGGAAGCAAAAATTTCTTAATGTAAATTTCGGTATTTATAGACACCGTTGTAACAAATGATTGGATTCTTTTGCCGAAACTGCAAGAACTTTTTAGGATATTTGTATCCTAAACTTTTTAGCAAATAGCTTGAGCACTCAGCTAACGTGACTGCTTCTTTGGGTTTAAAAACATCATCGGACAAATTCTCCAGTACTGTGAAATAACATTGGAAGCAATATGACAGCCGACCTTTGAACATCCAATTTTTGTAAGGCCAAGATGGGTTTTCTGGATTAAAAAAAAAACAAAAGCAAACAAAAAATACTTGGGTTAAAAGTTTTATCCTGTATTCGTTTTTATTAATCATGACTTCGATTTTGAAAAGTGTACTGCAGCATTATCTTACTGGCATATGCAATCTTCTTCCATATTTTATCCATATAGATATTGTCGTTTGGTAATTTTTTAAGCAATTCTTGCGTTTTGCATTAAGAATATTTGACTGCATGAATAAGGCAAACAACAGGACTTAGAGAAAAATCTAGTTTACATTTAAAAAATAGCGTTAAGTTTCCTCTCATGAAAAAACGTCAACTTTCCTTTTTGGATGAGAATAACGAAGAAAAAATCAAAATAGAAAAAATTAAATGCGTTTATAATAATATGTATCAGTATATATGTAAAATACAAATGTATTTTTATATGGATTTAAAGATACTATATATATACACAAACGTTATTATCTTAATTCATAAATGAATATTTGTTCGTGATCGCGGTTTGATCGTGGAGGAAATTTAAGCAATTTGTTTATACCCACAATCACCAACGTTGATGGTCCATTCCCGTCCACTATGAATTTCTGATCAACCAAACCAATTTGACTATGCCTGAGGATTTTCATTTTGAAATTTCTTTTAGATATTTAAAATACACTTAGTACACCAAAGATTCAAAATTAAGAAAAAATCGTTTTGAGGCCAAAACCGTTAAAAATTATTTTAGTTACTCTAATGTATTTTGCCCTATAAACGTATGATTGATATTATTAATATTAAGTATACAATGTTGTACTACGTTTATATTTAATGGACTTTTATATTTTCTCATAATGATTAGAAGACAGTGTTATTATTTTGGGAACACAACACCCACCTTTTCCCAATTAATATTGTACCATAAAGGTCGTAACTCCATTAAAAAATCCTGGTCACTTTTTATAAATTTTTCTGTTGTTGTTCATATTAAAATTTTTGGTGAAATAAGGTTAAAACATTTTGACAATGTCAAAAAAAAAAAAAAAAAATAAATAATAATAATAAAAAAATAAAAATAAGTTTGTTTATTTGTATTACAATTCAACTAATTTTATTAAATTTTATTTTTTCCTACTTTAATGTATGTGTATTTCTTTTTTCATATACATGTGTTTGTATTACCTTGGACTACATTTGAAAAATACCCATAAAATAAATAAAAAATTAAAAAAAAAAAAAAAACTTTTTTTGTATTTTATAGACAACTTTGAAATATTAAAATGGCAAATAAAATAAAACTAAATACCAAAATGAAAAAATCAGAAAAAGGAAAAACTTTTAATAAATAAAAACTTTTGCTGCCCTGTTTTGTTTTTTTATTTTCGTTTTTTAGTTTTTATTTGGTTGTGTGCAACAAAATAAAAGTCAACAACAAACAAATAAATAAATAAATAATATTTATGTGTTACAACAACAAACATTTTTATAGCCTACATTTTCACTTTTTTTCCGAAACAGTTCAAATGTGAATGAACAAAAAAAATTAATAAACGATTATGAAGAATTTTGAATACCCTTAATCAGAACACAGTGACGAAACGGTTCAAAAACATTAAAAAGCTTCGGGAAGAAATCTATGCAACGTTTGTTATTTTTTCGGATACAACTCAAATTTTTTCGAAAAAGTAAAATTTATTGATATATTTTTTTTCCAATTTTATTAAAATTCACATATTGCGATTGTCGAATTTATAAAATTCATCTGTCTCTCAGTTTGTGGCAACGAAACGAACGATATTGAATCTTCGTTTCAAACATCATTTACGAGTCGTTAAAAAGTAATAATCTGAATTCAAAGAAATAAAGCCAGATTATTTATTAAAATTTCTATTTTTTTAATAAAAAGTTATTAGTTTTAAAAACGTATTTCATTATCGAAATCAAATTACAAGAAAAACAAATAGGAAGTTATATCTGATTAAATTCAACTACTTAATACCCTACAGCAAGTTGTATAGCCAGCCAGTGATTCTGAATAGAAAGGTATACTTAAATAGTGATAGCACAATACCCGAACCACCTACAGTGAGATAAAATTTTGAGGCTAAATTATGCTAAGCCAACGTTAGTCCCCTGACTAGCTGTCTCATATGAAATGTTAGAACCTTTTAACCGTTGTGGACATCTTAATAAAATTATGGACCTATGGATCGGTACAACTCTTCTCAAAAAGAAATATATGAAATAAAATTATATTAATCTTAATTTTGAAAAAATCTAATTTTTTGGGACTTTTCAAAAAAAAAAAAAACATAGAACTGCTACTGAACAGTAATTAGCGGCTGTTTACACTGTGTGCCTAAACAGTAGCAACATTTATTCAGTGATAAAACATTATTTTTGTTCTGACCTTTATATATTTTTATTGTTTTATAAATAAATTTTAAAACAAATGCTTACAAACTTGATTTGAGTAAACTCAGTATGATCACAAGTATGATTCATTTTTGGCCAGCAAAAAATAATGATATTTTTTTGTAAAGTTTTCTAATAATCATTAAATTATCTGTAAATTGAATATTTTTCTATTCAAAAATATCTATATGATTGTCGTGGTTACAAACGAAGTGAAAAGCTAAATATATTTGTAACAGTGTACAGCAAAAAAAAAAACACATTAAAAAATAGTAAATGTGTAGGTATGACCATGTAGAAGTATGTTGAAAGTTTTTGAGTTTTTGTTGTTGTGTGTATGTGGCAAAGTGTTGAACGGAATAATATAATGTTTAATAGCGGAAATTAAAAACCTCGAAATAAATTTATAGTTTAACTTCATTTTCTTTGGTATTTAAGTCGCTGTTTTATTTTATTATTTTTCCAAGTTTCACATTTGTTTTGCCTTCTCATTTTCAGATTCTTTTTGCTTTTCCTTTGACCGCTAAAAAAGTTTTGTAACATTTTCGCTTTTTTTATATTTTATCCTGTTTCTTTATTTCGCATGAAAATGTTTGTTCTTTTTTTTTAACCAACCAAAAGATAATTTAAACAAACAAAGTTCTTTATAAAGAATTTCTTAAGTTTAAGTATCGTTTTTTATTTATTTTATTTTTTCTCTCTCTGTACCCCCCACGTTGTTGACAACGATAATGAGACATTTTGTCTTATATTTTTTATACCCTCCACCACCACAAGTGGTAAAGAAAGTATATTAACTTTATAATTTCGTGTGTAACGCTAAGAAGGAATCAACTCAGACTCCGTATGTGTGTATAATCTTGCATCAAATCAAGTATGTCTGTTTGTCTGTTTTTACAATCGACAAAGCTCCACGAAATTCGGCCTGAGCCTTTGTTATAGTGCTGAGACATTTTATATTTAGAACCAGCAAAGACGATTTAGTATTTTAAAGTATATATACCGATATCTAAAATAACCTTTCATGGAAATATCTTTCGTAAAATTGTACTTCATTTTATTCCAAAAATTATCAATGTCGGTCCAGTGAATAAAATTTATAGCCAGAAATTGAATCAATTTTATGACTCAATAAATGTTCACCTGTTATGTTTAAGAAAATTTTTGGTGAATGGTATTAAAGATTCGGCATTGCCGAATGTAGCATTCTTACTTGTTCTTAAATTTTTGTTACACGAGCAGTTTTTAGTAGTTCAGTCACGTATAAATCATGACCTTAAGCTTGTTGTAAAAATAATTCCCCTCTGCTTCATTCGTTTTATATTTTTATTTCTTTAGCCCGAGTTTTTTATAATTCTTTCTTGATTCCTGGTATGAGGAATAACAACAAGGGGGAATATTGGGGGAAGTATTTTCTTTAGCTATAGTTGTGGTTTGTTATAAACATGTTAATAAATTTTATTAAAAGCTTTAGAACTTTTTCCTTTAAACAAAAATAACCGCTTTATTTAACATTTTCTTTTTCTCTTTCATTTTCATCTTCTGGTTCTGAGCGGGAACGAGAAAAAAAGTAGAGCAAAATAAATTGTAAAAGTTACAAGTGATCCTAAATTATATTTATTTAAAAGTGTTTTATTATTTTAAGGAGCACCCTCAGGATATTTTTGTTAACAAATAAAAAACCTTTATAATAAATATTTCTGAATACATATTTATATTGAGTTAAGTCAGGCGGGGAAAATTATTATTATTATTTATTAGGAATAAAGGTGTAAAAAATTTGTCATAACAATTATGTTATCCTGGAATTTTGGGGGTATTTGTTATTGTTGACAGGGAAATAAAATAAATTATTTTGTTTACAAATATTTTTGAAAGGGAATTATGAAATTGTTTTTAAGTAATTCGAGTTTAAAAAAGTGACTTGGAATATTTTATTGGATCTTGTAGCAATTAAGTTATCTTCATATATATTTCAAAATAGTAATACTTGAAGTTTAACAGTGTAAAATTACTACTTATCGTTTTCCTTTTTAAAAAATAGGCTGCCAGAATACTTTTTGCAGATAAAAAAGTTTGTCAGACATTCAAGGGTCTAAAGTCAAACAGTTTCCAATGTAACTACACAGCACCGAGAGAAATTTTCTGTATTTTCAAAAGATATCACAATACTTCCAGTAAGACGTTAACCCGGTTAGCTCAGAACTCGTACTATTTGTTACGAAAAGTTAAAGCTAAAGTAGGTTTAAAAACATACCAGGCTCAAAAGGTTCCTGACAGGAACGCTGCTAAAAATTTTGAGATCAAAACAAGAGCACGAAATTTTATGTTGCTGATACTCGAGGGAAGTCGCGACTTGGCATATTGTCACTATGGCATTTGTACCAAGATAGGCAAATCCTCCAAAACAGTCGGGAGCTTAGGTTAGTGAAAGGAAATTGGACTTTTTAAGAGCACAAAAAGTTGTAGGTACATTTTTAACGAAGATGAATTACCTGTTCGGGCAAAGTGACAGAATGTTATCACTAGTGATTAATTTTTTATTTATATATGCTGGAAATATTGTGATCTCATTCCTTAATTTTTTAAATAATTTTGTAAAATTTGTGATAAATTTTTCGATATAAAATTCAATTTATGCCCCTTTAAGATTATACTTTTTTCACTCACAAAGAAAAAACTTAAACAAAAATATACAACTTTAAATTGATTGACTTCATGGCTCGAATTCCAAAATTATTCACAAGAATTGTGTTGAAAAGTTGAAATGTCAAGTTTAGCAACATAAACTTAATAACTCATTTCAAAAGAAAACTCTCTTTTCAAACAACAACATACTTTCATCTTTTTGCAAAATTTATAGAACCTACACTGAAAAAACGCCTCTACTTTTCAAACTGTCAACCAAATCTAATAGCTAAATTAGTTTTTTACTACGCTTAGAAAATTAGTAGACTCTCTTATTTAACTCTATGACATTAAAGTTCTTGAAACATCACTTTCTGACTTTATGTGTGTAATAGTGTGCGTGGGTGTAAATATTCTACAAAATTACGATAATTAATAGGTATTTCCTTCTCATTTCATACTTAAATGCCTTCATTTGTCATAAAACTAAAAAAGTTTGAGTTCTGTTCTTTACTTCACGCTCTCTTCCTCTCACTCTCTCTCTGTCTCGCTCTCTAGAACTCTCTTTCCTTAGAAAGTAAACTTTTATGCAAACTATTAAAATTAATGTCACGTTACAAATGACAAACGTAATAAATAATTAATATAATCATTAAATTTTAGTCCAAAAGTTTCGTATAAAATGACTTGTGTAATACAAGGACAAGTGGTGGTACTAAGTACTAAAAACTAGACTATAATAAAGTAAAAATACGAATACAAATACAAATGTATGTTTAACGTAACGTAACATAAATTGTTGTAATCAAAAGGAAATTTCTATGAAGTAAAAAACAAGAAAAGAAGGAAAAAGTTTACGAAAAGTGAAAATAAATAAAAGTTCGATTTTGACTTAATTGCTTTTGAGAGAAAAGTTTTATTTTAAAAAAACTTCTTAATGACAACATAATTTCTTAAAAGCTGTAATTGTGGATTTGGGAGAATAATTTCAAATTAATAAAATACAGAAAAAAGGTGTTACTCTTACCTTTATGTATACCATTCGACTTAGAGAGTGATTCTGATTTAACGATGTCCGTCCGTTTGTCCGTCCAATCGGCTGTAGATGTAAATATATTGAACCCTCTATTGGTCACAATTTTTTACATATCTTCATGAAGTTTAATGCATTTTATTTTCAGAATAAAACCTGTTGGAATTTACTTTGTTCGGTCCAATACTTCAGGTACCTCCCATATATATGTCCTCCCGTAATGAGGTTTTAAGCTCATAAATGTCCTACATGAAAAGCCACTTTAACGTAATTTTACTGAAATAAATTTAATGATATACTAAATCGATGTGTTAAATTATGCGAGGGTCGGCCCAGTTTTTCATATAGTTCCCATAGTTCCCAGTCTTTCTACAAATATATCATTTGGCAGAGCATGGTATTGTAATAATAATTGGTCAAATTAAGATAAATATAAGAAGAAATCGATGTGAAAAATTATACGAGAATCGATCTACTATTTCATGTAGCATTTAATCTCCCACATGAATATCGGCTCTTGTTAGCGTATAACTCATTCTCAATTTTCCAGAAAATAATTTTAACTTTTAAACTCTTAAATATTGATATTTCAATGAAATTCAGCTAAAATAACTTTGGGCTTGGCTTAAATATGTGTGATGAGATTTAATATCAATCCAAATTTTATATTAACTTCAATATAAGAAAACATTTTTCTAGAAACTTTAGATAAAATTTAAAACCCATCATAAATACACATACATTCATGTCTCTAAAGCAAAATACACACATAATTAATAAAAAAATTTTGTTTCTTGTGAAAACTTAAATTTTTATAAATAAACTTTATTATTTATATTGCAAATCCCGAAATTAGCTAATATTCATCATTTAATACTCAAAGGAGAAAAGAACTCATAATAAATGCATTTTCGCAAAACCTCCAAATTTTGTTGAATATTTAAATAAAGTTTTCAAAATTTACATAATATAATGAGTGAATGTATTGAATGAATGAGTAAATGAATGATAACATCATTTATGAAAATATTTTGTTATAAATGCGCTTAAAAACAGATTTTCATAAAACCGCAATATAAATATTAAATTGAGGTTAAAATGAAAATTATGTTGAAAAATAATATTTAACACAAACACACACACACTTATACAAATACATACATATATACTAATACAAATACATGACATTCATTTAATGATAAATATCAATTTAAATTACAAGCGAAAAATTTGCATAAGTAAAATAAGATTTGAACGGCAGAAATGTAAAGTTCCTTGATTTATAAAATTTCATATTTTTAGAAATAAACCATTATTCAGAATATTTAAAAATATATAATGCACAGATCTAGTTACGAAAAATCTGTGTAAAATTGTTATTTTCGAACTATCTTCATTATCCAAGTTTGTTTGGTTTGCAAACCCTAAAATAATGATTTTACTCCGATATGAAAATCTTTATTTAATTAAATATTTTTACTCGAATCGAGAGCATAATCAAAAGATTTTTTCTCACTCACTAAGAGAAGAGAAAACAATGATTCAAAAAGATGAGTACGTAAGAAGTCTATCTCCAGCTAGTCTTCAGACAGTACAAAATGGTCACAATTCACTAAAGAGACAATTGTGCGCCATTACTCTCTACACGATACACATTATGGCGATCAGGTGGTCTTTCAAATCAACTCAACAACATCTCAACTATATCTATGTAAACTTTTATAAAGATATCTCTCACATGCTTCTAAAAGCTACAGAGTTATTTCAAAAAAAAATCGTTTATCGCTACATGGCGTATGGGTGTTTTTGTTTATTTCCTGCCAATGTAGCGTATGATTAATATTTTGTATTTTTTTCACATTATCTTTTTTAATTCTTTCAACGATAATTTTTAAAATTTTTATTTTATTTATTTATGTGCTTGTTTACAATAATATATGTACTAACATTTACTATTTACTCTAGTGGTATTTAACATTTATTATTTATTCACTTTTAACTTGTTCACAATAAATTTTGCAATAAAAATCTAATTCTAACTAAATATTCTAACTCTCTCTATCTGTAACCATTTACATTGACTTCCCCCCATTTTAGCACTCATTATGCGTTTCAATTTCAATACCAACAAAAGAAATTATTTAGTTTTTATTTATTTAAATTGTTTTGAAATTTATTTTCATAATTTATATAAATTTGTAATTCCATACACACAGAAAAAATCAATGTAAAATTAATAAAAATAGAAATAATTTAATTTTATTTTTCAATTATGATTTTGTTACATGGATAAAAAATGTTAATTTAACATTGTTTCACAGTAAATAGAATTTCTTGAAATTTTACTTTTAGGAAGTAATTTCAAAGAAATTAGAAAAGGATTCTAATTTGTATAATATTTTACAACAAACGTAAAAACGTTTAATTTAAACTAAATGAAAAAATATTTAGTCTCAAATCAACTATGTTTAACGTTGATTATGCTTCATGTGCTTTTTTTCTATGTATATTTTTGGAAAATAATGATATTTAAAAAGAAATTTAGGTGCAAAATATAAATAGAGGAAATAAAGTATTTAAAATTCAAATGTTTGAGAAATGTATAAATTTTATAGGTTTAAGGATTGAGATCGAAAATAATTTTCTATTTTTGGATTTAGAAAATTATTTGGACCATTCCTACCATCTCAACGAGGTTTTCTATAAATGGACTAGTTCCCCCCGTTTTATCCGATAACGTTGGAAACAGTTTGGCGACAGACCTTTAAATACTTGGTCAAATGGGTTTTTTGAATTAATTGCTAAAAGTTTTAGTTCTTTTTCAATTTTACAATCTCGGTTCATGTTTTTATTTAACCCTTTTTAATATCTTTTTCCTTAAGTTTTTTTAATAATTTAGCTTTTTATATGATACTCCACCTTAGATGGTTGGGTATTATGTGTTTGTGCTCGTGTTTGTAACATACAGAAAAAAGTCATTAGTCCCACTTTTAAGTATACTGTTCGACTCATAATCATTTTCTGAGTCAACTTAACGATGTCCGTCCCGCTAACTGTCCAGGTGAAGATTAAGAACTCTCTGCACATTGCAATTTTTGAAATCTGACTAAGGATGAAGTCTAGTTGGTCATGTTCGGTCCAATATTTCAGGTGCCTCCATACAAATATCCTCCAGGAATGAGGTTTTAATCTCTCAAATTCCTAAAAAATTAGCGATATTTGTCAGAAAAAAGTCTTATAATATTCAAAATCGATGTGCCAGATTACGCGATTTATCAAGCCCCTTCCACTTTAAAGGGGTTAAACCTCTCATATACTACAATATACATAATTTCCTTTATCTCCCGTATAATCTCCTCAAAACTATTCATTTTAAAATAAATAAATTTCTCATAAATGTTAGTTTCACAATGATGTACTGCGTACTTTAAAACAAATCAGAAAATGAAATTAAACGAGGGTCATGAATACTTTTTGTAACTGTCATTTATAACCAGCATTGTAGTTAGGTATTATATAGTCGACTATAACATTCTTACTTGTTTAAATCATAATTTTAATATTTCAAGTATTTTACAAATAAAATTATAAAATTTTTCTTCAATAACTTATGAAGCCATATGTTACATTTTTAAAATTGCAAAAAATATAATTTGTGATTTTTACCCGATCTTTTGCAATATATATTTTGTTTTTTTTGTTTTTCCTCCAATATCTGTATTCACATATAAACAGCATTATTTATTAAAAACCATATGTTTACAATTTATTAGATTTTTTAAACGACATGACACTGACTGATTGCCAATATTATATTTAAAATGTATTTATGTACATTTTTATAAACACACACACACGCTCATATGTGTGTGTAAGCAACCAGTCATTCAGTCATATTTTAAATAGATTCCATTCGATATTTTGTAAATAAAATATTTGATTTTTTTTTTTTTTTTTGATATTTTGATGCACTCGAGTGTAGTACTACTTGACAAGTATGTTTGTCTAGTGTTTGAGAGAATAAATAACAACAACAGCAACAAAATTAAAGATAAATATGATACATTATATCAAAGGCCTGTCATAAAATTTATGCAAATATTAGTAGAGTGCTAAACTTGTTACTTATAAAAATAGTATATAGACTGTATGAAATGCTAAAAATCGAATTTTATCTAAATATGAAGTATAACACGATTAAAAAAACTGAAATTAAATATAATAACATTAAGACCCTGGTGTAGTCTTTTATTAAATTGGCTATATCTTACCGATCTCTTTCTATTATAGAAATATGTGACATTTCTTTATCTTTTGCATCGTACCTCACCTTCTTTGTTTAAATTATAGTGAGGTTTTTAGTTCACTTTTTTCAAAAAAAAAATCGAAACACCCTATTTTTTGAGAGACCATGAACGTATTCATGGTCCCTCTCTAAATTTTATACGTGTTTCTATTTACACAGTAGTCAATAGAACCAAAAAATGTAGTAAATATAACAAAATTGTGTTTCAAATTGAAAAAAAGTATGTTAAATATCCATGAACTTTCATCATAACGAAATATTTCGTAAATTTTTCACATTGACTAAAAATTTTCAATATGACTATTTAAATGCTTTAATAAAAATGCGCTTAATTTGAATCAAAATTATTCAATTTTAATAATACTTTATTCAAATTGACAAAAATAAATTCTTTATATTGATGAATATTATTCAATTTAAATATCATATTTTAACTTTAATTAACGAAAATTTACTTGGATTGAGGATAGAATTACGTTAAAATGTCAAAGGACGGTGGTGAGCCGACCGGCTTATAATTCTGATGAAAAGTTTCTTACATGTTTGTTGATCAACTGATCTTCCCTTTGAATTTTTATGAATTTACGCAAAATATTCCTTTAATTTCATTCATATTAATTAGAATATTTTATAAAATATAAAATAATTATTTGGCGGAAAAAAATAAATAAACAAATATTTTGTTCGAATTAACTCAAAATTAAATTTTTCACCAAATATGTTCACAATTAGCCATATTGGAATTCGTCAGATGTAGAAATGGTCGTGGTACTCATATTACGCTACAGCATTTGTAGCCAATACATTCTAGAATATAATCCAACTTTCGCTAAAAATTTCACTAAAGATTTTAGTTTTGTACCTTAAATTTTAAATTTTCACTAAAATTTCTATTTTTTAAATATGTTACTTAAAAATTTCAATTTTTCACTCAAAATTCAATATCTTCATAAAACAATAAAAACTCGATTAGGACAGATTGTTTGGGTGTAAGCTTCCTAAATACAATTCAAATATTAATTATCGAATACCCTATGTCCCAACTATTTCTTAATAAAAGTAATTTTATGAAAAAGACGTAGAACGAATAGGGGGTCAATGGTAGAGAAGCCCCGTAAACAATGTAAATATTGCAGCGAAAGTTGCAAAACCCAATCAAAACTAATTTTTATCGCTATTAGCATTAATTCTGAGTTTAAAAATAACTCGGAATAAAATAAACTGTAGAGAAATTATGTACTCAAAACCTTATTTCATTTTTTTCAATTTACTTTCTTAATAATTTCGCTAATTCACATAAATTTAAATATTTCTCCAAAATGCTTTTAACATTAATAAACAAGTTCCACATTAATTATATTTATTTATTATTGATTATCATTAAAAGTCCTTTACAAACATTTCATTATTTTCCTTTCATAATTGTATTTTTGGAAACCCCGAGGTTATTTGAATCACTGTGAATTAATACATAAATTAATATATTTCAAAAATAAATGTTTATTTGTCTCTAAATAAACATCAAAAGAGAATTATATCTCTTTATTGTGAAATTTCAAACATTTAATAATTAAATTAAAACAACAAAATCAAATTTAACACAAAAACATGTAAGAATGCTATAACCGGCAATGCCGAATCCTCAATACCCAACATCACAAATGCGAGAGAAGTAAATATGTTATGTTTCGTACAAACACACTCACACATACATTCAATATATAAAAGTTTGTTGTTTAAAATGTTTGACAATTTAACGAAAGTTGTTCAATTGAACTTAGAAGTTGCCTCAGATATCGATCTATAACTTATAATGAGTTGAACTGATTTTATTGGTTTTTAATAGAAAACTTCTCAAGACTATAGAAAATTCTCATTGAGCTCTGTCAGTTATTGTGGATACGAGAGTGCTAAAAGCAAACAGACGGACAGATACACAGACATAGTGGGGTCTGAGATGATTCCTTCTAGCGTTACATACGGGATGACAAATCTGATATACGCCCTTCACCACTTGTGGTAGTAGAGGGTATAAAAACATAAATAAAAATTAAAAAAAATAAATATTATTTATTTAATATTTCTATATGTTTACATAACTATTAGTTATACAGAAACATGCCGCATACACAAACACATACATACACGAAAAAACATTCATTTAAATGTTCACATGAAAATGTACTTTTTCGGTTAACAAAAAAAGGAAACTAAATAAATAATAAAAATGGAGAAAATAGAAGAAAAATTGAGTAACTAAACAATTTTATTACCAGTTCATGTTTACAACACAAATACTACTCTTTTTTGCTACCACAAACAAACTTAGATATTTAGTCATACAAACACGTTCACATATTCTTCTCATGTATGTGTATTTGTATAAGTTAGTATGTGAACCAAATACTAGTACATTTTAGGACACAACAACATATTTTGATGTTAACCAAACATTTGCTATTTTCATTTTTTATACTCTCTGTATCACAGAAACACACACACACACTAGTATAGACATTACACAACTGCAAGTAACATTTACACACATACACACATAAATAAGAAAACCACAATAACAATAGTTATAATAACAACAATTCTTGTTCATTTTTTATTTTTTCTTTTCTTCCTTTTTAAAAGGAGTGTAAGTATAAAAAATTGAGACTTGTATACTGTTCAACAATTTTGTGACATTTTTTTTCTCTCGTTCCAAACGCAAAATATGACGTTGGCAGAGACAATTAGTAATACACACACATACAACCACACTTGTATATCATGCATACTTGAATCCTTGCAAGCAATCATATACATGTATATATATAACATATTTATTACACCAAAATACACCTATAAATTACACTATACTTATATTGCAATACCACCAATACGTTAACCAAAACGCAATCAAGTTTATTTCACAATATTAACACGGAGATAAAAGTTTTAGAATTTTATTTCAAATTCAATCTATTGGATTAATTGATTGTCATATCTCTTATCATTACATTTTTTGTTTCCACAATTTTCGTATAAAATCCCCCATTTGTCGATTTAAATCGAGTTTATAAAACGGTCCTATATTTAACATATGTGATATGTATACCAAACGGTAGGAAATGATTTCGATTTTTTGCTATTAAAATCTATCGAATTTGGTTCCTAAATGGCAGAGCTATTATCAGAAAACTGAAGTTACCTCAACATTTTTCTTTTTTTTCACGTTCATTAATGGTTGCATTAGCGAAGTTATGAGGTGATCCGCACCATTACATCCTGAGATATAGATAAAAGTATTTTATAGACTTGGTCCTGAAAAATTAATTTTTTTTTGTCTCGAATTTAATCTATTTGATTTTCAGATTTTTGCGTCTTAAACTAATATTTATAGGAGCAATATCAATTTTTGGTTATATTTATCCCAATTTGACCCATTATTATTACAATACCACACATATGTTAGATACAAAAATATGCCCAAAATGGGTCAAAATTCTATATTTATTTTATAATATAAGAGTTATTCTACACATATACTTTTGAAGAGAATTATATATACTGTTTAGCACTGTTCCAGCAAAACACGTTTTGCTTCATCTGATCGACATTGCTATATAATATCACACACATAAATGAAAGGAATGTTGATATAAGTTTGATTCGGTACTTACCCTTTTTTATATTTACATCACTGAGCAAAGTCCAATTTTTGACTGTAATGAATAAAAAGTGTTCAGAAATTAGAACCACAAGTTCTAATATTGGAGCGTTTAATGAATTGATATGGATGGTTCTAATTTCTGAGTGTTTAATTTTGTGGTATTGTAATTATAATTGTAATAACTATTTCATTATGCTCTATCTAAAATATTGAAGTCTATAATAATTTCTATCCATGCTCAAAAAACCATAAAATCTACATTAATATTTCCGAAAGTTTCCCTTACAAAGTCCCCCGTACCCTATCGGAAATTGTTGTAGTCTGCATTACTTTTTTATCATAGATTAATCCATATAGCAAATTTCATGAAATTTGCTTTATCAGTTTTAGATCCATATTCATATATAGTTTTGTTTGAAAGAGGGATTCTATACCACCGCATCTAATTCAAAAAATTTCTCCAAATTTCATGAGAAGTCTACTCTTGGATTTTGACTGGAAAACACTGCAATAATTTTCATATGAAATTTCATTACAAACTATTTAGTAGATCCAAAATGACGGAATTGCATCCAAAAATAACCATTAACTTCTTAACGACATTATTTCGAAAACTAAGGTATAAATTCCTAGACAATTTGAGCCAATTATATTTTCAAAAGTATTGAATTTTTCAAAAATACAGCTTAAAATATCGTCTTTTTCCAAATACCACAAATATACCTCTTACATTCAAGATTCAATTTAAAGGGCCATCTTTTAAGTGATCTGAAACTTCATTAAGGTTAACTTTGTAATTTTTCGCTGACTATAGTATTTCACCAGTATAACTCGGTAATTTGTTCATGATTTTTATTAAATATTAAATTTTTATTATTTCCTCTTCTTCCTTCCAGATTTTCCGCGTTTCTATGTTCCTTAAAATATTCCTTAAACAATTTCCTAATAATTCCAATTTTAGTATTTTACAACTTCATTTCTTTAAGTGTTTACATTAAATTCTCTTACTATCAATACCAGGTGTTTTAGTCATCTATATATATAAAAACTATATGCTACACTTTAACTTTATAACGCTAACCTAGAAGTATGCAACAGTTTTAAGCAATTGCAAGTTTATTGCATATTGTTTGGTGGTTGTATTAAAGTACATTATATTGCATACAAAAGAGGATTGTTTACGTTAAAATTTAGCTATTTTTCATTTTTCTATTAGTTTTACGAAAAAACAACAACAATACTTGCACTTCTATGATTAACTTGTTTTATTTTCTATGTTTTTAGTTCGACAAATTTTCATTAGTAAAAAGTTTTATTTGTTTATTTTTAGTACTTTTAATTAACATGTTTTAGGTTGAGTAAATTAAATTCATTGGAAGTTGTTGTTTTTTTTTTTTGTGAGAGCAGATTTACTAAACAAAAACTAAAAACTAAAACAATAATGTTTTTTGTATAAATTTTATGTATTTTATTGCAATTTTTTTTATTTATGGCGTTTGCAAAAAAGTTGTTTTTTACAAATTGAATTTATTTGTGTTATTCATAACAGTCAATGAAATAGAAAGGGAATAAGCGGAAATTTATTATAAAGAGTGAGATCTAAAAATTCTTAACACACGTTTTCCAAGTTACGTTGCCTTTGTAAAACATGTCAGTTATTATGTTTAATGTGAAACTTAAGTTAATCTGACTAAAATTAGTGATAAAAAAATAGTCAAAAAAGTATAAAAAATTTTTATAACAGCACATCCGGTAGGTTATTTGGTAAGAAAAGTGAAAACATAACAGGTTTAAAAACATAGAAGGCTCAAAAAGTTCCCAACAGGCGCTGCTAAAAATTTAGAGCCAGAGCACGCACAGAACTTCATAATGGATAACGAAACGAATGTTCTGGTAGATTTGCAACTTGTTCAAAAATTTAATGTTCTTAATTCTCAAGGAAATGTTGGAAAAAAGTTTTAAACCCAAAAGCAGTAAATAATTCCCAAAAAGGTCTTGGTATGTCAAGCAATTTGCAGTAGTGTCAAAGGAAGCCAATAACTAGGAACAGTGGACACAAAAAAATTCCGTTACGTTGAAGAATTTTTACAAAAAGACTGCTTTCACCTACTTTTTGGGGAACTTATCATCACTTCGATAAGCAAGCCCTTGAATGTACAAAACGTATTGTAACAAGAAAGGCAAATTCTCCAAACTGTCCGGAACTAAGGCCAATGAAGAGATACTGGGCTCTTCTTAAAAGCTAATTGAAGAGCACAAGAAAGGTGTCCAAAAGTGTATTAGATTTTCGATCAAAGTGATGGAAAGCAATATAAAAACGTTAATGGAACGATTTCCAAAAAAGGATTAACAAATGATTAAAACTATAAAAATATTTTTTTAAAAATTGTAATAAAAATTTAAATCAAATGAAAATAATAAAAATCTTAGTTTGGTGGTTTTGTTTTTATTGACATAAAGGTATGTTAAGAATTTTTCGATCTTACTCTTTATATTAGAGGATTAAAATAATAAGAATATATTTTTTATCAATTTCAATTTAAATTTCCACGTTTCAATACGCAATTAGAGGAAAATTTTTAAATTTAATGCGATTTGATATGCTTAAGCTAATGAAAATTGCTCTTAAATTTTAATTTTATTATTAAAATTAGTTTTTGAAGTATTATTTAATTAATGCATTATGCTATCTATTTATTTTCGCCATGAGTGTTTTATTTGCGTATTTTTTTTTCTTTTGTGCTTGAAAATATTTACATTAGCTAATTGGTTTATTGAATTGCACTTAATAAATTTTAACAGTTAATAATGGAATAACAATTTCTGACATTTATTACTGCCACTCTGAATGAATTTCTATCATTTTTGCATTTTTGATTTAATTAAATTTGTATAACAATATTTTTTATACCCACCAGAATGACATGTAATTAATGATGGCATATTAAATTTATCATTTCATGTGCAATACTATAGAAAAATATCTTGATATAATATTGTGTTTTCACTATATTGTAAAATGGTGCCTAAACGTCTCTTTTGGAAATAGTTTTATTACTTTAGAACTGCTGATAATTGTTTAATGAAACCTCACACAGATATTTTTGAGAAACTTTCCAATTGATTTAACAAGTTCCTAATAGATCCATGAAACAAAAATGGACCATTTCTTATATGTAACCAAAAAATGTAATGGCGTGTAGAATTGAAGAGAAGTAGATAAATTATCAGCCAACGAAACCTTTATTCATTATAACAAAAAATTTTGTTAATTTTTTATAAATTATTTAAATTGACGTAAATTATCAAATTGACAAATATAAATTCTTTATAATGATGAATTGGTGAAATTAAAATACCACATCTCAGTTAAATTTACGAAATTTTAGTTGAATTTTGACAATAATTGAGATAAGTTATTGTAATAAATTGATACATAATGTATTAGGAACCATACAAAACAAATATGTATTATAGAATATCTTAAGAACGAGAATTTTAAAATTTGGTCACAATGACTTCCTCAAGGAAATGTTTTACTGGACAAAATGTAAGACGGATAAGAGCAGGGGAGAATATTTATAAAGCAAGAATTTGATCCCAATTAAATTGTTAAATACACGACGATTTGTGTATTGTGAAATTTCGATTGTATAAATCATTAATTCGATTACAACTACTATTTATATATCTAATATCTGTGTTCACAATCAATAATATTAGACGTCATAACCATAACATTAAATGTAGGGATCGAATGAACGGTACCAAAAAATGAATTTTTCAGTTGGTACAACCGAATTGGGAGGTAGTTGCTGCAACCGCACGAATTCGGTTTGCTAAAAATTCGGTTGCAGTTAACAATCTGTTTTCTCTGTGTAAGAAAAATGTTCACATTTCTATGGAGGGAGCCAAGTTTCAGATAATTTTAAAAGGTTTGTGTAAAACATTTATGTAAGTGTTTAGTACCATTGGAAAATAATAATATGTAGTAATTTTATTATTAGAACTAAATAATTTTAATATTATTGTCCAAAAATCTAAAAATTTAATTTTCGGTGGATTTTAATGAAAAAATTGTAATATTTGACCTTTAATAACTTCTATAAAAATCAAGATACTATGAAATTTTAATATAATATTGAAAAAATATTCCCAGCTTTTTATTCCATTCGAAATAAAAATCTTACCACCTTTTTGGAAAAAATCAGAAAAATATTTTTTTCCAAGTTTCTATTTCAAAATAATATAACTTCTTGAATCCACATAAGTATATGCTTCACGTATAAAATTTATTTAGAATTTTGTACAAAAAATATTTTAGATTTTTTGGCCCAAACCGAGAGCACCAAGTTTCAGAAACCAAAAAAATGTCTAAAAATGGGTCAAAATTTTACTTTGGTCTAAGTATCTTTTAAACTATAAAAGGTATCCCACACATATAAGCATATATTTTTAGAGAATTATAAGGGCTACATGTACGTTTTTTTTTTTTTCAATAAAATCATAAATAAAATTTTAACGATTTTTAAAAAATGTTATATAGCCGAGGTAACCATTTTGGAGGTCTACTCCCCGACTCCTAGAGCCACTAGGAACATCTCCTTTTCGAAATCAATTGAAAAATACCTCTAAAATGTATGTATGAAATTTTATTAACAAATATTCAGTAGTTCCGAAGTTACAGAATTATTTGTAAAAAAAAACTTTTGGGAACCACTGTGTGTAGTATATTTCAAATTCGTCATAACAGATTGCCGTTTATTTTTTTTACAACTACAGAAAAGTCATAATAAAGCAATTGAAGCAAAAACAAATTGTATTATTTAAATGCTCTTTTTTTATTTCACTTTAATGTTAAATGTGTATAATTAAAAAAAGTATATTTGATGTGTTAACATTTATAATGTTTAAATCATAAATAATTGTATGATTTTTTGCTTGAATGAAACATTATTGCTCAAACAAGTGTGATTGACAGTTACATTTATAAATTCAATTAAATGTTTTGAAAAATAATTTTTTAAAACAATATTGTTTTTAATTAATTAATTTAGTGTTATTTATAAATGTTATAATAATTTATTTTATTTATTAATAAAATAAATGTTTTTTTAATATTTGAATATTTTATTATTTTTTATTGAGAAAAAGGTTTAAAGTAGTTTTTATTATATGACACACTGACATCTGTCATGTTTTGCTGCCCTTAGTATTAAATTAATTTAAAGAAAACTACAATTAACGAAAATTTTTAGTAGAATTTTTAACAAAAAATCTCTTAAATAAACGGATTTTTAATCTAATAACCATAATTTTCTTCAAATGAAGAATTTTCTTCTTTAATAATAAAAAATTAATGAAAATAATTTAGTAAAAGGTGTTTAAATAAAATTTCATTAAAAAAATAACGAAAAATATGTTATTTCAACAGACATTAAGTAAAAACGGCAGTAACGCATCGAAAGTAAAATAAGATATAAATTTATTCAATTTAACATACTAAGATGTAGAATTGAATAAATTTTTTGTTTATTTAACTATTTTGTACGTCAAATAATTTTGTATATTTTCTTTGACATATAAGAAATTCTTAAGATATTTTACAATGAATATTTGCTTTATATGGAGAGTACTCATTCCCTTGGTTCTTAATATTTTATGTTTTGATTTATTACAACAATTTAACGTAATTCTTTCCTCAATTCAATTAAAATTTCGTAAATTTAACTTAATATGGTATTTAAATTGAATACTCATCAATAAAAAGGATTTATTTTTGTCACTTTGAATAATGTATTATTCAAATTGAATATTATTAATTCAAATTAACCTCAATTTAATTAACGAATTCAAATAGCCATTCTGACAATTTTTCGTCAATTTGAAGAATTAACGTGATCAAATAGCCATTCAATTTTCGTCAATTGAATAATTAACGATAAATTAACGGAAAGTTTAACTATGATGAATAAAGGTTTCGTTGACTGATATAATATTTTTTTTAATTAATCCATAATTCGCTCCATATTTTTCAGAAAGAAATTGTATAAATGTCTAAAATATGAAATACTGAAAAGATTACTCTGTAATTACCATGACCGTACGCCAGATTAAGATTGTTTATTTTGTATATGTAACATTTTTTTAAGTTCCAACTTAAGATTAATATAACTTTTTAATGGATTCATAAATTTACATAGTCATTGCATTATTTTTTCGATTTTCATAAAGAATCTGGTATGTACAAAAAATAGAATTTATAATAAAAACAAGATTCCTATTTCGAATAGGGATGTCAAACCCGTTATCTCGATTCCGAAAATGTTTCATCAATCCCGAATTTTTCGGGAAATTCCGATAAAAATATACAGAACTTTACTGGACTAAACCAAAATATTAACGGAGTGTTAATTCTTTTTAACCCATTTTATACCGCTATTTGATTTTTCGAACAGCAAAAATTATTATTATAATTTTCTGTTTTTTCAAAATAATGTTTATATAAGAAAAACAAAATTTCAGTAAAATTTTGATATAAAAATTAAAACTTATTGTACTGAAGAATCTCGGGATTAAAAAACATCACATAAATTTAATTAATTAACCATTCAAAAATTAAAGATTTATTAAAAATAATTATTTGGACAGTCTGTGTGGCGTATGATTAATTGATAATCACTCATTTAAGCTAAATCTATGTATTTTTAATACATACATACTTAAAACTTATTTTAACAAAGCAAAAGCTACAAAAAAAATCTGTAAGATATGAAAATGATCGTATACTTAATATTTATGAAAAAAGTAAATATTCATCATACGTAAATTTTTATTTATAAGAAATTGGATTAGAAATATTTTTTTAATAAATCTAATAAATTTTAATCAGCTTAATAAACATTCCTGAATTTTGTCATAATGATAGCAAAGGTATATAGCATATATAGTTCCGCCTATAGTGCTTTTATGAGGTTGTAGCAAATATATCAAATTTATTTGAAATTTTTAAATTATATTTCATGATACAAATTTCATGTGCGGAAAGAGATTATTTTTAGTTTTACATTCCATATATAACGAATCATCTAAGATCCTATAAAGATGAAATATTATCTTGCGTCACTTCAAAATCTGAGTCGATTTATTCGAATCCGTCGGTCTGACTTTTTGAAACATTCTCACTGGCACAGTAATAATCCGAATTCATTAAAATATGACTTTCTAAGCATTTTTCTTTTTCATACCGTCAAAATCGGTTTAGTTACAGAGAAGTTATAGACCGATATATCATTTTTAAAAAAATATTTATCATATTAAAATAAAATGTATCAAAACTTTTAAAAAAAAGCAAATAACGTAATTTCTATATTAAAAAACATTAAGAACTTTTTTACTAAAATAAACGGACAGAAAAAAGTGTGCTTCCAGTAAACCGTTCGACTTAGAATCATTATCTAAGTCAGTTTAACGATGTCCGTAACTCCATCTGAATGGCTGATTGTTCATGTAAACCTTGGAACAAAATGCAGGGTGCAGTTTTTAGAATATATTGAAGAAATTTGCCGCGTGCTCCCTAAAAATATTATTCCTGGAATGAGTTTTACTATCATCTAAATATAAAACAATTTTAACGCAGTTTTCGCAAATATATCATATGATAGTCTCAAATGGTGTGCCAAATTATACCAGGATCAGTTCTTTATTTTTCATAGGTAGCACACAACCCCCTAACAAATATCACCTTTAAGGACTTAATGAGATGGAGAAAAAGGTAAATGAAACAAAATGCTCTCATGCAACATTTTCCTTACGTAGAGACTTGTGCTCACCAATACAGATAAACAGATGTTAAATACCACGGTATCCATCTTGATCGGCGCCTTATCTCATTGATGCAAAATTGTCCCAGATAAAACAAGAAACCGTTCAATTAAATAAACTCTATATTAAGTTAAGATTATAATAAAGTTCTTATTTACAATACAATTTTAAGGCCAATAGAGAGTTACGATTTACAGTTGTTGGGTACCGCCTTAACTTCGAATATTAAAAAATACAACGATGCCAAAACAGAATATTGAGAATTGTATGTGAAGAAGTGTACCCTCAGTGAAAACTGCCATTAAAGAACACCTTGAAAAATATTTAAAAATGCTTGAAGTATTGGACATGTTCGCTTAAGAAAGAGAAACACAATAGACCACAGTTACTTCGAGAAAATAAGGACTTTGTCCGACAGGTGTTGTTCACTTTATGTTGTGAAGTTTCAATAATTAAACAAATTGTAAAGAAAAGTTTTAAGGCCTTAAATCTTACATATGCTTGCACGCATAGGAACGTCATTCATAATATGTTCGCCGCACACATATATATTCGTTATAAACTTTTATTGTTACCACCAACATGTTAATTGTTGAATTTATTTTATTTTCATAACAATTTCGTTGCTGTTATGAAATAATTTTTATTAAATAAAAAAATATTGTGATCAGTCAAACGTTGACTGATCAAAATTTTATTGTCATTAATTATTTTTATTAATGCGAAATCACAATACTAAAAACAAACCTTTTATTACAATAACAATATTTTTATTGGAATAACAATCTTTTTTGTAGTGATAGCAATAACAATATGGTTACCGCAAATATATTTCTTCTCTGCATGTGGGTATTGTAATAGTATTTGGTGAAATTAAGGCACATATAAGCAAAAGAGCATAAATTTTAGCCTAAATTAACCTAAATCAAAAAATTAAATTATACTTCGATTTAAAGTAATTCTAAGTATATACAAACTGAGTTTAAATGTTTTTTTTTTATTTAAACAAATTTCAATTCTTTTTCAAACGAAAAATTTCTTTTTCAAACGAAATTCCTTAGTTGTGTCTTCTTTTAACATTGAATATTTAAATTTGATCCCATATTAACAAATTTAGAAAATAACTTTTTAAAAATAATTTTTGTTCTGTGAATTCTGTAGACTTTAACGGCAAATTAAAAAATCGTTTAGTGTTTATTTTGCAATATTTACAATTTTTCTCTTTTCAGTTTCTTAAATTAAAAAATGTCATTTTGTTAATTTCTGCAACCTAAAGATGTGAAAAATTGACTTTTAAACTTATTTTTTCATTAATTTCATCTTTCGTTTCCTTTTAATTTTTTGCCATTTTTGGTAATGAGATGTCAGGCTTTTAAGGTGTCTACATATAGTGAAAATGTGTTCATTTACTTACAATTTATATTACTCACTTTTCTTTCCTTTCTTTTGCTGTATGCTTTTCTCAGTTT
The DNA here is from genome assembly GCA_004302925.2 of Cochliomyia hominivorax. Taxonomy (NCBI): domain Eukaryota; kingdom Metazoa; phylum Arthropoda; class Insecta; order Diptera; family Calliphoridae; genus Cochliomyia; species Cochliomyia hominivorax. The sequence goes on from PYHX02000467.1 coordinate 104,121,607, forward strand.
CTTATCTTCAGAAAATAAGCACAATTTTCATTATTTGTTTTTCCATCTACTATGAAGCCAAAATAGTGAGTAATTAAAGTTGTTGTTTATTTTTTTTTTTTTTTTTTTTCATTTTTCTTTGGTCTTATTTTTCCAGAAAGTTTTAAAAATTCTTGTTTAAGTTCAGGTTTTTCTTACTTTTATTTTCTGTATAAATAATTTCTAAGGTCTTAACTTGGTTACTCCAATATCTTTATAATTATAATCACAGAATTTCTTAACTTTTTTTCACTTTTTTGTTATAATTTTCTTTATTTGTTTTAAATCGTTTTTATTATACCCTACGCTGGCAAGTGGGAATATAGACAAATTAATGGCGCTTTTTGTTTTAAGTAAAGAAATTTTTTTACATTCTTGTTATTTGCCTTATTCATGCGATTCTTAGCCTGTTTCGCCATGTCAATCGAATGAAAGTCAGTCATTCGAATTCGAGTAAAGCATGTCAAGTCAGACCAAAAATAAATTTTTGAAGTCTTACGAAAAGCAGCATTTTTATAAACTTTGTCTGATGTTAATTTTGGTATTTATAGAGCCCTTTGTAACAAATAACTAGTTTATTTTTGCCGCAACTGCATATTGCTTGCCATACCAACAACTTTTTATGAAATTTTCAACTCATCAAATTTTTTTTCAATATTTCTTCGAGCATTTCAACATTAAATATTCAACCAGGAACTTGTAAAAACCCTGCCAGAAATTTCGTCATCATGCAGCAAGGATATGTTTAAATAAGCTTGGCTTAAATTTTTGTCCTCTGTTTTTGGACTCTAAATTTTTAGCAACGTTCTTGTCAGGAACTTTTAAATCCTTGTATGTTTTTAAGCCAGCATTAGCTTTAACATTTCATACCAAATATTCTGACCTTTAAGCAAACCGGGTTGCTTTCTTTACGAATATGTTGGCAGCTCTGTTGCCAGTTTTGGCGATTAATCGTTATTTTGCTGATTTTATGAGTCTAAAATGGCATCTTGACGATTTATGCCCATTTTTATTTTAGCGAAATTGGAACGACTTTTTTTAATTAAATCCATGTTTGAAGCTATTCAAACTTTATATTTCTCTAAATCAAATTGGACATACATATGCTATAACTATGTAAAATTTCATTAAGCTATTTTTAACAGTTAGAAGGTTACAGAAATATTGCCCAAAAACTATTTTGTAAATATCTTGTAGTTCATTTTCAATTCGTCTCTAATTTTAGTAAACTTTTCTCACTGTTTATTATCACATAATGCTCAATATTACACTCATAGTTTTGTACTTTAGCAAAAGCATTTTTAATACAGCATTTCTATAACAGCAGCAGAAGAAGCATCAATAGCTGCTGTAGCAGCAAAAACTTTTAGCATTATCTTGGCATTAATTAACTTTCGAAGTTTTCTTTTTAGTATTTTCGTGTTTTTTTTATTCCTTCATATTTAACAAGTCTTTCAAAGTTCAAACCAGCCTTATTGCTGGTTGGCTGTTTTGGATCTAGAAAGAGAAAAAGTGTAAGAAAAGTGAATGCTGAAAAAACCCAACACTTGATATTACAACAACAAGTCAAACTAATATGTGCAAAGAGATTCCATTATGTAAAAAACGTTAAGAATTAACATATTTTTTTCATTTAATTCTTTTTCACTGTTTTACAAAAATTTAAAATGTTAAAAAAAGAAAAATAAATAAATGTAGAAAAATGTTAAAAGAATAATATTTAACATGGAATTATTAATAAAGTTAAAAGGGATTTTTTGAATTTTTTTCTCTTTTTTTCAATTTGTAAGAAAACTTGGGTCATTATTTAAATGATAATGATTCAGACTAAAGGTGCTTTTTAGTTTAAATTCATTCTTATTTAACATTTCATTTAATAATTATGCACATTTATTAAAAAAAAACAAAATGCAGTATTTAGATTAAATATTAGGGGTATTCAGGATTAAGTTAGAAATTGGTATGAAATAAAATTGTAATAAAATTTTTGTTACAATGAGTTTTTTCTTTCTCTTTATATTAAATTGGATTTTGGAAGATCCCAAGAAAATTTCATTACATTTTAAACTAAACTATATTTATACTAACAGTCGTCATACAATATTCCAGTATACGAACTTATTCGACTGTTTATATATATTACATATTCATATACATAGCACGCACGACAAAGAAATTATGAGCAAAATTAAAAATGTACTGACTGGATGTCTGTTCTCTATTAGAAATAAGTGAAAATTTCGATCGTTTCTCATAAATTTTAGAGAAATTTATAATATTTTTAACTTAAAACTTTTTTGTACTTCATTTCATTCCCTTAAAATAATTTTAGAGCTTAACTGGCAATTATAATGGTGTTTACCCATAAATACACCTAAGTTTAGCAGTCACCATACCTTATATAAATTTAAATACGAATCTCGTATTAATTCGAATAATTTTTGTGAAGATGTGAATCAATTGCTTCTCTAACTTGCTTTATTTTTAGTTAAACTCTGTGAAAGTAATTAAGTTTTCATCTTTGGACATTAATTGTGAATAACTTGTACGGCCCAAGTGTTCCCACAATTCCCTCATTGGGTTTAGTTCGAACAATCCGGGCTAGTCCCACAGAGGTATATACTGTATTCACTTTAAACATTGTAAAGCAAATTCCATCCTGTTTTTTATACGTAAAGAAGAAGAGTACATTTTCTATTCATTTTTAATAAACCAATCAAATTTCGATTTGCCAATCAAATTATTATATATAATAGATATGCTGAACTTCCCTCGAGTCAAACAAATACAACCAGTATATATTTGCCTTGGCACACCTTTCTTGCTACAGGATATGAGCGTCCGTTATGTCTAAGGCCCTATGAATTTCTTCGTGGCTCACTTTTCCGCCTGCGAGTCGAACAAACTTGATGTACACATCTTTCATCGGTTTTTCGAACTAAATGACAGATCTTTCGGCTTTACTCTGACGATTTTTTTTTCCTTTTTATTCCTTGGTTAAGCCTAATGCCAATGAAGATCTTTTTGTATTTAGAGGCGTGTGCATCACCGCTAGACTTTTCAACCGATCTTCACTCATCGTTTGAAGCGTCACGACTGATCTCTTTACCATAGACATTCAGGTTCTTGGGATTGCTACCTATCACCTACAATGTGGGGAAAAGAAGGGAAGAAAATTTGTAAAAGGCCAGATAATCGCTAAAATTAATTGAAACTAAAAAGAAATAATTTTTAGTTAATTTCAAAAAAAGTTTAAGTTAATTTATTAAAATATTATTTGCCCAATAAATACTTTGCTGTTTACTTTTTTTCTCATTCTTTAAAAAAATTATGTGCGTTTATAGGAATGTGACCCATGTTGAAATTTTTTATTGAAAAATCTATTAACTGAAATTAATATATATTTTCTCTGATTTTCCAAGAAAATTGTAAAAAATTAAATTGTAATTCTATAAATAAAGTTATTTTTAAAAACAACCCTTGTTCATCAATTATTAGTATTTTAATTTCAAATTGTAAATTCAATTTCCAAAAATAAACTTTTTTTCAAAATCCTGTCAAAAAGAAATAAAAAGTCCTTTTAAGTCAATAAAACTGAATAATAAAGTTTTTAATATTTATTTATTCATTTTAATAAAAATTTTTGCAAACATCAAGAATATAAATTTAATTTAAACTTCAATAAAAATATTTCGCTACATATTTAAACAAAAATGTTAATTTAACCATAAAAAATGCATTTTTAAATTTTTATTTATTTCTCTTGATTGTTTTTATAAAATATCATTTTATTTCTATTTAAATTTTAGGTGTAAAAATGACGATTAATTTATTATGAAATTTTTTTTCATAAATTGTAATAATTTAATTTAACTTAATTTATGAATTTTTAAACAAAAAACCAAAAATTCTGTAGAAATTCAATATATCAAAAAATCAAAATAAATATTGTATTTTCACTTTAATTGCTTTTTTTTCAAATTTTTTTTTTTTATAACATATTCTTATCACAGAATTTTTTTTAAATATAAAATGTTTTTTCTGTAGAAAATGTTCCGTAAACTTTCTTTCCATAGAAAGATTTCGACTTATTTTCTTTTCATACAAAATTTGAGTAAAATTTTCAATCAATAGATAATTTGTGATAAATTTCCATTCTATAGAAAATTTGTGATAAATTTTCATTTAATACATAATTTATGATAAATTTTAATTTTATGAAAAATTTACGAAAAATTTTCATTCCATAAAAAATTTGTGATAAATTTTTATTCCATAGAAAATATGTGATAAATTTTTATTCCATAGAAAATTTGTGATAAATTTTTATTCCATAGACAATTTGTGATAAATTTTCATTCCATAAAAAATTTGTGATAAATTTTTATTCCATAGAAAATATGTGATAAAGTTTTATTCCATAGAAAGTATGTGATAAATTTTTATTCCATAGAAAATTTGTGATAAATTTTTTTCCATAGAAAATTTGTGTTAAATTTACATTCTAAAATATTTGTGATAAATTTTCATTCTATAGGAAATGTATTGAAAAAAATCTGTTATAGCTACCGTTCGACTCAGATTTTCTTCCGTCTGTCTGTCCGGCTGGCTGTCCATGTAGACGTTGTGGCCAGTCAACAATCGCATTTTTTTAAATGTCGCGATGAAATTTAGTACATATTATTATGGCCTAAGCACAGAGCCTATATAAATTAGTCATGTTCGGCTCAATATTTCAGGTACCTCCAACACATGTTCATAATTCCCAGTGAAAGTGATTTTTAAATCACTCACTTTAAAACAGTGTTTTAAAGAACAAAAAAGGAAAGAACAGCATTATTAATAACTGCTATTTCATAATTTCTGTCACTGTAGTTATCAGTGATTTATCAATCACAGCGATTAAATCACAGTCGTGAAAATATCGCTCATCTCTAGAAAAATGTACTACACACTTAAGAATAAATCAGAAAATCAAATAATACGAGGGTCGTTCATTAATTTTTCTTAACCACTATGTATAACCGATAATGGTTATGTAGGATTCTTACTTGTTTTTTTTTTTTTTTTTTTAATTTTTATAATTTCTTTTTATAGATTATTTCGTTGTTTTTTTTTCATTATAGAAAATATTCGTTAAGTTTTCTTTTAATAGAAAATATTAAGGAAATTTAAATTTTATAGAGAATATCCATGAAATTAAAAAAAACTTAAATTTTTCTAGTTTTACATATAATGTGACTTATTCTTGTGATTAAGAATTTTGTCAAATGCTATATGGTGTGCTATATGTGTTTACCGTCTTTAATATTCCCTCATAATTCACTTTCATACCTTCAATCTAAATTGACTTAATTTATTTTCATTAAATTAAATTGCGATTTCCATAACAAAATTCACAAAAAAATTTAATTTAACTTATAATCTTATCATAACTCTATTTTTCATCCTCATTTGTTCTCATTTTAACATTTACATTATATTTCCCAACTTGTTGATTAACATTTAAATGAAGTCTTTTTTTTTTTTTTTAATAAGAAAATTCACATTTTGAAATTCCACAGAAATAACTTAAATTCACAATAATAACAAAAAAGCATTTAATTGGGAAATGTTATTAACACCAACATTTCGACAATTTTAGAATTTTCACTCAAAAAAAAAAAAAAAAAAAAAAAAAACAAGTAAAAACGTCACAGTCGGTTAAGTCCGACTATGTAATACTCAACACTACAATGTTTGTTATAAATGACAGTTACGAAAAAGGTATTTGTCATAATTTGACCAATTAATATTACAATACCAACGTAAATATGAGATTTATGTCCTATAAAGTGATATTTAAAAGGGCTTGTATATGGCCTATAAGAAACAGTGAAAAGGCTCTCGCAAACTTTGGAACATCGATTAAAAATATTAGAAGGCAAATTTTTTCATGATACTACGCATTTACAACTCCTACATGGGCAGCCAGCCGGAAGAACAGACAGACGGACGGACAGACATAGTTAAATTGATTCAGAAATTGATTTTGAGTCGAACAGCACAAACGCATCATTTTTTAACCCTACAGTGATGTAGGGTATAAAAATGAAAGAGAATAAACTAAATTTTTGAAAATTTATATGTATTTTAAATTTTAATAAAATATTATTATTCGTTTTTGTTTTTGTTGTTGTTTTTCTTATTATAGTTCGTTGACAATTTATTCGTAATGATTTCTGTAATATAACATCTACACACAAAAGGTGAATCGTGTGTAAAATCCTTCTACTAATACTAATAAACTTATATTTATACACACACAGCCACACGTACTTATATAAAATTCACACAGTTTATTAAACAGATCATTTCATCACAGATATTTTGTAACAAACAACAACTACAATAACAATAATAACAACAACAACAAATAAGTAAATGTACAGATGTAAATGTAAATAAACTTCAATAAATTCAATTACCACAAATTTATACGAATTACAATCACATTCACGTTCTCTTTTCTTTATTCTTTTTTTACCAAACGAATTTTAAAAGGTAATAAAATATAAAGAATACAAAAGGGGGGAGTAAACGAGAGAAATAAACATTTCAGGAAAACTACAAACATACAAATGAATGAAAGTTTTATATATCATTTTATTAGATACATGTGTCGCCTATTCGAAGGAAAAACGACTTAACTCTACGAATATTTTTCGATTTAAAATTTTACTTAAATATTCTATTTAAGGGAACATTTTTTTAAAACTTTCTACGAAAATCAAATTTGTCTAAATCAGAGAAAATTTTAAGAAAATATTCCATGAGATGGAAATTTTGCGAAAATATTCTCCAAATTTAATATTTTAGCGAATAATTTCGCTAAAAAGATAACTTTATAAAAATTTTCAATCAAAAGAAAATTTCAAATCTTTGATAAGAAGAAAATTCAACGAGATTCCTCTATAAAAAATTAATAAATATTTTCTAATATAATAAACGAAATTTGTCTATAAAAAAATTTAACGAAAATCTTCTATAAGAAAGAAAATGTTTTCAAAAAGAAAATTTAACGAAAATTTTCTGTAAAAACAACTTAACAAAAATTTCACCAAAATATTCTGTAAAAAGAAAATTCGACGTAAATTTTCTTTTAAGAAATTGTCTATAAGATGAAATTTTAACGAAATTTTTCTGAGATGATAATTTTACGAAAATTTTTCTATGAGATGATAATTTTACGAAAAATTTCTATGGAAAGAAAAATTCTAAATGAGAAAAGTTTTTATAATATTTCAAAATTGTTAAGAGGAAATAATGCTAACAACTGCTATGTTTATAAATTTATATAAATATTTATAAGTATGTGTATGTTTACATGTATGAGGGTTTGAAACTAAATTACAATAACTTTATAACCCACATATATATGTCAGTGCTCAAACTATTTGGTACGAAAAGTTAACACAGGGCTCAAAAATTTCCTGACAGAAAAGGTGTTCAAAATTTAAAGGCCAAAAACAGGGCACGAAAATTCAAGTCAAGTTTTCTAAAAAAATATTATTGCAGAGTAATTGAAAATGTATCCTGTATCCCGGTAAAAATTTCCCAAAATGTTTTTGGTATGGCAAACAATGTGCAATCGCGACAAAAGAAACCTTATTTAAATCAAGGAATGTTTTCAAAGAAGATTGCTTCCATTCGAAAGATTTCATATTGTTATCGCTTATTTTGGTCTGACGTGGCATCCTGTCGTTATGTTGTATTTGAACCAATATGGCAAATCTTTCAAACTACCCGGCTTTAAAAAAGGTGTCCAAAAGGGAGATAGATATTAAACAGAGATAGAATACCTGTTCGATCAAAGTGACAGAAAGCGCTATAAAAACGTTAATGGATGAGTTTCCGGAAAAGGTTAAAAATTTAGTCACTAGTGATTAAAATTATAAACTAATTTCAATTAAATAAAATAGGTATATGTTGTAATCGGTCAAGCCTGACTGTATACTGTATGAACAACCCACGTATAATTCTCTTTTCTCATTTATGATATTATGATACTAATGTTTACGTGAAATTTATGCATTTGAAAATGATTTTTCTAGGGAATTATATCGGAATTAGAAGTAATGAATGACCGACACTCGTATAATTTCAAACAACATAATTTGGCACATCAGTCTAGAAAACTATCGATTTATATTTAAAATTTAATGAACTTATAACTCCATTCCAATAAAACAATTTTATGGGAGCTACCTGAAATATTGAACCAAATTGAGCCAAACAAAAATAATATGTACCAAATTTCATCAAGATATCTCTAAAATTGCAGTCGGACTGTATGTTATAAACATTAGCACAAACTTTTAATAGATAATTAAACTATATTATGGGGAATTTTGAAATACACCTTCTTTAAATTCTTTGCTTTGGATTTTTCATTCTCTTTTAATATTTTAAGCATCTGTGGAAATCTTTCGTTTCCAGACGTATAAAAATATAAGTAAAATATAAAATACTTCATACACACAAATACATATACATATATAACATATGAATGTTGAGTATACACAAAAGAAGTAAAAAGAAAACTAAAGTACAACAAAATACTGCAAATAAGAAAAAATAAGAATTGAAAAAGGAAATGTTATTGTAAATTACAGTAAAACACACGCTCACATACACAGGTATCTATATATATGTGTATGTCTAGTAAGTTTATATTTTTATGTATTTGTGGGTTCTTTTTTCTGCTTGAGTGTAAGGTAAGTCAAGAGATAAATAAATACTACTGTGCTTCATTCACATCCACACAGATATCTAAAGTTTAGATTCTAAATGTGTACTCCACATGATTATGGTTGAATACAACAATATTTTTATTGTGTTTGTATCTGTATGTTTATTTTGTAATTCTATTTTTGTGTTTGTGTGTGTATATTTTCTTATATTAGTTGATATAAATATTTCAAGCATTTCACCCAAATATGCTGCCATTGTTAACTTGAATTACGACATTTTATTATAAAGGTTATATAACATCAACATATATATTTTTTATTTGTATATTAAATATCAGTTATTTTGAGAAATTTTAAAGAATTTATTCTTGTTTCATAATTATCAACATTTTCTTAAAAATAATTTATATGATAAAAATCTTCTACAAAATATAAATTTATCGAAATTTTCTATAAAAGTAAAAATTAAAGAATTTTTCTTGAAATTTACTTAAAAATAAAATTTCCAAATATTTTCAATGAAAAAAAAAATTTCATAAAAATTTTCTTTAAAATAAAAATTTCTATAATGAAAAATTTTTATAAAAAAATTCATAAATATTTTTTTATAGAAGAAAATTTCCCAGATGTATTCACTGGGGTTTAAGTCCATTTCAGGTACTTATTCTGCTAAATCATGATTTTACTCTTTTATATGAATGCTTTTAATCACAATCCTGTATAAATGTCTGCGTTATTTTTCCCTGTATTCGAATTATTTGAACATTCCTAGGGCAAGATATACCCACAAAGTTATAGAACCTCCAGACTTCTTTGCGATAAAAACAGAAACATTTATTTTGATCTGACGAAACAAAAGCCTTTGGAAGTTTACTTGGATCTCGGCAATAGTTTAATAATGCTGTCTTGAATGTTTCCATTATTGGTGTTCTGTAGGAAAAAGATTTCATAACATTTTTCCTTTTTATGAGTTTTGATGAGGTGTTATTATAACTTGTAAGAGTGGACGGTATAAAATTTTCGCTTGAAAAGTAAAAAGTAAATAATTATGAAAAAGATTTTTCTTAAATATAACAAAGATATGCTTTATGATTCATAAAATTATTTATTTTTGGCTATATTTTTTTCCGAACCGATTTTTAAATTTTTGGAATGAATTTTATATAACTTAATATTATAGAAAAATTTCATTCAAATTTATCGATTTATAATTGACAATTTTACGAATGTTCATGACTTGAACTTAGAAGTTGCCTCAAATATCGGTTACAATTTTTTAATATACTAAACCGATTTTGCTGGTTTTAAATAGAAAACTTTAAGGACTGTAATAAATACTCAAGCTAAATTTCATCTGTCAAATATTGTAGATGTGTGTGTGTGCTAAATCACTCAGATTTTGATTTGGTACAAGAAAATATATACATTATTGGGTCTGAGATGATTTCTTCTTAGCATTACACATGGAATGACAAAGTGAATATACCCTCTTCATCAGTTGTGGTGGTGGAAGGTATAAAAATTATTAAAATATTTCAAAGCTTTTAAAGATTTTTAAAAATATTTCATTGGAAACTTAAATCAATACTTTTTAATCTAAATAATGGTTTTCCCCCTCATCAAATTATCAACATCTTTTTTAATAAACTTTAATTCGCCATTTTTGTGAATTTCAACCAAAATCTCTGTAACGCTTTGATACACATAAATCAAATTATGTAAATTTCAGTGAATACTGCGGCAAATACAAAGAACCTCTCGAATTAGTTCTTTTAAATCCATGTAATCTTTATCTTACAAGACGAGTATGTAATTCTTAAGAATAAAAATATTTGTAAATATATGTAGTTGTATGCATGTGCGTATGAATGTATACTAGTATTTTGAAAGGATATAGAGTACAACTTGATTAAATATATGTGTTTATACATATGAATCAAATAATATATCTATATATTATTTTTGCTCAAATTTAGTTTAGCTTCCTTCCTCCCTCCATGACTGCTTTCCTCTTGCCTCTCAGTCTTTCCCTTTGAATCTTGTCTCTATTCTTGTTTAATAAATTTAGCTGTAAATTTGTGGTTTTTTTTAGAGAAGAACGAATATGAAAAGAGAACAGGAAATCATTTAAGAACGAACTTATCTTTATTTTATTCCATCGTTGACATCTTTTTGGAGTCTTTAAATTTCTCTTTTGTAATGTTTATTTATTCATTTTTTATTATTATTTCTCTTTTCTTTATTTCGTTGACTTGCTTTTGTGTGAATGTCTTCGGTTTGCTTTTTCTCTTTTAATACTCTCCACCTCCAAAAGTAGGAAAAGGGTATATTAACTTTGTCATTCCGTCTGCAACGCTAAGAAGATATTATCTTATGTCTTATATTCTTGTATCATATCAAAATCTAAGTCGATTTAGCTATGCCGTCTGTCTGACTGTATGTCTGCTGTTGGCTTTCTCATAGTACAATAATCGACAGAGTTCAATGAAGTTTGGCCTGAGTATTTGTTATTGTCCTGAGAAATTTTCTATTTAAAACCAGTAAAATCGGTTCTGTATAGCAACAGATAGAGACCGATATCTGATATCCAAAAATCATCAAAACTGGTTCAATAGAAAAATTGTTGGGTTTGTGAGTGTATATGTGAATGTGTATGTACGTAAGCTAAATGCACGACACCTAACGTATTTACTATATAGGCATTTGTGGTGAAGGGTTATGATGATTCAGCGTAGTCGAATAAAGCATTCTTACTTGTTTTTCTTATGAATATTAACACGCGCTGTCGGGGAGGCAATAAATATTTATGTATGTCAGACTATAATCAGCCCCAGACTTTGTTTACTTGTATTCCTAACTCAAACGTATACATATCTCCAAACACTTATACACTCATACATACATATTAAAAAATCTTTTTGGTATTTGTATGTAAATGACAGTTTCATAGATTATTGTGGCTTAAAGTGAGTTAGACAGGCGCTTTTTATATTCCCCTCTCCCACAGAATGTGTGAAAATATTCAATAATACATAATAACAACTACCATCAAATCTACACTACAATATTACAACAACGTTGCACTCACACTCACAAATACATAAATGTGGTTTTATTCTCTATTCCAATTGAACTAAATTATGAGACTTTTCTTTACTTCTTTTTTATTTATTGTGTGTGTGTATGTTCCAATAAAAACTATGTGAATGAACTAACGAAGGAATGTCTCTATGACTGAATGAATGAATATCCTTAGAGTAAATTTAAGAGAAAAAAATAGATATTTTTCTTCATCGCATTAAAAGTGCAAAATTCTTCTTCTTCTCCTTCTCTGCCGTCGTCTTCTTGTGCATTTGATACGGGTTAGACAACTTAATCAGACTAAAAGATCATCGTATAGATAATTTTTGTTGTTTTTCAATTTACAAAATGGTTTCCATAATATTTATCCCAAAATTGAATTAAAAGCATGAATTAAGGAAATTTTATAGACACTTGACTTAATTTGGGGAGCAAAATAATAAAAAGCGGGTTTTGTTTGTTAGATATTCTTGTCAAAATAAAGTACTTGACCGTTTAGAAAAGAAGAAATATTACTTTTTCGTATAAAATATTGTCCAATATTTTTGAGGGTATTAGAAGAAGTTAACTGAACAAGGTACGATATTAATCACTATTGAATTTCGGAGGTACATGGAGTCCAGAGCTGCGAGCAGCGCATTAGACCGCAAAGCAGTATATTGTTAGAAACCTTGATCATGTGGACATGCGATAATTTCGAACACACTGCCAAATAACCTTATTAGCCAACGGATCATATTACAATTTATATGAGTGTTGATAGAAGGATCTACACTGATTTACAGTGTTTCAAATGAAATGGATATAAATCTGTAACTTCCGAACGGCTAGTCCGATTTCTATAAAATTTCACCTACACTTCCACAATCACAAAGTGAAATTTCACTGAAATCAGTCAATCCGTTCAGAAGTTACAGCATTATTTCCATTTCATTTTAATTTGAGACACTGTATGATGGTTTCAAAAAGAGCTGTGATGTAGGGTCTGATGCCTGATGTCACTGGAGGACCATATAACTAAATCCCTATTTGTCGGTCACTGCTTAGAAGAATACACTATTTTGGATATCAGACATTACACTACTCTGCTACTACATAGGAAACACATCGGTATGAACAGGCCGGAGATCAAAACAGAGTCAGATACAATTCCGCTTTGTCATATTAGGAACTGTACTTTCACAGACAGGCCAAAAATTGATGATTAGAAATTTTTATAGAAAAAAATTTTAAAAAATTTTCTAACGAGAAACATGTAAGTACCCTATACCACATTGTTGGTTGTAAAATTTGCTACGAAAAAATTATGAACGGTCTCGTATAATTTGCTTTCCTCATTTATGCACTTGTATGTAAGTTTTGGCGTTTATTTATCTTAATTTGAATAAATATTTTTGCAATACCCACGTATATGTGCGATTTATGAGTTTGAAAGTGATATTTGAAAGGGTGGATTTATAGGACCTATGAGACATAATGAACCTATCCTCGTATAATTTGGCACATCATTTGAGAATATAACAAGATCTAGGTTTGCTAAATTTGGTTGAAATCATTTTATATTTAAAAATTTTGTGGATTAAAAACCCCATCCCGAGAAATATTTGTACGGGGCCTTAATGAAATAATGGACCGATCATAACTTATTTCAATAGGCATCGTCATTTGACCAAAATAATAGTACGTGCCAAATTTCATTAAGATATCTTCAAAACAGCTACCTGTACTTTGCGAACAAGCCGGACGCACATGCAAAAATCGTCTCAGGAAGTGTTTTTTAGCCGAACGGTATACTTAAAGGTGGTGATAGGAATAATTTTTCTGCCCTATCAAGTGTGGTGATGTGGGGTATATAAAAATCATAGAAATTTACTTTAGAAAAAAGGTTTATGGAATTTTTCTATAGAACGTCAATTTAATACAATTTTTCTATAGAGAGAATATTATAAAGTTTTTTTCAGAAAATTCTTAAAAGTTTTCTTTTCCATGCAATGATAATTTTTTATAAAAATAAATTTTGCGAAATTCTATTGCTATGAAATTTATATGTAAAAATATGAAGATTCTCTATACAATGAAAAGTTTTTATAAAATTTTTATTACGAAAAAAATTTGTCAAAATTTTTTTGACAAAGAAAAATTTTTTTTTTTAAATTTTCTATAAAAAGTATATTCCTATGTAAAAAAAGTTTCTTAAGAATTTTATATAAAGAAGATTTAATTAAATTTTTCTATAAGCAAATTTTTGAAAAGTTGTCTATAAAAAGGAAATTTCATGAAAAATTTAATGAACATTTTTAATACCTGTAATTTTATATTTATTTTTATCATATTTTATTAAAATTATTTCTCCTCGTTAAACAATTCCAGTTCAAACAAAAAACCGTCAGTAACTTAACCGGAAACTTGCAATTTATTATTCTATTTAACTAAATTTGATTACAGTCATTTTTGTTTTAAATAATTTCTTTGACAAATTTGCAACAATTTGTAACTGATTTGACAAAAAAAAACAAACGAACAAATTCCAAATACTTTATGCAACAAAAATATCTCCTTTCCTAACCTAAAAAAATGAATAAATAAATTGTTGGCTTTTTACCTTTTATTTACATTATTTTCGATCAATTTATTTGCATCCTTTTGTCATGAGGACTTATTTATTTTTGCTATTTCTCCCTTCCTTTTTTAAATATATTTCAACAAATTATATTACAGCCAGAACTCAAATAGTGAGACAGAAATAAATTTCGTTTAAATCCTTTATTATTTTTTTTTAATAAATTTTATTTTTATAACCTCCACAAGTGGTGAAGAGGGGATTAACTTTGTCATTCCGTGTGTAACAGTAATATAAATATGAATTCTTGCATCATATCAAAATCTGGGTCGATCTAGCATTGTCCATCTGTCTATTTTTGGCACGCTCACATTCGCAATAGTTGACAGAGTTCAAGGAAATTTGGCCTAAGTATTTGTTGTAGTCCTGAGAAATGTTCAATTAAAAACCAACAAAATCAGTTTAGTTTACTAAAGATATAGACCGATATCTCAGGCTACCTCTAAGTTCAAGCGAAGAACTTTTGTAAAATATCCAATTATGAATTAAAATGAAATTATGCCGTATATACATCATTACTATTTCAAAATCGGTCCAGAAGAAAAAAATTTAAAGCCAAAAATATAACTAATTTTATGGCTCATTAAGTGTTTCTGTGTTGTATTTAATAAAAACTTTTATATATTTTATACGTTTATGAGTCTACATACGAAACATAATGAATCTACTTCACATGCATTTGTGGCAGAGGGTATTGAGGAATCGGAATAGCCGACTTATACAATTCTTACTTGTTTAGTTATAGTTTTTTTCTAGAATTTTTTGCAACACCATCAACTTTAACAACATGACAGCAACATTTTTCATTTTAACATTCCCCCTCGTATTATACAACAATACTACATCAGTAGCAACAGCAACAAAAACAACAACAGAAAAATATTGACAACATTTTGATATTAGATTAAATTGTATTGCAGTTGCAAAAAAATCTTTAGAAAAAAAGTATTGAAAAGTTATACAAAAGTTTAAAAAACTATAGAAAATATAAAAAGAGAGAAAAACGTTATTATGCGATACTTTTATTCAATACATCATAATTTTATTGGTAGCAGTAACGGTGAAATACTTATATTAAAAAAAATACTTTTTTATGAAAAACAAGTAAGAGTGTTATAGTCCGTCAAGCCCTACTATCATACACCCTACACTACAATATTGGTTATATATGGTAGTTGAATTGTTGAACGTCCCTCGTATAATTTGATTTTCTTATATTTATGTGAAATTAATATGTTTCAATATACATTTTTTCTGGGGAAGCTAGTGAAATTTGTCCGACCCATTTCATCGATTTTGCTTATATTTATCTTTGACTAATTTTTATTACAATATTAACGTATATATGAGATTTATACTCTTCAAAGTGATGATATAACCTATGAGAATGAATGGACCGGCTCTGACATAAATTGGCACATCGTTTTAAAATACATAAGTTCTATTTTTGCAAAATTGTATATTAAGGGCTTTTTTGAACTTAAAACCTCATTCCGGGAGGACATTTGTATGTGAGGTACTTGAAATATTGTACCGAATATGGCCAATTTGAACAGGCTCCAACCACCTGCGGTGGTGTAGGGTGTAAATATAACTGAATTTATTATAAAAATATTTTTGTGTATTTGCTGGAAAAATTGTAACTGTAATGCAAGTAATGGATTATCAATAATAATAACAACAAAAAACAACAACAATCGGTCAGAAAACTAACAACTGTTGAAAATAAGAAAAATTTAATAAACGAAAATATATAAACATTTTCATTTGGAGTAACTCTAAAAAAAGGGGGAAATGCTATCAAAAAAAGAAATTTATTTTTCAAAATGGGGGAGGGGAGCAACTGTTTCTTTTTATAAATTAAATTGTTAAAGGTTTAAAGAAAAGTATAAAGTCAATATTTCATAAAAAATGTCATCAAAATTATTTTTATTTAAAAATTAACAAGAATTTTGTTAAAAAATAATCAAATTAAACAAAAAATCTTAAATTAAACAATTACAATTTTTTCCACAGAATTTATATTTATGAAAAAAATTAAACTCTTACTAAAAATTCAAGTTTTTATTTATATGTTCCTCTTTTAACGAAAAAAATATATATTTATGTAAAGAAATTATTTTTGAATTCTTTTTTATAAATTTAAGATCTTTAATTCACTGAAAAATATATTTTTAGCCAAAAAAAAATCTCTTTCACATTTTTCTCTCCAAATAAATATAATGAAAATTATCAAAGGAATTTTACTTGGTAAAAAAAAATAATTAAAATATTTTCAATATAGTTAATTTCAATAAATTTTTTTATAAAAAAGAATTACGAAAACGAAGTTCTATTTTTTAATGTAAACTAATAAGTTACATATTTTATTTATTAAAAAATCAGTTTTTTACTAAAATTTAAAAGTGTATCTTTTTTAATCATTTTTTTTTATAATTAAAAAAATAAATGATTTGGTACTAAAAATCACAAAAATGTAATTCAATCAGAATTCGCAGAAGAAATTTTCGCATAAACATGAATTTTTATTTAAAATAAACATTTTTCACAAAAATAATTAATTAGTAATTTTAAATTACAATTTTAGAATATATTAAAAATTTTTCGTTATACAAATAAAAATTCTATTTTTTAAAAATCAAAATTTTCGAAAATTCTTTATTTTACGAAATAATCAAAATTTTTTAGTTAAAAAATTTTAATTGAACAAAATTTAAATTTCTCTGATTTATTTCGTTTGACTTAAACTATTTAAAATCCAGTTTTCCAAAATTTCTTTAAAAATCTAAATTTTATAAATACATAGCATATAATTTTTATTAAAATCTTCAAATTTTCTTTATTTTTTTAATCTAAATTTTAGTAAACTTTTTCTTCACAAAAACATAAGTTTTGCTTTTTTAAAATTTTCACAATTTTAAACAAGTAAAAATTTTATTTTTCGTCAAGCCTACACCACATTTTAAATTGTAAATATCTGCTACAAAAAATTTATGAACGACCCTCGTATAATTTGCTTTCCTTATTATTCTTACATGTGCAATATATAATTATGTTACTTACACTTATGCGAAGTTTATGCGTTTCGAAGGAAATTTTTTCTGTAGGGTTATACGGGAATTAGAAAAAGTTATGGATCGACTCTCGTTAAAATTCACATAGCTGCTTTGGCTTACATTTATCACTTAGTTGATTAAATATTTTTACAATAGCCTCGTATTTGTGCGATTTATAAGTGATATTTCGATGAGTGATTCATCTTTTTAAAATATAATATGACATAGTTTTGCAAAATTTGGTTAAAATCGTTTTGTGTTTAGGAATTTTATCGGCTAAAAACCCCATTCCGGGGGGACATTTGTATGGGATCTTATGAAGTAATGGACCGATCATAACCAATTTCAAAAAGCATTTCAAAAGGCATATTCTCAAGAAACTATGTTTGCTGTAAAACAATGTTTAATTAACATTATTTATCTATAAAACAAAATTATAACTGAAGGAATTTAAATTATTTCTATTTTAATTAATTTTACATTGATTTTTTTCCTGTGTGTATTTATATGAAGATACACAATTGTAGCAAAATGACCCAAAAAATAAAATTCTCCAAACTTGCCAACAATACGATCATTTTCCATTGCTCTTCTTCTTTTCCATTACCATCAAATAGATGGTTACAAGAAATACCCTTTTTCCCTATTAATATGATACAGTTACAAAAAGTATATCAATTTCCTAACGATATATTTCCTCTGAAACAATTGTAACTGAATTCCTCTATTACAGTTTTTTCTTTTCAATTTTAGTTCTTTTATCTGTTTTTTCGTCATGACAGCAATTTCGTTTTGACTGTAAATAGTTTTATGCTTAAGTTCTCAACCATTTATTTTAGTTTCTTTTTAGAAAAAATATAAAAGAATACTAATGGAGAGACAGAGGAAAAGAAAAAAAGGAAAATACACATAGTTCTTTATGGTTATTTTATTTCCACATTTTTTCGTTAAAAGTTTTACTCCTTTAAAAATGATACAAAAATATAACGTAATTTCTTCTTCTGTTTTTCTTCCTGTAAATGCGTGTGTTGATATGTGTGTGTGTTTGTTTTTTTACATTTTTAAAAATTATTTCAAATTTTTCCTGAAGTTTTTTCTTGAGATTTTTTTTACTTAAAATGCCAGTCATGCTTAAACATTTCCCAGATGTAGTTTACACTAGTGATTTTGATGAAACTGATTGCAAACGTTTAGTCTTTGACAGACTTTATGTAGTATATACTACTCCTACCACTACAATGTTAGGTTTTTTACATGTATATGTTTTTACACCCCTACATTGTTGTAAGTGTTTTGTGTGTTTGTAAGTGTTGTATTGTGTTGTGTAGGAGTTTACAACTGATCTAATGCCTTTCATTCGTTTACTCTTGTCCATTTCATACATTTTTAGTTTGCGGTTGTCACATGATCTCTTGTTTTGTAATTGTGGCATTAGTCAAGAGAACTTTTAAAAATCTTACTGATGGAATTTTCAATACTTTCAATAGTCTTAATTTTAGTTATTCTTTGTTTCTAACCAAATTGAAGAAGCTTTATCGAACCTCAACACATATGTGGATGAAAGAACATATAATGACTTTATTGAAATTTTAACCATTTTCGGAAACCCTTCCATTAACATTGTTATAATGTTATAATTGTTAACGACACGTGTTTTGTGCTCTTCAATTCTCTTTTAACAAAACCACTGGCTTTAGCTCCAGGTTGTTTGGAGGACTTGCCTTTATTGATACAAATTTCACATTATTGTACCATTTAAGGGCTTGTTTACTATAGTGAAGAGATGCTAAGTCTGGCCAAAAAGTGTTGAATACATTATAAAATCTTTTAAATAAATGCAGCGTTTTTTGTTAACATTTATTGATGTAAATTTTGGTATTTATACACTGAATCAAATGTCGTAGGTGATATTAACGAAAAATTTCCGTAGAACTTTAATGAAAAAAAAAAATTGTAAATAAACATTTTTTACTCTAATTAACATAATTTTTCTTCAAATTAAAGAATTTTCTTCAAATATATTAAAAAATAATAATTTTTTAGTTATATCAACAGATAATTTATTAAATTCTTCGTATTTTGTTAATTTAACTTTTTTTTTGTTAAATAATTTTTTTCTGTCATATAAAATGAAATATGACAAGGGAAACGTAAACTGAATATAGAAATCTAAGAAGGAAAATGTTTAAAAGAACATTCTAATGAATATGATTTGAATTAAAGGAAATTTTACAAATCACAAATCGACGTGCATTAAAAATGTAATTAGCACAAAATTCTCGCTGTAGTAGATCCATAAATAATTTGTAATCATTATTTGCTTAATTTTTGTCAATTTGAATAATGTATTATTCAAATTGAATAATATTTATTCAAATTAACTACATTTTAATTAACGAATTCAAATAGTCATATTGACAATTTTTCATCAATTTGAAGAATTAACAAAAAATTAACGAAAATTCTCATTATGATGAATAAAGGTTGACTGACCTTTAAACTACTTTTCTTCAATTCAACACTCTATTTCGTTGTATTTACTTTCATTATTGATTCAGTGTAGAGCCCGCTGCAACAAATTTGCATCTACATCTTGCTTATCATACTTAGAACTTTTTTCTTAATTTTGACTGGTTTTGAGATTTAAACTTTTCTTCAATATTCCCTCGAGCATCAGCAACATACAATTATTGACCAGTACGTTGCGAAAAATCGATATACGTATGCTTCGTCATTTATTATGCATCAAGAATTTTTTTCTTTAGAAAACTTGATTTAAATTTCGAGGCTCTGTTTAGCCTTGTATATTTTTAAACCTGCATTAGCATTTTCTTTTTGTACCAAATAATCCGAGCACTGAGCTGGCCGGGCTACATTCCTACCGGATGTTTCTATTTCTATTTTTTTGACTTAAGAAACATCATGTGGACAATTCCCGAAACAGGTTAATAACACTAGAAACAGTTTGACCTTTGAATTTTTTGTGGAACTAAGTTGGGTTTTATTGAAAATATTAAATCATTTCATTATGTACTTTAATCAGATTCACTTGTTTGACATTAAACATAATGTTTTACAAAGGTAACTTGTTACAAAATATATCAAATAATAATTTAGTTAAAAATTTTAATGAAAAATTAGAGTTCAAACTTTCCCCATCTCACGCCTTATTATACTCACGTTTCAAAAAATATGGTTTTTTTATTTAAATTTAATTAAAGTTTAAATATTAACGTTATTTTTCAATAAATACAATAAATTGAAATTTTAAGTTCTTCGTGAAATTTTCTCACCCTACATCATTCCGCTAACTTTTTCTTCATAAATTTTCATTGTCTAACGTTTTCCTAAAATTCTTCTAGCAAAATTTATTTCAACGTCTTAAACATTAATTCGCAAACTATCGTTTTGGAGCTTATGCACACCTATGTTTAATACACCTTATTTTTTCAATTTATTGGACATTGGTTCAAAGCTTATAGAGGCTTATTATATTATTTCCAGTTCTTTTATTGCCTAATAATTCGCTTGAACAATAAAATTAGTAAAAACAGAATTAAAATTATAACAGGATCCCTTGTTCCAAGAATAAGGTAATCTGATAGTGTAATTTAAGGGAATAAATGGAAGGATTAAAACACGAAACAAACAAAATAACCAAAAATAAAAAATATTTTAAAATTTCCCAGAAATCGGCAGATTTTAATGCTAAACAATTAATATAACAAAATTAAAAATTTCGCAAAAATTCAATTAAATAAATTTCAAGAATTGAATTTTAAGTTATTAATACTCGTTTCAAATTCAAAATACATATTTGTCATCTGGCATGTTATTTAGAAGCATTTAGTTGTAATCTCTTCAATATGAAGAGTGGGACTGAAAAATTAAAAACACTAGTTTTTCGTTAAATTGTTTAACCCAAGTATTTTTTTATTTTTTGCTTCTAAAATTATTACACAGGTTTGTTTCTTAAGTCAAAATATAGAAAACATTTTTAAAAGAGCTCCCAACTCATCTGGTAAGGAAGCAGCCTGGTTAGCTCAGTACGAAAATGTAAAGCTAATGCAGGCTCGAAATAAATGAAACATCATTTGTTACAATTGGATCCATAAACACCAAAATTTACATAAAGGAACGTTTAAAAATTCGGGGTTACAATTCATTAGACTTAGGATTCAGCACGTTGCCAGGATTTTCCAGGTAAATTCATTTTTGCAAAATCCGGAAAATCTCTATCGGAAATTTTTTGTAATTAATATTTCTTTTTTCTTTTTTGTCATTAATATTTAATATATGCTATTAATTTATTATTAGGAACCACACCGGTATAGAGAGTTCAGCTTAAAAAATTCTCAAGTGTGGAATAATTCCATGCAAAATTTAGCATAAGTTTTTTTCTAATTGTCATAAATATTATAATTTCATGAATATCGGCTTATTAAATATACCTCCTATATAATTCTCCGAATTCCAAAAAACAATTTAAGCTTATAAAACTCTTAAATATGAATATTTCATTGGAATTAAAATTTAAGTTTTTTAATATAGTCAGAAAACTATTAATCTTCTACTCTGAATTTCAAGAATATCGAATCACATTTAACTGGAGAATATTTTAGATTTTGCAGTGCCAAATATAGAATTCAAATTTATTATCACAATAATTTATTACCTAGTTAATTTCCGGATATTCCCACGAATGAGATATTTTTTCTAAAATTTCCGGGTACGAAAGAACTGGGGAAAGGAGAAAACCAAATAACACTTCATGTGTTCACTTATTTTTGTCAGACTTGCCAGCTTTTCCTATAGAAAACAAGCCCTTGAGTGGTACAAGAGAAATAATGGTGCATGTCTACAAAGAGAGGCAAATTCTCCAAACTGCCCGAAGCTAAGACTAGAGGAAATATATGAGGCTCTTGTTAACAGAGAATTGAAGAGCACAAAAAGGTGTCTAAAAAGTGGTATATTTTAAATGGACATGGTCTACCTTTTCGAGCAAAGTTACAGAAACTACTATAAGAAAAGTTCTAAATTTCATCACAAGTAATGAAATTTTTTGTAAATTGTATATAATTTCAATCATTAAACTGTAATTAAGGTTCGAATTATTAAATTTTATTCACTCTTAAAAAACTAATCTTAAAAACATTCAAATCAAATTCATAATTTGATATGAGTGCAGGAAAAGTGACTTAATTCAATAATCTAAATGACTAATCTGAATAATTTTCTAATAATTTTTCAAAATAACTTTTGTGAAATTATAATCATAAATAATATAAATTTTCACTTTTGATTATTTTGATTTTTTATAAATTTTTGTTAATTTCAGGTTTCTTTAATTTTCTATTTATTTTATTGTTCAACGTAAAATTCAAGGGCTTAAAATTATTGTAACATTTGCATTTCTTTATCATCAGCAAGTCTGAATAAAAGCACGCGATTTTTCATTTCCAATTCATTATCAGGGGTAAGTACATTACAGTGCATTACAAAATCCACAATTATACAAATTTATTACAGAACTTTAGACACACAACATAAAATATTTTAAATACATCTGTAGTTGTGTTGTTGTTACTTTTTATTGCAATTTTATTGAATTGAAAGAAAAGAATAAATGTTAAAGAAAAAGGGATGTTAAAAAATTTCATTCATGTTAAAATGTGCTAAACGGTTAACAGTTTGTAACACTTTCAAAAAAAGTGGGTTAAATAATTATAAGCTTTCACTCTCTTTCTCTCTCTTTGTACGTTGTTTAGTATTTTTTAGCTTGCTCTTTTAATGTAAACATTGCAATGACTGTTCAAAAAAGCTTTTGAAATGTGTGTTACTGTTAAGTAACAGTGGGATAAAATTGTTTTAAAACTGTCAAAAATTTATGTTTTTTTATCAAATAGATTATTTCAAATACTTTGTAACCATTTTTATATATGATTGAATCTACATACTTTTTAATAAAATATAAAAATCTTATACATCGCATTAGTAAGCAGAATTTGTAGTCAAATTTCGCGAGTTAGGAAATCTATATATGTTAAAGAAAAGTTCAGAAATCAAAAGCAGTCAAATTTTCCCTTAAAATTTTTAATATGGAAAGCAGTATGCAGTTGCGGTGTAAGAAGCCAATCATTTGTTACAACGAGATCTATAAATAGTTTAAATCAAGGAATGTTTGTATACATTCCATTTTATGTGTCCATTCATAACTCTTATGGTTTCTGCACGGGGAAACGTTCTCAAGATTTTCCCGGAAATTTCATTATTTTAAATCTCGAAAAATTTCTATCGAAAATTGTTTGCCTCCATGTGTAACTCCAGAAAGAATCAACTAAGATCCAATGAAATTTTGACAGATTGTTTGTCATTGATCTTAGCAGTTTCTTATTAAAAACTACATTATGCTATATCGCTTTCATAGCAAAATGGTTATAGACTGATATCTGAGACAGAATTTGGAATTTTGCGAGTCTGGAAATCTTTTGGGCACTTCAAATTTAAACCGACATTAAAATTAAAATTACGAAAACACAGAAACGAAAACAAAATTAATTAAAGTTTTATTTTACAACACACTTTTTCAAACGACCGTATTTTCATTTCACAGCACATTTTTGCAAACGGCCGTATTTTATTTCACAGCACACTTTTTGCTAACGTCCGTATATTCAGTCAATCTTATTTTTAAGTAGTGCATACTTATTTTAAGATCATGTTTTCTGTATATAATTCACTTTTTGGTAACGACCGTTTTTAATTTCACAGCAGACTTTTGTAAACGTCCGTATTTTCAACATATGCATATCAAACTTTTTTACAATCGAACATAGTGAACAGCAGGGAATCAATAGTTTTATTTTCGATTTTAATAGTGTTAAAATACCCATAAAAACATATCATATCATGTCTTATCGCTATATATTAAATTGTTTCACCTTTTATGTCCAGAAAGTGCTACTTAAAATTAATCCAGAGTTTCAATACATTGAACCGCAGAAGTAAGTTACTTGCTAAGATAATAGGTGATGGAGAAGAAGTAGATAAGCTTTTAAAAAAGCCAATCAATCAGAAATGAATTTATGTTATAATCGCAATATTGGGGCGAGCTATCTCAGACTGTATTGGTTTAAGTTGATAAAATACAGTCTGTGGTGATGACAACATTCCACTAATCGAATTGATTCAAAAATGCATTGTAATGAAAACCTGCACCTAAATCTAGCTCTTTTGGCAGAAATAAACTGTTTTGAACCATAAAATTTTTAATATTATGAACTACGACTTTTTTCTACTTATACTATTTTTACGATTCTTGGAACAGCATTAAGACGCATTAAGTCAAAGTTTAATCATATTTTCATCTGATAACTAGTTTTTGAAAAATCTACAAATGTTTTTTACCTTAAATTCGAGGATGTCGCAAATATTATTCTATAACAAACTACTGGAGCAAAAACAAACAAAATTTTATCTGTTTCCAAGAGACAAACGGACAGATGGGTTGGAATATAAGTACTTAATGGAGTTTTAAGTAATTCCAACCTATGGTGAGGGTATATACGATAAACTGATGAAAACCTTATAACTTTTGCTACACTCTGTATATTATCAATATGGATAAAATAAATAAAAAGCTCTTTTTAAAAAGTAGAGCTAAACAAATAAATAACAGCATCTTCTTCAACTGATTATAAGTAAAAATATCAGAAGAGTTAGACAACATAAAAGTCGCGTATTCTTTTTCTATACCTCCTGTAACGATTAAGCTGGAGTATAAAAACAACATGGACAGGAAAACCTTCAGCTTTTGCAACTTTGTATATTAACATTATAAATAACATAAATAAAAAATATAAAGAACTTAATGTTAACAAATAATAGTATGTTCAATTAATTAATTATAAACTAGATTGTATATAAGTCGCGTATACTTTTTCTACCAATTTTTGGTTTGCAGTACAAAAACTGCTGCATGCTTAAACTTAAACTGTTTTCCAAAAAAATGAATTGATGCTGTAAAGAATAAAAAAACTGTTTAGTCTATTTAAAATCGTTGTGGTATTTCTTAATTACACCTTTTTTTGTGCTGCATTATAAATTTTCGCATTTTAAGTTTCCTTCATTGAAATGCAACCACCCTCATATACATACATATGAACATGAGTTTTGTTGATTATCAAAACAATGTCATCAATTTAAAATATTAATTTCTTTAACACGTACTACTGTTTTCACTTTAAATCAATTCTAATCTGTCTGTCAGTCTGGTTGTCTGTCTGTCTAATTGCTCTTAGAGTTTCTAAAGAAATACAATTAATTTGTTTTGTTGTTGTTTTTTTTTACTTTTTTACTTCTTTTTCTGCTACAGATGGATAAAGTTTCAACAATTTTTTTAAAAAAGAAAGTTTATGACACATTTCCTTCTATTCCGTTATCGAACGAAGAAGAGTGTGGAACATTATTATTTGTTAATAATTCAAAAGTTTAATTTTTTTGTCGCATCCTTGTTTAAAATCCTTAAATATGATTTCCAGCCATGAATCCATGAATGAATAAACGAATGAATGACAGCGAATGTAGTAAAAGTGAATGAATAAATGTTTCACTTGTGATTTAACTTGTACTTGTTGGAATTATTATCGTCATCGGCATCATTATTATTGTGAAAATAACAAGGAGTAGAAAAAGTTTTGCGTTTTCGCAACAGTTTTCCTTCTTTTTTTATGAATCTCTAGGCAAGCAGAAAATTTGTTTAAACAAATAATAAATAGAACAGTGGGGTTAAATGGAACAGGAAATTAAAAAATACGTTACATAAATATATGTAAATAAAAACGAAACCACTAAACTTAGTGCTTTAGTTTCATTAACGTCTTTATAGTTCTTTCTGTAACCTTGCTCGAATAGGAAGTCCATTTCCGTTTAAAATCTACCACATTTTGGATATCTTTTTTGCGCTGCTCAATTATTTTTATCAAGAGACCAATATTTATCCACTGGTCTTTGCTCACGGCAATTTGGAGGATTCGCCTCTCTTGGTACAAATACTTTATTATTGCTCTTGTGCCACTCAAGGGATTGTTTACCGTCGTAACAGGATGCCAAGTCAGGCCAAAAACAAGTGGACACATTGCGAAGTCTTATCGAATCGAAGCAACATTTTAAACATTTCTTAATGTAAATTTCAGTATTTGTAGCATTTGTAACAAATGATTGGTTTCTTTTGTCACAACTGCATATTGTATATTATACGTAATTTTTACTACTTTTGGGTCTATCCCCACTTCTAATGTGTGGGTCTATCCCCACTTCTAATGGGCATAAAAATTGTTAGTTTCATTAAAGACAATTTAGGCTTTTTAAATTTTAACTTCTTAAAGCTTTTCAATAACTTTTTGCCCACTGTATTTAATAGCAAAAACACGTCGGAAATAAAGCGTTAAAGAATCATCATTATTTTTTTGTAATTTTCATCTTAAAACAAGAAAATAACTTGTTGTTTTAAGCGACACCAAATGTTTTTTAAAAAAGTCTATAATCTAAGGGAAATCATGGAACATTGAAACTTTTTTAAAAACATTCAATATTGTTGTATGTTGTAATTATTGTTGTTAAAAAAATGTGTGTTTGTCTTGTTTTTAAAACTTTTTTCATAAACGAAGTGTAATTATTGTCAATTTACGTTAAATTTAGTAAAATACACAAAAATAAATGACAACAACAACTTCAACAAAACAAAAATCACAATCTACACATGTGTTGCATCTAAGTCAAGTATAATGAGGTTCCACCCACATACCCACAAATTCCTTTGATTATTGAATGGTTTCTCTAAATACTTTTTAGGAAGTTTCACAGCTTTTTTTTCATTAGAAATTATTTTGGCTGGTGTTTTTTTATACTCGTAAAACTTTTTAAAGCACCAAAGAAATGAAGAGAAAAATATGAACAAATGCTTTAGTCGGCTGTGCCGAATCTTTAATACCCTCTGCAATTATCAATTAACGGCACTACGTTAATTATATACGTTAAGTATATACCTTATGGATGATATACTCTCTTCGCCACTTATGGTGGTGGAAGATATAAAGATGGTTGCAGAAAAAGATTTAAAGGAGTAAAAGATTTAAAGGAGTAAATAAAATCACTTCAAAAGATTTGTGTTTTTCAAAATAAATAGAAACAAGTACGAAGGTTGTAGTTGGTCAATCCCGAATATGAAATACTCTGCGCCTCATTGTTGATTATCAATAGTACCTTCAGACCATCGTATAATTTCCTTTTTATTTCTGCTAAAGTGTTATACATGAATATGATGTTAACATTTGTGTGGTATTACATGCGAACTATGAGAAATTATAGGCCAACCCTCGTAAAATTCCGAACATCGATTCCTGTTTTTATTTATCTTTTTTAACTACATATAAATACATTATCAACGTATAAATAAGTATTATTTATTATAAATTAATATTCGGAAGTGAATGTTGTATGGTAGCTATATAAAATAATGGACCGATCCTGACAAAATTTTACACCTTTTTTAAGAATATTGTAAAACTTATTAGAGCCAAATTTCATTAAAGTGGTTAGATATTTATGGACTAAAAGCCCTTTTTTAGGGAATATGTTATTAAATATGAAACAATGGTCCGATCATAACCAATTCTAAAGACTTCGTCAATCATTGGTTACCATATCGCCTCTGCGCAAAGTTCATTCTCATAACAATTGGATCTTCATTCGGGAACGATCTTAGTTACATTTGGCCTAAGATTGTCAACCCAGCAACAGCTGTATCAAATGAAAGTGTCTTCCCCAAGAAAGAACTATCGGGTACAGTCGAACTGTTACAACAACTTCGTCCCTGAGCCAAAATTAAACTATGTGCCAGTGATTCTAAGACGAACTATATACTTAAAAATGGTGTTAGCACTATTTTTTCTGCCAGATACAAACACCTGAACAAACTCATAATATCCTATTCAGTGATGAGGATCGGTGATCTAAAATTTAGTTCATTATATAGCGACTATTATAAAATATGGACTGATGTTTTCAAAATTCACCGTAAATTTTTACGCCAAAATTATTTAAAAGATTTTTCAACTTAAAACTATTTTCAGAAAAATGAGGACTTATATAGAAGCTTTAATCTAATGTTGACCGATATTAATTCATAAGCATTAGTCTAATTATGATTGATATTCATAAAATTAACATTTTTAGGTTAAACAAAATATCTACAAAATTTGGATTGAATTGGTCCAAATTTCAAAGTTTCCTAAGCTGAAAACCACATAGAATAATTAGAAAACTAACTGTGTTGAATTTAAATAAAATCGATCCATGTTTAAGAGTTTTTGAGCTTAAAATATGGAACCCATATTCGTTAAATAAGTTCTTTATTGAATTTAGAAAAAATTGTGCTGAATTTCGGACAATATATAGTAGTTTTATAAGTTTAAAATATTATTCCTTATATGTAAGTTAGATCCCAGAATAATCAAATTTCTTGGGGTTTACTCGTATAACGAAATAAACAAAGAATACAAAACATGGACTGTATCAAAATTGTGCCTAAAACTTTTTTCTGTTAATGCGATTTCAATGATTTTTGCATGATGATGAATATTTATAACCTTTCGGATTATCTAAATACTTCAGTTGAATTACTCACATATCGGACTATAACTTCTTTGTTACAATATAGCTTGAGCGCCTTGAACTCGATTAATTAATCTTGGAGTGATAATGTTCCCAACAGTTAGACATGCAAACAAATGGGCCCAGTTTTTGATTTGTTAAAATCGCTTCATCTGTTTTACTTTGACTTTGTGTAGCTTTAAATGGTATTAGCAACAATTCTTTTAATATTAATGACTTAATAATAAAAATAATAAAAAACGCGGCAAAAATATGGTTATCATGTTTTCATTCTTTTTTGTTTACTTTCATTCCATCTTTTACTTCTTCGAAATCAATTCTCTTTCTTTTAAATCTTCCAAAAAGAGTCATAAAAAGCCTTAATAAGATTTGATAAAGTTGTATATATAAGAATAAAAATAAAAAATCTCTCAAAATAAAAGGTCAAATCGTTAAGAAGACACCCAGTCAATGTCTAACACCTTCTTTTAAATCCCTAAATACTTTTTTTCTCATTTAAGGGTTTTCGCTATATTAACAAGAAAAATATTAATTTACGTACATTCACCCGCTTCCAAGGGAGATTCTATTTAAAAAGGTCAGTTTAGAAATTTTTCTATTTACTTAATTGAATAAGAAACTGCCAGCTGTTTAATTTTTTTTTGTTTTAACGCCATTTGGGTCACTAAGAATGTAATAAAAATAATAAAATGTATTTTCTCAGTATGGTAACGTTTGTTAAAATCTTTGATGAAATAAATTTTTATTTTATTGGGAATTTTTTAAGACATTTTGCTAATAACTATTTTAATATTATTTAGTTTTTAGTATTAACAGGCGTATTAAAAATAAATAGCTTAATATCATGAAAAGAATTTTTTAATTGGAGGTAAGAAGTTATTGAAAATTTTTTTTTCAATTTCTGAAATCGAAATCAAATCTCGTATGAAATATGTAGTGTGAAAGTATGAAATAAGTAGTTGAAATTTTTCCGGATTCCTATCCAATGCAGTTTTATATTTCAAACCACCTATATCAGTCTAAAAAAAATATAAACCGATATCTAACTCAACCTCAAAAAATTTGAGAAAATTTAAAAATATTTCAATAAAATTGTGAATAATAGTATAATAATGATAATAGCTCCGGTATTAGACCTCCTCCAAGCTTTTTTTGTATTGAAGGTTATTTAAGATTAGACCGATTAAAAAATTCTTGAATTTTTTTTTATGTTATAAAACCTAAAGTATCCAACCGATTTTTAATAAATCGTACAGATTTATTAATAAACTGTTTTCACTCTGAATCACTTTGTGAGGCCATTTAAGAATATCTCGTTAAAAAATATTGATAAAATTTAAAGCTGTTATTTTCCTTAATTTACGCCTGTTAAAATTTGTGTTCATTGGTTCATTAAACTTCGGAGTAACATTTTGGGGGCAAATAAAATTTTGATGGATGGACTTCTTTAAATTGACTCTAGGTATGAATCTGGATCGATCGGTGTATTTAAATGTGATGATAGCACTAACCATTTGATGCATAATACCAAACGTCAATGTTGGTCCACAATGGAACACACCATTTATACAATATCTAATAATAACTACTAACTATAATTATTTTATTTCATATTAAAATTTACTAATATTTAAAAATTTTAGGACGATATAGATTTTACTAGAGACAGAAGAACAATTTCAAGTGTTAGTGAAACGCCAAAACTGAATGATCTAAAGTATTCCTCCATCGTATCAAAATCATAGTTTATTAATCTTATCCGTCTATTTAATGGAAACATTCTCACGGTCCAAAAATAATCCGAATTCAGATTGTTTATTATTGTCCCAAACAATTTGCTTCCTAAAATCAGTTAAAGTTGGTACAGAAACAAAAAAGTGACAGATCGATATCTGAGACAACTTCGAAATTCAGACAAAAAACTTTGTCGACTTTTAAAAAACTATTAATTAGATTAAAATAAGTTCTTATTATAGCTACTAAATGCATATAATTATTATTCCGAAAATGAGCAAAATAGGATTAGTTGAAAAAAGTTGTAATCAAAAATATATTAATCGATCAATCGATCTAAAATAGAACTTCTTTTAATTAGTGTAGACTATTGATCGGGCAAACCGACAATTTCTTTCTTTCTTTCTTTCTTTATTTATTTATTATTTATTTTATTGTTATAAACAATTTAATATTTAATTAGTACCGGTTAATGTAAGTTAATTTTGGTACTTTTCTTGAAACTTCAGATAGTACCTTAATATTAGCATATGCCTTATAAAATTTTCTCCATCTCTAATGGTCAGTGCCCTTTAAAACATTTTTTATTCAAAAACCGCTATTCAAGTTTTACATTTACTTTTGTTAGGTTAAAATTAAAACAACTTTAGGAAAAATTAATACAAAATGAAAAACTTTAGATTTTTTATAATATTAACAATAATTTTTTTAAATTGTTTAAATTTAATACAAAGTGATGGTAATTATTAAAAAACAAATTACAAAAATATCTTTATAAAAAAAAATACTGAAAAAAAACTAAAAATCCTTTTAAGAACTACTTGAGCTTAATTGTGTCGATGAAAGCAATTGTAAGCAATTTCAACACTCTGGCATTAAATCCACGTGCATTGAAGAACAATGCCAATGCACCAGCAGTAATGGCGACCGCGTTAATTGTCAACCGCTGGTAAGTTAAAATTTAATTACATTTCGCTAATTTAAAAAAAATCTTTATAAAGAATTAAATATATTTTCTGCAATTTGATATCTTAAAGAACCATAAAATGAACAATATTATTGGTGGACCATGTCCTTGCCCACAACCAAATGCTGAATGTGATGCGCAACAGGAAATCTGTTATTGTATCAGCGATTATATGCCCAGCAGTGATAAGCGACGTTGTATACCGAGTAAGTAATAAATGTTATAAATGATAATGATTGAATGAATATGTTCATACATTAATACATATGCACATTGTACGGTAATGTTGTATGTATAGTTGGATAACTCTTCCTAAAAGGTTAACGGAATGAATAAACTTTACACAAATATGTTCATATAATTAATTAAATGTCATTAACAAAATATGTCACTTTTAATGTCACACTTATGTAAATTACACAGTATGGGCAAAAAAGGACTATTTAATTTGAAATCGTATTAATGGAAAAGGAGTTATAGACTTTTGATACATACGACAATCAGTGTGTCATATAGGATTGCTATATTCCTTCCCAAAATATCGATTTAAGATTAAAAAAAAACTCTTAAATACGGAACGATTCTATAATATTTTGACACAATTATTATTTTTTAACTGCCTTTAACATATGTTACTAAATTGACGAATATAATAAGTCCATACTTGATTATAATGTTCATAAAAGACCCTTCTCCAAAGAACTTATAATACTCTTAAATATGAATCGATTCTATTCAAATTCAGCACATTTACTTTTATAACTGTTTTAAATGTAATTTGAGAATATATACTCATATTTGGTTATAGATCCAATATAAGTCCTATTCTCGGAATATTGATATTAATTTAAAAACTGTTAAATATATTTACATATGTAATATATATAACAAAAAAGTTATAAAGCAAGTATGGACCTCTCATATGTGGTCCCTTCTCGAAATAAAGTTTTAAACCTATAAAATTATTAAATGTGAATCGATTCTATTGATTAGATTATATATTATTAGATTATTATTAGATTCTATTAGATTATTATTAAGATTATCAAAATATATGTATATAATTATCAGTTCTATATATAAAGTCCCATTTCGGAATCGGATTTGACTTATATTGACCAATTCATTTGATATTCGATCCAAATATTTGTCTTTAACAAATTTTTTACTAAAAAATATTTGCTTAGGACTAAAAGATATGACGAACTTCTAGATAATTGAACCGAATTATCCTTAAGCGTCAACATGGATCTGCTTCCCTTATAGTAACAGGTCAAGCAATGTTTTACACAGTTCCAAAAGGTGACATGAAAAAGTCTGAAGGGTTATAATCTATTTAAAATAAAATCTCTAGTAAGATTTCAAACATATAGAATTTTCCTTAACTTTCAAATGTTTCGATCTCACATTCAGTATGAAATGATCTCTTCTTATATTCATAATAGATCAAAAAAAATGATTTAAAATTAAATCTTTGTTTTCATATTTTTTTGCCCATACATTTTATATATACTATTTGCATATAATTTACAACTGATTTTTATTGCAAGTATAGAAAAGGTTGCACTAGGTGAGAATTGTGAACTGGATTCACAGTGTCAGAAATCAGATTATAATGCCATTTGCCACGAAACAAAGGAATGTATGTGTATGGATCAATTTATCAATAACGAAGGCAAATGTAGTTCCATTGTAGGTGAGTTAACAAATAAATGAAAATGATATCTTTACCTGAAACAATTTAAAAAAAATCTTTATTTTCAATTAACTTAACTATTCGAATAAAATCCCCACTAGGCAACAAATCTATTTGTTCAACCGATGCTCAATGTTTGGAAAAATATGGTGACAATTCAATGTGTAGCAATATTACCCAACATTGTATTTGTGCACCAGATCATTTCTCCTCTATCGATAATTCACACTGCTTGAAAACAGCGAAATATTTGGAAAATTGTATTGAAAATATGCAATGTATCGGTACTATGGGACCTGGAGGTAAATGTTCCGAAAATGTTTGTCAATGTTCAGAAAAATATTTTGTTGAAGAGGAAAAAAATGAAGAAGGCGTTTTCGAAACGAGATGTACAGCAATCGTTGAACGTGGTCATTATTGTCGTCTCGACGAGGATTGTTATCAACGTCAATTAAATGAATCGGAACAATCAATGGATTGTATTTATGGTGAATGTAATTGTAAAATCGGTTTTAACTCATATAACGACGGTGATTGTATCAGAGGTGCAGCGGCTGGGAGTAAATCTTTAATGGGTTTAAATTTTATACTTGTTCTTGTAATTTTTGTAAATAAATATTTTTAAAATGCAATTAATTGTAGAATGTAAAAAATTTAAAATGTAAATGTGAAAAAAATTAAATTAAATATGTAAATAAATGATTAAATTGTATATTTTAAAAATTTGGAATTTTAATCTTTTAGAAGATTTTTTTATCAAATGTTGGATGAAATATTAATTTGAGAATATTTTGAAAATACTAGACCCAAAGTTTTATAAGTTTTTTAAATGTTTTTTAATGTTCTGGCGAAAGAGAATATCGTATAATTTCAAATGTAGAAATTCGATTGTCTGAAATAATGTATGTCGTAATTAAGTTCAGATGAGATGGTTAATTAAACAAGTATTTAAACTCGTTTAAGTTATATTCCTAAAGTAACTTATTCAAAACTTCATATTGCTTCGATGAATTGACCACATTGGGCTGGTCCTGAATAAGGTAGATTGTCATAAAAATTAAGTTTCGTATTAAAAAAATTATGGACCGAACCGCCTATAATTTCGCAAAGTGGTTTTGTCTTATATTTATCGTAATTTGACTAAATACTTTTACAATGCCCACGTACATGTCCGATTTATAATTTCAAGATGATAAAATTTTAATAATGGTTGTATGGGACCTAAGAGAAATAATGAACAGTTGTATGGGGCCTATATAAGAAATGGACCGATCATAAACCAATTTCAATAGACATTTTCCTTGAGTCAAAATAATAGCACGTGCCGAATATCATTAAGACGTCTTCAAAACTGCGTCGTGTACTTTGGAAACAAGCTTTACTTGGGCAGCCAGCCGGACGGACATGCTTAAATCGAATCAGGAAGTGATTCTAAGTCGAACAGTATACTTAAATATATCTCCCTCTCCACTGGAGTATTGAAGGATTTCTCTTGGCACATATGGCACATTATTGTTGTTATCACAATGATATGGTGCCAAGTCAGGCCAAAAATAAATGGACACGTTATGATGTCTTGTGAATGGAATCAACTATTTTTTAAACATTTTTTGATGTAAATTTTGGTATTTATAAAGCAAATGATTGGATTGTTTTCCGCAACTCCACGTTGCTTGTCATTTCATGTACTTTTCTTCAAAATTTCCTCGAGCATCAGTAACATACAGTTCTTGACCAGGAAGTTACGAAAAATCTGCCAGAACATACGTTTTTTATCCAATATGCAGCAAGTATATATATTTTTAACTTAAATTCAATTTCCGTGCTCTGTTTTTGGCCTCTAAAATGCATGTTTTTTAGCCTCCATTAACTTTAACTTCTCGTACCAAATAGTCCGTTTACTGAGCTAACCAGGCTGTCTTTCTACTGCACAAGTAAATTTTAGAAGGATCAAGCAATATTTTTTATATATTCTATATATAATCCACGAGATGTGAGATTTCCGAAATTCCCAGATCAACAAAAAATCCTAAATCGTTAATGGCTTGAGAAAATTTATTAATAATAAAAAATAAATATAATTAAAATAAAATATAATTTAACAAACGAACATAAAAATAAAATCTAAAATCAAATTGTTAGAGTTCCACTATTTCTTTTTTCCACGTCCACCCGCTTTAACAGCAGCGGAAGTGGTCGGAGTAGGTGCTTTTTCTGCAGGTGCTGGAAAGTCGATTTTCTTTTTTGTTGCTGTAGCTGTAGTTTTAGTCTTTTTCATTGTTTTAGGACGAGGAGGCGTGGGTCTAACAACTAAATTAATTGATTTTCTTGATAACTTAGTTTTAGCTTTAGGCTTTTCCATTTTAGGTTCGCCTTTAGTTTCCGAAATTTTGCCACCTTTATCCAATTTTGTTTTTTTAGCTGGTTTTGCTTTAGCCCCCTCTGAGGGTTTCTCTTCCTTAGGCCTTTTAGCAGTTTTAGGCTTTTCTTTTATTTTCTCATTGGACTTTTCGTTGGTAGCAGATTTTTTCTCTTTTGGTTTTTCGGTTTTTGACTGTTGTTTTTTCTAAATGAATAAATATTATTTATAATATTTTTTATAATTTAACTATAAAAATTAAAGTTTAATTTACCTTTTCTTTTTCCAATTTTTTCTTCTCCTTTTCTTTTTCTTTTTCCTTTTCTTGTTTAGCTTTTAGTTTTTCTTTCTCCATTTGTTTTTTATTTATCTCATATTTTTTGGTCAATTTAAAAGATCGTTTGATCTGTACCATTGTACCATCTGCCAAACAATTATTTATATAACGTTTCATTTGTATTTTTAAACGTTTCTCATTAATTTCGGGATTTTTATTTAAAATGTATTTCTTAATGGCCTCCATGGATGAGCCTTTCTTTTCTTTAAGTTCTTTTATGGCCTCATATACATATGCGGCAGTATTGTACTTTTTGCCACCGCCCGGTTTTTTCAATATAATTTTTTTATTTCCTCCACCCAACGATTGACGTTGTAAATAATTATTTGCTGCATTATTTGAGACATTTTCTTTTTCATCATCATAATCTTCATTATCGTCTACTTCATCACCCTCGTCATCATCTATCTCATCTTCTTTTTCGTACTCCTCGCCCCCCTCGTCTTCATCTTCATTATCATCGACCTCATCTTGTGATTGCTCTGGAGAGGGAAAATAAATATATCCGAATTTCTTATAAAATATTATACCAAACTTTTTTTTACCTTCTTCTAACTCCTCATCATCTTCATCGTCAGTTCCAGCATTATGGATTTGATTGACAAATTTCATTTTGTTTTTTTTTTCTTTACACAAATTAATAAATTATTAAAATTGATAATATATAACTGACACACTAGACTATAATATCAAACTAATAAGAAGTATATTGATTGCGGCATATAAAAATAACGGTATCCATTTATTTTTTTAATCATATACTGATCAGTGATGAATAGTATTTAATTAATGGTACCATATATACCTTATATATGTCTATATATAGTACTATATGACTATACCACCACAAGTGGTGATGATGGTATATTAACTTTGTCATTCCGTGTGTTATTCCAAGAAGGAATCATCTCAGACCCTACAATGTATATATATCATTGCATCAAAATCTGAGTTTATTTAGCTATGTCCG
Organism: Cochliomyia hominivorax; assembly: GCA_004302925.2. Classification (NCBI taxonomy): domain Eukaryota; kingdom Metazoa; phylum Arthropoda; class Insecta; order Diptera; family Calliphoridae; genus Cochliomyia; species Cochliomyia hominivorax. The sequence goes on from PYHX02000467.1 coordinate 104,158,850, forward strand.
TCTATCTGTCTGTCTGTTTAAAACATTCTCACGCATAGAATAATAATCAGAATTCAATGAAATTTGGCCACATTGCTTGTAATTGTCTTCGAAAAAGGATCTTTTCTATTTTTTCCAACAAAAGATAACTATTTTATATTGTTGTATAGTTTTTATCGTCGTTCAAAAAATTATCAAAATCGAACCGAATGAAAAAGTTATAGGCGGAAATGTGAAAAATTTTGACACACCCAAAGACCTGCTTGCAGTATGGGTCGCAATTTTTAAGATAATTTTCGGAAATTTGCCACATATATTTATTTTGATATAATTATAAATCCAAAGAAACTAGATTGTGCTGGGGCCATTATTTGACGTAGCTCCCATATAAGGCTGCTATATGGTTTATAGGTTATAAAGCTAATAAATATAAATTTCTAAATTTATGTTGTTAATTTTGCCAATCTCTGTCCATATTTTGCTATAGCTTCCATATAACCCTCCTTTACGGAAACGAACAAATTAAATTAAAATTCGATTAATTTATATTTCGCTATAGCACCCATATTAGACCACACACAACAATTATTTTTTAACTAAACGGATTTGAGCTTATAAAACTGTAACTGTCTTCAATACATGTTATTAATCTAACCAATAACGGTCCATATTTTGCTATAGCTTTCATATAAGTATTTAAATTTTTTTCTTAACATTACTTTTTAGTAAAATGGGCCATTAAAATCTATTGTTCCGTAGCAACATTTGTAAATAATTTAAAAAATATGTTGCCATATTTCACTATAATTTTTTAGTGGCCTTTTCCCGTATTCGGCGTTTAAGCTAAAGAGCGAATAAGTTTATGATGTAATTTTTTCAACTTATGCTAATTTTTGCATACTATTCGTGGTGGGGGGTATTTAAAATTCGGCACAGCCGAATATAGAATTCTCACTTGTTATGGTCCCTTTTTTCTCGGTTATTTTCTCCGGGAATTTTCAACAAAACTTATATTTTAAGAGTTTCTTATGAAAAAATGCTTGAATTATTATAAAAACAAGTACGAAACCTATATTCGGCTCAGATAATCAAATATGAGTCGATATTCTTGAAATTACTTTAAGTATAAATTAAGTAGCCCTTTCATTATTTTTATGCTTAACCCTCAGTTCTGGGATGCGGTCTAAAATGGACATTATAATCAAATATGAACCGATATAATAAAACACATTTTTGGACACCTTTTTAAATTCTATTCCACTGGTCTTAACTCTGGGCAGTATGGAGGATTTGCCTTTCATTATTTTTCTTGTAATACAAGAAAAATAATGAAAGGCACCGTAGTGATAGGATGACAAGTGAGGACAAAAAAAAAAATAGACGCATTATGAAGTCTTATGAATGGAAGCAGCCTTTTTTGCAAACATTCCTTGAAGTTCATTTCGACATTTATAGACTCTGTTCTTTCAAAAACTTCTTCGTATAGCAATGTAGTTGCGTCAAAAGAAGCCAATTATTTGTTACAAGGAGTCTTTAAATACGAAAATTTACAACACGGAATGATTACAATAAAAAAGTCTGCTTCCATTAATAACACTTTATTATGTGTCCACTTATTTTTGGCCTGATTTGGCGTCCTGTTTCTATGATAAACAAGCTTGAGTGGTAGAAGAGCAATTTTGTGGTGTTTGTTCCAAAAGAGGTAAATCCTCCAAACTCCCCAGAGCATAGACTAGTGAGGATATAATAAACTCTTGAGGAGCATAAACCGAGATGTATTATCTGTTCGAGAAAAGTAACAGAAAGCACTATAAACAATTTAATGGAAAGGTTTCCCATTTCACCACAAGTGATTAAAACTATAAACGTAACACAAAGAAGGAATCATATAAGACCCCATAATGTTTATATATTATTGCATCAAATCAAAATCTGAATTGATTATGCTATGTCCGTCTGTCTGTTGTTTGCACTCTCACATCAGCAATAATTTTCAGAGCTCAATGATATTTGGTCTAAGTATTTGCTATTATCCTCTGAGGTTTCCTATTTAAAACTAGAATAATCCAATTTGTATACTAAAAGACATAGACCGATATCCGAGGCAACCTCTAAGTTCAAGCAAAAAGCTTTCGTAAAATTATCAATTGTTCAATAGAAAACAAATCTAGAGCCAAAAATATGACTAATTTTAAAACTTTTTGATTGTTATTATTATTGATATTTAAGAAAAACTTTTATATATTGTAGACGTCTGTGAGTGTAAGTATGAATGTGTATGTACGAAACATAACGTATTTACTTCACACGCATTTGTGGTGAATGGTATGGAAGATTCGGCATGGACGAATAAAACATTCTTACTTGTTTTTTAAATATTTTTGCAATCAAATAAAAAGAACTTTAGCAATTTTATAATTTATTCATTAACAGTTTTAATGTCTTTTTTAAATTTATTTAGTTATTTATATTTTGTTATTGTAATAGGTATTTTATGTTTTTAATATATTTTATTTTAAACACTCATTTATTTTTAATTATTTTTACATAATACATATGAAATTAAGTATTTTGCTCTTTATAAATTATATATTTCATTTATCGAGAATACTACTCATAATAATTTATTATTCATTATATATTTTATTGTATTAGAGTTTAAATTATTGTTTGTTTTGTTTAATTTTAAATAGATTTCAAAATTTACAACAATTTTTAATCAATTATTTAATAAACACACTGACTATCGACACATAAAGATTTATTTAAAAAATATGAACATTTTCATTTAGTAGTTTCAAAATTTTATTTCAAATTAAAAACGAATAATACTTTTCACGGGGGAGGAGGGATTGTGTGGTAGTGGTAAAGAATGGTGAGGAAATGATAAACAAAATAAAACAATAAAACCATATTTAAAATGTAATTAATGTTTGTTTTTATTTATAATTTTTATTTATTTATTTTTTGGAATGCTGTGTGATATAAAGATTTTTCCTTTTTTCACTTTTTTTACCAAGAGAGAGGTGTTTTCATAATATGATTAGACATAGATAGATAATTTTGTTTAGAACAGCAAAATAATACAGATCGATTTTTTTAATGTTTGTAAAATGAAAAGGAAGCGAAAAACAATAAACAGACATTTTAATAATTAATACATGGATGTTTTAAAACTTAAAAACTAACAAAGAAACAAATAATTTTATTTTTTAAATTAAATTTTTAACAAACGCATATGATTTTTCTAGTTCTACTAAAATAAAAAAAAACTATAATTTTCTATTGCATTTTTTCTTTGATGTTAATTTGTATATTATGTATATGTATGTGTGTATTATTTTAGTAGTAAACCCTTAACACATTTAAATAAAAAACAAATATCGTTTTTAAAACAAGATTTTATATGGCGGGCGGCGACTTTTTTGTTTTTGTAAGTAAATATTGCTTTAAAATATAATTTGTTTTTACATTAGTGTTTAATTTCTTTTTTCTTTCATTTTTTCTATATATATTTTCTTTTATATACAATTAATAATAGTATTATAATTTGTTGTTGTTTTTGATGTTATAAAGTTAAACTTTTTTGCTTGATGGCTGAAAATTAAAAATTTATCGAAATTTTCGTTGACATCATTTCATGTTTCTTTCATTTTTGTTTAAACTTTAATTTAAATTTAACAGTGATTTTTTGCTTAATGTGCTTTTGTTTGTTGTATAATTATTGCATTAAAAAAACAAAAAGAACAATTAAATCAAAAGCTTGCAAAAAGCTTTTTAGGCTAAAAATTTAATAAACAAATAAAATAAACAGTTGTAATGACGAAAAATATTAATAATGTAAAAACAAATTTAGTGGCGTGAATCTCTAGGATAGAATTCAGCCAAAATAGAAGCTGGAATACGTTTCAACATTTCCTTGGGGAAGATACGCAACAATTGCCAACCAATATCCAATGATTCGAATACGGTACGGTTTTCGTAGTTACCCTAAAATAAAAAATATATATATAATTTAATATTTCATATAATTTAAAATCATATCGTATGAGATGGTTAAAGCACAACCGAATATAAATGATCTCTTTTACAAGTTAAATGTATTTAAAAGTTCACTTAGTTTTTTATCAGGTAATTCACTTTTTGAACAGAGTTGACTTTCTAGAAAATTACACCCTACACCACTGCAGGTTTCAGGTAACTCCCACGCAAATGTATTTCTGTAATTAGGTTTTAAGGTCATAAAAGTCATATATATAAAGCGATTTCAACGAAATTCAACGAAAAAAGTCATATTCTAAATCGATGTGCCAAATTATCCATTACTTCAATAAGACCCATACAAACCCCTTTCAAATATCACTTTGAAGGTCAAACATCACCCATATACCTTGGTATTGTAATAACATCTCTTCAAATTAAGATAACTCTAAGCTCAAATCGATATTATACGAGGGTCAGTTCATCATTTCTTCTAGCTCCGATATAACTCCCAAGAAAAAATCCTTTCAAACACATAAATTTCACATAAATGTTAGTATCATAATGTACTTATCGTAAATCAGGAAATCTAATTATATCAGGGTCATTCAGAAGTTTTCCGTAGCTATCATTTTCAACCAAAAATGTGGTATAGGATATTACATAGGGCTTGACTGACTATAACATTTTTACTTTTTTTCTATGTTTTAAAAATCTTACCTGTGAGATGAAATTCTTTTCGAATTTAGTCAAGAATTCCAAGTACAATAAATCATCAGGTGTTAAAGCTTCTTCACCGACCACAGCCTTCATAGCTTGTACATCTTTACCAATGGCATAACAAGCATACAATTGATTGGAAACATCAGAGTGATCCTTGCGGGTCATACCCTCACCAATAGCAGATTTCATCAAACGTGACAAAGAGGGCAACACATTGACTGGTGGATAGATTTGTCTGTTGTGCAATTGACGATCAACGTAAATTTGACCCTCAGTAATGTAACCAGTTAAATCAGGAATTGGATGGGTAATATCATCGTTAGGCATAGTAAGAATGGGAATTTGTGTAATAGAACCATTACGACCTTCAACACGACCGGCACGTTCATAAATGGTAGCCAAATCAGTGTACATATAACCGGGGAAACCACGACGACCGGGTACTTCTTCACGAGCAGCAGATACTTCACGCAAAGCTTCAGCATATGAGGACATATCGGTTAAGATAACCAATACGTGCTTTTCACATTGGTAGGCCAAGAATTCAGCAGCAGTCAAAGCCAAACGTGGAGTAATGATACGTTCAATGGTGGGATCGTTAGCCAAGTTCAAGAACAAGCACACGTTTTCCATAGAACCGTTTTCTTCGAAATCTTGTTTGAAGAAACGAGCAGTTTCCATGTTAACACCCATAGCAGCGAATACAATAGCAAAGTTATCTTCATGATCATCCAAAACTGATTTGCCGGGAACCTAAATTTTTATGAGAATACAATTTTTTTAATATTCTATATGACTTTAGAAAATTTTTAATTAAACCCACCTTAACCAAACCAGCTTGACGACAAATTTGAGCAGCAATTTCATTGTGGGGCAAACCTGCAGCTGAAAAAATTGGAATCTTTTGACCACGAGCAATAGAGTTCATCACATCAATGGCAGAGATACCAGTTTGGATCATTTCTTCGGGATAGATACGAGACCAGGGGTTAATGGGTTGACCTTGGATATCCAAGAAATCTTCAGCCAAAATTGGGGGACCCTTGTCGATGGGCTTGCCAGAGCCGTTGAATACACGACCCAACATATCCTCAGATACGGGAGTACGCAAAATATCACCGGTAAATTCACATAATGTGTTTTTGGCATCAATACCTGAAGTACCTTCGAAAACTTGGACGACAGCCTTGGAGCCACTGACTTCCAATACTTGACCGGAACGTACAGTACCATCAGCCAAACGCAACTGTACAATTTCAGCGAATTTGGGGAATTTCACTTCGTCCAAAATGACCAAGGGACCGTTGACACCAGATACGGTCTTGTAGGCTAAGTTAAAATAAAAAATAAGTTTTTTAAAAAATTTCATACATATAAATCATTTAATTCGACATGTGAGTGAATGGATAATTTTGCTCAAATAACATTTTAGATAAGAATCGAATAACGAAATTAATCAAATAAAAGAAAAAGATTTACAATAAAAACGTTAACTTTAAAATACAACAACAAAAAGCAAATAGATAAAGTCAGCTGACTTATGAAAAATAGTCGTTCATTAAATAAACGAATAAACGTACAAAAGAAAATTAGTAAAAACGTAATGCATTTCAGTAAAATCAGTGGTGGGGGTGATTGAGTGAGAGAGATTTTAATAACTCATATTTTAACGAAAAAATGTGGGTTGCCAAGTTTGGTTTTTGAAAATATTTTTAACGGGAAATTAACATGAAAATATTTTATGGGAAATAGAATCTAAGTCTAATATTTTATATATTGAGAAAATATTGCACTTTACATTTTAGTAAAACTATGAAACGTAATCGCAATTATTAATGTTGAAAAAATAAGTAGAAAAAATGTAGGACAGGTAGATCCAGGACGTAGAACCTTATATATCAAAAAACTGTTTTCATGGGAGTCTTTTAATTTTATACAATTTGATAAAAATATTCAAATATATATGAGGTCTGAACCGACTGTCGAAAACACCGGAACAAAATAAGTTAATTATTTCGAATCACTTAAAAAATCGATTATAATGTGCAATTAATCGAATAAAATTGATTCATTCTGTTTACTACTCACTAGTTCAAAGAATTACATGGACAGACACCCAGCCAACCAAACGGACATCGCTTAATTTACCAAAAAGTGATTCTAAGTGGTATGGTATACTTTACGTGGGGATAGCATTATTATTATTATTTTTTTCTGTGAGTGGTGTAACTTCAAATGTGGGTTTACTGTCTGTTCATTATTGCTTACTTTTTCAATTTCTTCAATTAAAATTGAGAATTTAATGACATATCAATGGAGATACCAATATTTAAAAAAGTTTATTTATTAGCCTAAATTAAAAAAATACAAATCTGTGTTCATTTGTTTGTATGGAATTTATGGGCTGTAAAACTACTTCAGCGATTTTCTTGAAATGTTTCGAGCGATATCAATATAAAAAAGTAACTTCTTTTTTATATTAAGGCAGGCATAACTTATAGAAGTGTTGTACTGAGTGTTTGGAATTTAGTCTCGGCTACTTTTCTATTAAAATACTTAATACTTAAGAAAAACAAGATTATAATAACTTTCCTACAGAACTTAGTTGGTGAAACAATATAAAACTAATTTCCTATTACTTTTTCTAGAAAAATATACGGATATGATCAGGGGAGAAGAAAGCCCCATATCTATTATCTGTGGAACGATTACACCGGAAATTAAAAATTTAGTTACAATCACTTTCTTAAAGAATTGTTGTGGTGAAAAAATATTGGGCAGATAGGGCCATTGGGAAAATACTGTTCATACAACGTTTGCATCTAAAATTGATCAATTTTCATCCGATTATTTTACTGTCAAACAGTTTTTCGTGAGAAAATGAACAGAAGCGAAGGCCATACAAAGAAAAAATGGAGAGCTTAACCTATATATACTAATTATTAATTATAAAATATCTAAAGAACTATTTCATCTACAGTTTTCTTATTTTATCACTTACCTATGAAACGGTTACAATGGAAAAATTTAAAACAGACTGAATCAGGTTAACTTTTATTTAAAATAAATATTCAATTACTAAGAATATATGAAGAACTATTACAGTGAAAATCTTGAAATCCTTCGTCTAGAACTGAGGAGAATTTTTGTGCAGCAAAGTGTAACGGGTAAAAACTTGCTTTTATAAAAGACCTATTTTCCCCTAACTTTTAAAATGTAATTTACCCATTACAAGGCGAATTTCAGTTCGCCTTGCACATTTCAAGGTACCCTAAAAAATATACCCTTAAGTATGTTTTTCTACATCTGATATAACAATAAATTCAAAATAAATATTAATTTAATCAAATAAAATTAAAGTCCTAAATTGATTAATAATACAAACAAGTCAGGTGCTTTAATAAACTAACAAAAAACTTAAAAAAATATTACTAAACTTTTCGTGGCATCTCTATGTGTGAGCTAAGAAAGGGGAGCGAAAAAAAGAGTAATATGAAAACAAGTCACATGACGTAAAAAATTGACTCTCTATCTACATATCGCTAAATGTACACAATTAACTGCTTTATGTAAAAAATAAGTCATTTTTTTCTAAACAATTAATTAACCTCAAATTATAATTTACTAAGGGTTCTTTATGTTTTTGTATCTATTGTAAAGTGATTTTTGTAACAAAAATTCCTTTTGTATACATAAAAAAGTGCACAAAAATAAGATTGGCAAAAATTTTATTGATTTTTCTTTTACACTTTTCGTTCATACGTTTTTTTTCTCTCATTCTCTCTCGCATTAATCTTGTGACGACGTAAAAGTTTTGATAAAATTAAATCTAATATGGCGACCACTGAGTGGTTGCACTTTTTCCACTTTTCAATTTATTTTTATTGTAAAAAATATAAATTTTTTTACGATGTTTGTGATTGGAATTATGTTACAATTAAAAATTTTATACTTACTCAATCTGGGTTGGGAAATGAAATCACGAGAAACAGCTAGGACATGCTCCTTACGAGCTTGGGATGCAGAAAGTGACATGGTGATTTTGGTAGATTTTCTTACACTTGTTTGTTTTTATTTCCAATTGGAATTTCCTCACACTCTGAGTAGAAAAATTTGTCTAAAATTTATGCGACAATCGATATTGTGGAATAAAATCAAAAGAAACACTTTTTGATTAGTTATTTGTTTTAAATAAATATTAATTATTTTCTTTTTCTAAATACACACAATTTTTCTTGAAGATTTTTTATGTTTTTTTTTTCTTTATTCAATGCCGAGGGGAGTCCAGTCAGCTGCGTTGCGACGTTGATGGAGTACGAAGAAAAATTCACTCTGAACTAGTAAAATTCACAGTGACATCTCACGTGCTGTCATGTGATTAATATAATCCACAATTTGTAGAATTTATATTGACATTTAAAATGTCAAAAAAGTTAAATAACGTGGTAGATTTCGTACATGCGGTTGATTTTGATTACTTATTTTATTATTTTTTATCATAAAATAATTAAGGAACAGTTACTTGGCTTGAAATAGAGAAGCAAGAATATTTTAACTAGTTATAAATTTTACTTTAATATTAATTTGTTTTAAAAATAAGTTTTAAATTGTAAATTACGTTCCACAAATGCATACAGTGTTGCATCCTCCTCTGTTTAATTGAAAAATAAAAGATGGCGACACTAACATTTTGTTTTTTAGTTTTAAATTTTATGTTATGAGTAATAAGCGCCTTAAAGAATATAGCTTGGAAATGTTGTTCGCAAACTTGGAATTATGACTGAAATGGTTTAATCACTGTTATGCTTTCCGTGTTATCTTTTTTAATATTTGGAAAATCTCAACCTCAATTTATGGAAAAAAATAGGTCAATGTTATTAATTTATTTATTAAAAAGTGTCCGGCATAACAGAATGGGATATATAGAATTCCATAAGGTAATTTGATTACAATTTGTATATTTTTGTAGAAAAGTAAATTGAATCATTATATGTTTTTCGGTGATGTATATGATTGAACAAATTTTTGCAAGTTCCGAAAGAAATATTATTTAACCAGGTTTCTAAAGTTCTTATAATACCCTACTCCATGGTATTCTATACAAATTAAAATTACAAATAATCTATTTAAATCGTTGGCATAACGAAATGTCTACTAGTAATAAATTAAGTTCCAAGGAAATTTTAATTTTTGCCTGTAAATAAACAAACAAATATGCTGTGTCCGTTAAACAATGATTTAGACTGCTTAGTAACATTGTCCGCAGCATAATCATCTGGGATATGCAATCTTCATCTACTTTTTCTTCCATAATAAAGAAAGGAGCATCTTTCAGCACAAAAATCATTTGATCGCATGAATGGAAGTTTAAGTATTTACTATTAATTAAGTTGCCTAATTGAAAACTTAAGCATTAACATTTATTCCTTTAAAAAAACTATATTTTTGTTCTCTGCTTTATATTTTTTATTTATTTGAAAAAATCTTTTCTGTTAAGTTCTCAAATCGTAAAGCTGGAATAATATTTCACTTATCTTTAATATATAGTTACATATGAAGGCTTAAAAAACAAACAGAATTTTCTGTCGGATTGTCCTTTTAATGACAAGACGATCATTAAGTGAAAAGTTAAACTATTAAACAAGATTAATAAGGTTTGAGATTTTGGGCATTTCTGTATGGAAAAGTGGGAATCTTTTTACATCCCTAAATATATACATCATATTGAAATTTGAAATTAATATCGATTTACAATTCAATTTTATTAAAGTTCAAATATGTATTTAATTTTCCAAAAAAAGGAGGAAAAAATTCGTTTTTTAAGTCATTTATAAATTTTTGTCATCAAATGACATTTCTTTTTCTTTAATAATAACTTAAAGAGACTTCAGATCTGACTGTCTGAAAGTGGTTACATAATTACTTTAAAAAAATGATTTGGACACATTGTACATCGTCCCTTAAAATTATTAAAATTGTAAAAAATACGAATTCTTAGCTAAGAAATAAACCGAAATCGAATTTTAGATATATAACAAATATAAACAACTACAATAATAATTAAGGGAACATTGAGAAGCAAGAGAGCATTAATACATAATTTTTTACACCACCATTCAAAATAAAATACACCACAATATTTTGTACTTTAACTGAAATCTTTCATACAAAACTCAAACGATCAGTCTTCATTTAGTGTTGTGGAAAATGTTGTGAAGTATAGAAGGTGTGCGATCGTAAGACGGTATTTAATCGTTGTTTTCTAAACGCAGATACCAGTTGTTTTGCTGTGGCTGTTTTATTATTTTGCTTTAAATTTTTGCAAGTTCAATAAATTACTAAAGTCATTGCTGTTTATTTTGCTGTTGTGAAGTGTGCTCCTCTACGAGACAGACGAAATAATTAAGAAACTAAAATTGTAAGCTAATAGAAAGTTTTTTTACATTTCCATTTAGTTTTTATATTACAAACATAAAAAATAAAATTACCAAATGAAAGCAATAATAATTTGTAGTAAATTATTGAACAAAAAACTACTTCCATAATTTAATACAAAAACAAAATAATGAAAATGCAAAAAAAGATGTAATGGAAATTAATTTTTGAACGCCACGTATTCGACTACAAAACAAAATAAAAGTGTTAAAATTTAACTGAAACTTGAAGTCAGTCGATGAAATAAAATAAGATAGAAGAAAAAAACTGCAGACTGTTGCCAACCCTAATGGTAGAGTAGTAGAGTATATAGTGAAAGAAATACTTGTATTTAGTATGAAACAAAAAAGTTAATGCAGAGGCAGATACTTTTATGTGTGTGTGTTTGTTTTATGAAAACATTATTATTATTATTATTTTTTTTTTTTTGCACACACAATTATATTTTCAAGTTAAGGTTGTGTTCTCAGTTTTTACGTCCGTCCTACTATATGTCTGACTGTTAGTATCTTAAGCATGGTATTTAGCATATATTTCATTTGACACGTTAGTTAGTCATATGTACGAATATAAATATACAAAAAAAAACATATCATTGTATATACATACATTCGTATTTATTTTTATTTATACTATAGATACGAGTATCTAGTACAAAAATCTATGAGTATGTATAAATGTGAATGCGCTGCATAAATTGTGGCTTAATGCTCTAATTAAAATCTAAATTTATTTATTGTTTTTATTTCTATCTACTCATGCAGTAGGTTTTTCTGTTTTGCTTTAGAAGTTAATTTGTTGTACAACAAACAAGAATTTTTATTTTATTTTATTGTTTTTTATTTTGTATTTTATTATTAAAAAATCTTTTGTTTGCTTTGATCGTACAAATTTGTATTACCAGTTTTGTTCTATTATTTTGTTGGTAGATACTGCTCTCTTGTATCTTGTTTCTGCAAAATCTAAAATAACTTCAAATTTGTATACTTTAAATTCTCTTTCTTTCTCGTTGTCACTCTCTGTTTGTAATATTATGCTCTTAGTAGATCATGTACTTAAATTGTGTTGCCATATGTTAAGATTTCTTTAAAATTGTTTGAGTATTTGCAGAAATAATTTTCAAGTTTATTATTATTTAAACAAGTAAGACTATTAATGTAGCTTAAGACTACGATACAATACCCTATATCATGACGCTGCAAAAATGTCCAAATCAATTTTTTTAGAAAATAATTGTGTAACTTTAAGAAATATCTTAATGCAATTTTTATGTTATGGGCTAGTGTTTTCAAATTCATTTCTAAGAGTAAGTCCGGTGTGAACTCGGTGACCAATTCGGTTTGTTGGCTTAGCCAATTTAGCTAAAAATTTATTTACGAAGTTATGTTGTATATAGGTAGTCCTTGTAATTCTCTACAAAAAGTGTTAATTACCTCTTGTAATTTCAGAGATATTCAAGTCTTTAAGTATTAATATATGAAATATTGTAGTTTAAAAATATTGATGCAATAACCAATAACTGTTAAAAAGTTATATTAATCTAAAGTTAGAACTTTGAAAAACTATTGATTTTTTATTTTTTTCAAGAAGACTTTTTTAGTGAAAAAACAATTTTTTTCTAGTCTGAAGTTTATTATTTTTTATTGATTTATGACGAAATCTTAAAGGCAATGCATGCAAACCAAATTCACAAAGCAAAATCCGCCCACAATCTCTATCCAAAATTGTTTAATTTTTTACAAATGTTTATAAAACGTAACCCCTAAACTTATCTTTTTAATTTTTTTATACGAATGAAATTGCAATTTGTAAAAAATATTTTGTCAGTTTTAATCACAAGTGAAAAAAATCTAAACCTTTTTCGAGAACCTTCCAATAACGTTTTTATAGCAATTTCTGTTACTTTGCCCGAACCGATTTAAATTTGCCACATTTTCACGCCTTTTTTCTTTTAAGAAGAGTCCAATCTCTCCACTGATCTTAGCTACGGGCAGTTTGGAGAATTAGCCTCTTTTGGTACAAATACTACAAAAATTATTGTACACATTAGAAAGCCCTATATGCCCTATGAACGGCTTTTTGCAAACATTCCTTGACATAAATTTCGGTATTTAGATCCCGTTAAACCCGATTGTTAAAAAGCCTTTTTAATCATTTTCAAATATTAAAAAGAGACATTACATTTCGAGCAGGTAGTATAATTTGTTGGAACTTGTTGAAACATCTGTCATAAATAATATCCATAACATGAGGAGTTTACTGTAGTTTGTTGAAAATGCCTTTCTTTTATTGTCTCTTTTGTTATATTCACAAGTTCATTGTACAACAAAAATAATCATTGATCAGTTTGTAAATGTTTTACTGAGACTACCATATGCAGAATCTTTATGTATCTACTATGCTAAAGTAAATTACATGGATGTTTCGAAAATGGTTCTCCTTAGGTATATAGATATGTTTATCTATACTAAATTGGTTAAACACCAGCCACCTGTCTTTTTGTTTCATTATATTATAATTATAGAGGTTATTGCTCTCTTTTATTTTGTTCTTCAAAGATATTTGCACTGCCACCAGCCAAGCAGTCAGCCAGAACACGGATATTTTTCTGCAATAACCAGAATGAATATTTAGCAGACACCAAAAAAAAATCGGTAAATCGTTGACACACATTGTCTGCAAATATTGTTACGGTTGTAAGAATGTGTGTACATACGTAGAACAGTAAAATGCGTGAGTTGACTATATCAACTACCTGTCAAAGTGGATTACAAAAGAAATAAATGCAAATGTAACATATTGTTAACAAAAATGTAAAAGGGACTTAGAAAAACAAAGAAGATTTTTGCGATTAAGAGTTTATAAATGGTTGTTAGAAAATTATAAATGGATTTATTGAAACATAAAGTAAACGGAATTTTGCAGCCAAATTTTATGAAAAACTGAAAATTTCTTCCTGTTGTTTTGAAAAATGGAATTAATATATAAAACTAAAAACAATTTAAAATTGAAACGTATAAAAATGATAATTTGAAATTGTAGTATAATAAGGAGTGAGATCGAAAAATTCTTAACATGCATATATGTTACTAAACACGAAGTCTCTAAATTTACAGTTTTAATTTTTATTTAACTGACATTATTTTCACACTTTATATAAGTGCAGTCACTAGTGATGAAATTTTAAACCTTTTTCGGCATCCTTTTCATTGACGTTTTTATAGTGTTGTATATCACTTTTCTCCGTTTTAAAATCTACCACACTTTTGGCCACCTTTTTTGTTCTTTTCAATTATATTTTAACAAAAGCCAAATATCTCTCCACACGCTTTAGTTCCGGACAGTTTGTAGGATTAGCCTTTATTGGTAAAAATATCACATTATTTTTCTTGTACCACTCAAGGGCTTATTTACTATAGTGACACGATGCCAAGTTAGGCTAAAAATTGGTGATTACATTATGAAGTCTCACGAATTGAAGCAGCCTTTTTTGTAAATTTTCCTTGATTAAGGAAGTTGCGAAAAATCTGCCAGTAAAAACGTTTCGTCATCCATGGAGCAATAATATTTTTTAGAAACTTGACTTCAATTTCCGTGCCCTGTTTTTGGCCTCTACATTTTTAGCAGCGTTCCTGTCAAAATCATTCCTTAGATAACCTATATATACAAACATTTTCATTTCATAAATTTATGTTTGTCGAATTTATAAAAAATCAACATACCCAATTTTGGAGGCTGGACTTAATAAGGCTTGTGGCTTAATAAGGCTCTGTATTTCTGTAAAAAAAACCGAAATTATTTGTAATTAAAAAAAAAATATTTCCATCACTTTGGAACCACGATGTGGAATTATATTTTAATATTTGATAGGTCATTATCATTCTGACTTCTTAGAAGAGTGAAAAAGTCCTTCCGCTAACTTTAAATTTCATTGAGAATAAATTGTACCAGAGTTTTAATGAAAATTCTCAAAGTTCGAACATTCTAAAGAAGATATATTGGACAAAAGTATATATACTTAAAATCATTTAGCCAATTTCACGTTAAAAATAATATAACGTACTCTTAAATGAAGTAAATTTTGACAGTTAATTCCCTTCTGTGTGTTCGCACACTATAGATATTCCTATCAATATAATGATAACCATAAATATTTTCATTTTATTGTTTATAAGTTATTTTGAAATCAATAGATTTTGTTTTGATAAAATAAACACTTTTCAACTTGTTGACAAATTTAAAACTATTGAAATATGAATCTTGTTTTTTTTAATATTGATTATATTGTTAAACGCTTTCGCTTCGAAATTTAAAAGAATTAATTTGAAGAATAATTTCAAAGCACACGCTTTTTTATTTATAAACTCAAATAAAAAGTTCTCATTGTTTATGTAATTCAATTATTAGTATTAATAGTTAATACTCGGCAGTGCAGAATCTTCAATATCCTCCGCCACAAATGCGTGTGATGTAAAAAGTTCTTCGCTTGAACTTGGAGGTAGCTTCAGATATCGGTCTATATCGTTTAATAAACTAAACCGATTTGGGTGATTTTAAATAGAAAACTTCTCAGGATTATCAAAAATACTGAGGTTCAAATTCAATATGCTCTAACAATTGTTGTGGATGTGAGCGTGCCAACAACAGACAGACAAACGGACATAACTAAATCGGCTCTGATTTTGATTTGATGCAAGAATATTTATACATTATGAGGTTTTAGATAATTTCTTTTTAGCGTTGCAAACGGAATGACAGAGTTAATGTTAAAGTTGTAGTGACGGAGGGTATAAAAATATATTTGAAGAAGTTTTTCCATATTTTGGTGTTATTCGAAATGAAAAATTCTGTAGACATAAATTCTTAAAAAATATAAAGTAGCTTTTATAATCCAGTGGTAACCCTGATAACACCCTTTTTCCAAAAACAAAAAAATATATTGTAATTTGAACTTTTTTGACAAGTACTTCAGAAGTGCTAATTTGCTTATCACAAGCTTTCGATTAAACCTGTAACTAATTGCCATGATTGCGCGTGTATGGTTGAAATTAAAATACAATTAAAAACAAAAAATGAGGGAAGTATAACAATAAAATAATATTTTAAAATAAAAACATAAATATCTACAAGCACTAAATTAAATGTGTTAATGCGAAAAAAGTAAAAAAAAAAAATAAAAAACACAGTTCATCAAAACATGTGTGAGCAAAATATAAAATTGATAAAAGAAATACTCACCTGAAATTAAACCTAAAACACAGTTATTTAGAGTCATAAAACAGAATGAGTCAAAAATTATTAATAACAAAAGCAAAAACAATAAAAACAAATTCAAATTTAAACAAGCAAGAATGGTAAAGCCCTCTTTGTAATACCCTACATCACATTGTTGGTTATATAATTCATAATTATATAATTATAATAATTACAAAAAATTAATAAACGACCCTCGTATAATTTGATTTTCTGATTTATTCTTAAATGTGCAGTACATTATTGTAACGCTTACAATTATGTGAAATGTATGCGTTTTAAAATGAATTAAGAAATTATGGATCGACCCTCGTATAATTTTGCACATCGATTTTTGCTTATATTTGTTATATTTATCTTAATTTGACCAATTATTTTTAAGATTTTAGATTTATACCCTTCAAAGTGATATTTGTAATGGGGCTTGTATGGCACCTATGAGAAGCAATAGACCGACCTTCGCATAATTTGGCATATCGTTTTAGAATATCATAATACTTACTTTTGCCAAATTTTCTTAAAATCGCATTATATTTATCTTTTATGAGTTAAAACCTCATTCCAGGAAGACATTTGCTGGCACCTGAATTATGCCCAATTTCAATAGGTTTCGTCCTTAGGCCGAAACTTCATCAAGATATTCAATAAATTAGGATATGCAGAGTGTTCATATCTTTTACATGGACAGCCAGGCGGTCGTATGGACATCATTAAGTTGACTCAGTAATTGATTCTAAGTCGAATAGTGGGAGTAACGTAATTTTTTCTCTTACATCAGCACAAACGCATAATACCCAAACCACATACGGTCGTGTAGGGTATAAAGATAAGCAAACTCACTAAGTTAACTTAGATTAAAATTTTTTGGGTTTTTTCTTTCGAAAGATAAATGAAAATAAAATTTACTTTATTTGTTTTATACATTTTTTCTTTAAGGAAATAAAACAATTCTCAACTATTCTGGGTGCCCTTAAATTTATTTTTTTTTATTTGTGAATGAGTTTTTGCTCTCTCATCTCCATTGAACGTTTAAATTCACAAATGATAATCTAATCAAATAGAGAGTGATCGAACGATAAGCAAATAGATCATTGTAATGTTTTTGTATTTTTATTTGTATTTTGCTTTTGCTGTTTTTTGTATTGTTATTATTTTCAGTTAACTGAAAATACTTTTGAGACAACCAGCACACCCAAGGGTTTTGGGGGGCTTAAAACGAAAAAAGCAAACAGTGGGGAACAAAGATTTCATTTCGGTTTCTATGAGGTTGACGTACGTTATTTGTTTTTATACAGGTTTAGTTATCGTAAGAACATTGAACGTTTTAGAACGTTTTTTGAATAAAATTTAGTTTTTATAAAAAGTGCTATAATTTTTTATTATAAAGTGTTAACGTAAAAATAGTTTATTTTTAATTTTGAAATAAAAATTTTTATACAAAAATAATAATAATAATAATAATAATAATAATAATAATAATAATAACAATAATAATAATAAATAAAATAAATTCAAACAAATAACAAAACTTTAGTAACAAAATAATTTTGAAACTTAAAGGAAATTAAAAAGTATAAAAATAAAAACAAACAAGTGCGTAAAATTTAATAAAATTATAAAAAACAAACTAAGTTATTTAAAACTTTAATTTAAAAATATAATTTAATTCTGTTGATTAAGTTTTAAGTAAAAATTCTCTTGAAAAACAATTTCAGAGAAAGCTTCATTTAATGACTCATTTAGGAAATACTTTTAATATTCAATTCTTCATAATTTTTATTTAAAGGGGATTTCTTTTTTGTTTAATTGAATCAATGTTTCCATAATGAAATATTTTTAGTTCAAGCTAAAAAGTGCATTCATTTTTATATACTCCACCATCACACATGGTGAAAAGGGAATATTAACTTTGTAATTCAAGTCAAGTTTGCCAAGTTATAGTCAAAAATTTAACTAATTTAATGACTCATTAAGTGTTCCTGTGTTATATTTAGGAAAAAAATTATATATTGTATACATATGTAAGTGTATGTGTGAGTATGTATGTACAAAACATAACGTATTTACTTCACACTTATTTGTGGTGAAGGGTATTGAAGATTCCACATAACTATATATATCATGTTTCAACCAAAATAACCTAAAGTTTGTAAACGAATTGATTTATTTTAAAAGAATCAATTTTTGTTCTTGTTTTCATTTTTTAGTCACTAAAGAACTTCAGTAAATAACAACTTAATTACTTTTTATCAAACATATATATTTAATATAATTGGTCCACCAATTATTTTCTTTATTCCTTTTTGTATTTAAGTTCAATTTTATTTAACGTGTTTATAAAAACAAAGAAATATAATTAAAAATTAATTAACTTTAAAATTTGTCATTAATATTTTGTTTTGTTTTTTTAGGCAAAAATCAAAATAAATCAACTGTTTTAAACAGTCACAACAGAGAAAATTAAAATCCATTCAATATTAAATAATAAGTAAACAGACAGACAAAAAATGTTGAAAACCAAAACAAATGATGATAAAGTTGATACACTGCTGACCAAAAGTTTGGTACCAATTATTGATCTTGCTCATTGTGGTAAGTTATTTTTTTTCTATAATTTTATTCATATTTTGAATAAGGAACAGTATTGCTAAAGTAATTAGCAAAACTTTAGGAGAAATTAACAATAATAAGTATTAGGAATTTTATACAAATAAAATTACATTATATCACTTAAGTAGCTATTTAAATGAAAACTTATACTTTAATCATGTACCAAAAAATCGAATTTGTTCGTGTGTTGTTTTATCTGCCGCATCCCAGCTCAGTTGAAAATGCTCATATTGTTCTTTAATATCCAGGTATTTTATGTTATCCTACTTTTTAATTATTATCTTACTATTTAATATAGCAAAGACGGTTTACTATACAACATGTTATGGTTCCAAAATCATCTTTTATATTAAGATTCTGTAATTTTAAAACCGTTGGTGCAATTTCAAATATCTTTTGTTTTGAATTTATAATTTTTGTATAACAACATATTTTTGGTGTCAGTTCACAGATTAAAATTTTGAAATTTTTAAAAATATCTACATACTTGTGATTTCGAACAATTTATAATATGAAAAAAATATTTTTGTAGTTTAAATGAATTTTTGAACTTTTTTCGGAAACCGGTTTATAGTGCTTTGTGACACTTGGCTTGACCAAGAAGTGCATCTCCTTTTAAAATCGTACACACTTTTGGAAACCCGTTTTGCGCTCTTCAGTTTTCTTTTAACAAGTGCCCAATATTTCTCTACTGGTCTTTGCTCCGGAAAGATTGAAGGATTTGGCTCATTATTGTTCTTTTACCACTCAAGTGCTTATTTACCGTAGTGAAAGGAAGTCTTATGAATAGAAGCAGCCATTTTTGTAAACATAACTTGATGTTATACCGAAATTTACATCAAGGTATAGATACCGTTGTTACAAGTGATTGGTTTCTTTTGCCGTAACTGCATATTTTGACTGTTTTCAGGTCATAAACTTTTCGAGCATCAGAAACATAACCTTTTTGGCCAGGAATTTACGAAAAATATTCATCCATTATGCAACAAGAATATTTTTTTGAACATTTTATTTCATTTTCCAAGCTCTGTTTTTTACCTTTAAACTTTTAGCAACACTCCTGTCAGGAATTTTTTCAGTCTTTTATGTTTTTAAACCTAAGACTTTTTCTATCAACGGGTTAGTTCTCTCGGTACTGTTTAATATGATTGGAAACAGTTTGTTGACAGACCTTCGAATTCTTGTCCATCTTATTCAAGGACCAAGTTAGATTTTGTTGAAAATATAATATTTTACATTTCTATGAAAGTAAAACGTCCAGAAAGTAAAACTACACCTTGAATAAGTTGTTCTAAGTTCCAAGAATCTAGTGTATTCGTATTTTCTTTAAACTTTTTAACCCGAAACACAAAATTAGAACCGATTCAAATTCTATTTGACATGTCTTTTAAAATTAATGGTAAAACTAATAGAATTTGTAATGATTTTTTCTCTTTTTTATAAAAAAATAGAATTTAATTAAATAGTTGAGGCAAATCGTTAAAGGAAACCCGTTTTCTCTAAAAATAAGACCAATTTAGTTGTGCTTATTAGTTGTTTAATACTAAATTTTTATATTTTATTCAAAATTAATCATTCTATTACAGTATAAGTTAGTCATTATAATGTAGCTAATTATATTTAATTAATATTTTAATAAAAACAAAATCTACACGTCATATTATTGTATACTTAAATTTTCAGGTGTTTTCCCTTTTGTTTAGTGAATAAAATTAAACATATTTGAAATTTTGCTTTAAACTTGTTGATACCAGTAGTGTTAAATCAATAACAAGTAAGAATGCTATATTCGGCTATGCCGAATCTTCTATACCCTCCACCACTAATGTGTGTGAAGTAAATACGTTATGTTACATACATAAATACATACTTACACATTCACTCGCAGACGTATATAATATATAATTTTTTTTTAAACTTCTAAGTTTTTCTTATATTTTTGACAATGACTTTTCAGTAGTAAACTGAATTGATAATTTTAGGAATGATGAGGGCGTAAATATAACTTAATATTATGAAAAAATTTTATTCTAATTTGTTGATTTAAAATTGACAATTTTATGAAAATTGTTTGCTTGAATTTAGAAGTTGCTACAGATATCGGTCTATATCCTTCAATATACTGAACCGATTTTGTTGATTTTAAATAGGAAACTTCTCAGGACTATGAAAAATACTCAGGCTAAATCTTAATAAGTGCCAAAACCAGATAGACGGACAAAACAAATTGACTAAGATTTTAATTTGATATAAGAATATATATACATTATGGGGTCTAAGATGATTCCCTCTTATTGTTACACACGCAATGCCAAAGATAATATAGAGAATATATTTACTTTTGTGATGTTGGAGGGTATAAACATATTTAATTTTTATGTTGTGAATAGTAGTTGTAGTGATATTTAAATGTTATTATTTAAAATCTTTTTTGTTTAAGATTAACTGTTTTTATTTTAAATCATTTGTTTTTTTTTGTTTTTGCATTTAACTGCGTCAATATTTTTGCTTTTTTAGTTAATAACAATAAATATTTTGTTTTTTTGATTTATATTGCATTTCAGTAGTAAACTTTTGAATTTGATTATTATTTAAGGTTTTTCAAGGTTTCTCATTCAAAAATATTTTAAAACAAAAATAACCTTCAACCCTTGAAAAATGAACTCCACTTTGTGTAGGTCAATTAATTTATACAGCTTGATGGGGAGGGGTCTTCAAATATTTATGATGTTGTATATTATATTATAAAGAGTCAAATTTTTTTAATTTATTATAAAAAAATTGAATTAATTTTAAGTTTAATTTTTGTTATATTGCAGCATTTTAATGTCTAAATTTTTCAAGATTGTAACTTATCGGTTAGATGTTATTAAAAGTTTCGGTTGTTCTGCGAAATTTAGTTCAAATATTATATTACTTATTAAACTGAAACAAAAAATATTCTTTCATAAAAAATGAAAATCGTGAGTTTGCTTAATTTAGAGATGTTAATCAATTATACAAGAATTCGACATGATTTTACAATCGTTGCTACGCTATAAAGTAAAATAAACTAAAGCGATAAGATGTAATGGATTTTGTAAATACAATTATATACATTATGAATGACGAATTCATTTTAAAAACCTTTGGATGTAAACACAATCCCACTATTTTGAACACATACAAAAATAATAATATTTCATTTTAAACCCTTATCATTACAAGTGCACATTAATTGAGGTTGTTGTACTGAATCGGTACGTTAAATTTCTAACCAAATTGATGAGATATTACCAACCTCACCAATATTGTTTTTATGGATAAACTGGCTAAAATAGGGCCAACATATGGCTAGGAGGAGACGGAATATCTATACTTCTTGATGTTGGCGCAGTTTATGCAGTCAAATGTTCGAGACCGATGCAAATTTTGCCCCTGTAAGATCTTAACGATCAAAATTAATTCTAAGTCTCCATTTTTTACGATATCTATAGAAATGGTTAATTAGAAGGAAGAAATGACGACTTAACATTTTTATTGCTATTGGCCTTAACTCTCTGACTTACCGAACTCTGCTTTAAAAAGTCCAGCTCTGGATGACTCTAGAAGGTTATAGACTATATTTTGCCATACTATACCACCGTGAGTATTAGGTGGTAATCCGCATAGACCTATTCTTTTTAATAAATAAATCATTTTTTCAGTTAAATACGTTATTATAATTTACTTTTCAGTATATTTTTCTATATCTTAATTGAAGTTATGACAATTATATTAATGAATTATATTATTAGTCATATATCAGACAATAATTCCTAAATGCTTTCAATTTCAATCGAATTTAGACAATTTTAAGATATTTGGAGTACAACTACTTAGTGTATTGTTATCAAAAATTCAATAGATTTTTTGTTTTTCATTATATTTCTTTATTAAAAAATGTAGATGTTATATGTTTATAAATAAGTAAATGATGATAAACATTGATAAAAAATTCAAACAATTAAAATCCAACACCACCCATCTACTGACGACACAATATCAATTCTTACTCAGCAACAAAACTTAATAGAAAAGACAATAATTCTAATGAAATTTTAAATAAAATAGAACTTTAGAAAACAAAAAGACAACTTAAATTCAATAAACAAATACTCTGGGATTGTTAAAACAGAAGTTGAAAGAATTAATTTGTTTATTGAATTTGATAAAATAATTTAATTTATTTTATTGCAAAAACATTCTGTTTACAATTTCGATTTTATTAGTACAAGTCAATGAAATAAATTAAATTAAAAATTGAAAACTAATTTCAAATCAATGAAAATTTGACTAGTTTATATAGAAAATATATTATATTTTTATTAAAACTTAGCTTTTACTTGGATTTTACCTAGATTCAGACACAGTTTCAAAAATCATTATTTATTTATGTATATATAGCTTTTTGCTAAAAATTAATTGTCAAAAACTTCACAAGTTTAATATAAACAAACGAATAGAAACAGTAATCAAATCCGTTTTTTTTAAATCACCATGATCTTAATTTTTTCCACTTATATTTTCTATATTAGAAAATATCATCAATTTTTTCATATTTGTTTAAAATATTTTAAATATCTGACTCTTAAGTGGGAATTAATAAATGATTTAATTCAAATAAATCAATTCATAAAATTATTTAACAAATTTAAGCCTCCGTACTTAAAATATTTACATATTTATTTTCATTTCATACTTAAAACGTCACAATTTATAAATAAAATTCACTATAAATTATTTTGACACGAAACAAACAATTTATATCACAAAAAATTGTAACAAAGAGTAATTTAACAAATAAATCGTAAAATTGCAAATAACAATATTTTGATAATATTATAACAAAAAATATATTACAAATAAAATTAGTTATATTTTTGACATTTCATTTTATTATCTTTCAATTGCATTAATAAATGAAAGTGGCTATTTCCTAAGAACAACTTCTATATATTGTCAATAAATTGTTTTCTATTACCTTTTTATAATCTTTTAATCAGATTTCATATAATTTGGTATTTCCCAATGATAATTCAAACTCAAAAACATTAAATCATTTTAGTTTTTCCTTTAATAAATTTTGATATTTCAATACTATATATCAACAAATTGGTTAAATCGTAAAAAGCTTATAATAAATTTTAATTTTGAAATAACGCATAATACTTTTGGGCTTTTGATTATTACTTTATTATATTTCATTTTTAATTGACTTTTAATAATTTTATTTAAATTAATGAAATCATTTTGCATCAAAGAAATTTTTTTTAATAATTTTTAGTAAAATTAATCATATGTATTTTTTTTACCAAAATTAATAATTTTTTGAATTTCTATATTTGTTCTAGTTCAGTTCCAATTCATTTCTCATTTAAATTTCGTTAAGTTCTAGTTCATTTCTAGTTCTTTTCCAGTTTAGTTCAATTTAAATTTCTTTTATAAAGTTCTTATCTCTTTTTTAAATTTAAATTAATTTGTTCTCGCTAATTAATTTGTTTTGACCACAAATTATACAAATATTCATTAATAATTTGCCCTGAAACCAATTTTTAAGATTAATAACAATAATGAAAAATTTTTTGCAACCAATCTGAATTGTTTTCTTAAACCCTGCAGTATAACGCAATAATTCTGTTTCATTAAAAATAACATGTCCAAACCAAAATATAGTTAGTCGCACCGAGTACAGTAGAGGAGAATAGGAGGTCAAAAAACAGTTTGTTTTGTAGATCAATGTAAATTGAAATGTATTCGCACAATTTAATTTTGCGTACAACATCTGCTACTCTTTCATTATGTAGAGTCAAACTTACGCAAATACAATAAAAAAAGAATACTTGTCGCTGCTCAAAAGGCCACAATGAAATAACAAGTCGTTCGAACACGTAATTTTATTATATTATTGCTACAGTTATTATTGCTGTTGCTCTTATTATTTATTATTTGTAGTATCTGTTGCTGCTGCTGTTATTGTTGTTGTTGTTTTGTTTACATTTTGTATAGGAAATTAGCAATTCTCGAAATTTTTTCAATTATACATCAAAATAAAAAGTAAATAAATAAAAATTTGTCAACCAACATTTTTCAGTTGATTCCGCTAATGATTGCTAATTTTTTGTTTCTTTTTATTCTATCAATAAATAATTGAATATGCCAATTTACTTTATTTTTTGCATGACATATTATCTATAAATCAAATATACAAAATATATAGTATACAGATGAAAAATAAAATAATTTAGATATAATATTGAGTTTTTGAAATATGCTATTTATCGATTGATTATTTAATTATTATTAAATGAAAAATAAATATGGAAGGTTATAAAAATTTCCATCTTTTAAAATATATTTTCCAAGTTTATATGAACTGAAGTTGTAGAAAAATTAAGAACTAATATTCGAAATTAAAATATAAATAAACATGCTATAAAATTTTACTTAAACAAAATCCTCATTGCTGATTTAAATTGTCATTATTTGTTTTGAAGAAATCTAAAATATTTGTGTGTCTTTTAAACTTGTATCTTTTAACTTTAATTGACTTTGAACCGGCAATACTTACTTGATATTTTATCTGAAAGTTTCAATTGTTTTTATTGTAATTCTAATTTGGCATTTAAAATAGCTAGTTTGACTGGAGTACGAATATCTGAACATATGTTCACATTTACAATCAATTTAGCAACTGTTCAAGCTTATATAAATGTTTAAAATGTCATAGATCTTAATTAAGAAAAATATAAATGCGTTAAATGTTTAAAGTATTTTGTAATATTATTAGCACTGTATGTACATAGCAATTAAGTTATAAAGATAGTTTGTAACATTAGTGTTATCTGCAGCAATTTATTAAAAGAAATATTTACGCAAAATTCCATGTTCTGTGTTTAGTCCAGTTCTAGTTCAGTTTTAGCTCAGTTATAATTTAGTTCTAGTTTAGTTTTAGTTCAGTTCTAGCTCAGTTCAAGTTCAGTTTTGTTCAGTTCTTGTTCAGATGTAGTTTAGTCTAGTTCAGTTCTAGTTCAGTTCGAACTCTGCTCTACTTAAGTTCTACTGTAGTTTAGTTCAGTTTTAGATCTGTTCTAGTTTAGTTTTAATTCAGTTCGGTTTTAGTTCCAATTCAGTTCTAGTTCCGTTCTAGTTCTGTTATAGTTCAGTTCTACTTCTGATCAAGTTCAGTTGTAGTTCAAGTCTAGTTCAGTTTTAGTTCTATTATAGTTCAGTTCTAGTTCTGATAGAGTTCTGTTATAGTTCAATTTTAGTTTACTTCTAGTTCGGTTCTAGTTTAGTTCTATTTAAGTTCCAATTCTTTTTTAGTTAAGTCCTACTTCAGTTCTAATTCAGTTCTAGTTCAGTTCTTCTTCAGTTCTAGTTCAGTTCTAATTCAGTTCTTTTACAGTTCTATTTCAGTTTTATTCTAGTTTAGTTCAAAAGTAATGTGTTAAAAGTTCGTTATGTGTATTATTAAATAGCATTTTTAAATTCTTAAGTGTAACTTGTTTGTATATTGAAATTAAATTAATTATTTAATTTAATTGCTTTAACCGGCACATTTTTCATTTTTTCATGTATAATAATTTAGATGTGTATATGAAAGTAAAAAAATATTTTTAAATCGGAGATATATATCAATCACTAATAAAATCCTTATTTGTAGACAATTAAAACTAAAAAAAATCTGTCATTTTATATTCCTCTAAAACAATTAATGTAGTTTTTCTACGAAATGTTTATTTACGCAATATTATGTATGTATGTATGTATGTATGTATGTATGTATGTATGTATGTATGTATGTATGTATATGTATATTTATGTACATATATATTTCTCTTTGCCGCAACAAGTGATTAAATCTCAATTCTTTTCTTCATTTGTCTACTAAATTGTTGTGCATCTTTGGACGTAAGCAATTTAACTCGTATCTAATCTAAAGTAAATATGAAATTTTACATTTTTTTCGCAAGGAAAATTATATGAAAAGATAATGTTCTTTCAGTCTATCAATCTAACATCAGCAAATTTTTTGTTATCTAAGTACATATATGGAGGTGTATTCCTTGGAATTATTATATATTTTTTATATTTCCATTATTTTCCAACAAATAGTTAGATACGGGTAATAAGAGTTGTTGTTTATATTAAAGTACATATTTGTACATTGAATGTTGGTTGTTTGGTTTTAATGTGTCAGTGTCGGTGTTTAACTTGTACTTAGTTTTTTTTTATTTTTTTTATTTATTAAAGGTTTTTTGCTTATAATGACGTATTTTTATTAAACCAATATGATGATGGTTGCGTGACAGAAACTCTATTTGATTTTTAAAATAAACACCTTTTTTTACCAATGACCATTTTAAGAATGCAATACACAAATTTGTTATCAATAATTAGTGTGATTAATTTTTAAAATTAACATTTAATTTAATTAGTAAAAAAATATAGTTACGAAAAGTGAATCAAATATATTTCACGCTCTCTCCTCTTTGTCGAATTTATTTTTTTTTATTTTAAAATGTTTATTCTGTTTCTTTTGTTTCCTTTGCCTTCACAACCACAAGAGTTAAATGGGAGGTATTAAAAGTTTATCATTCCATTTGTTACAAGAAAATAAAATAATTGAACATAATTTTAATGGAAATTTAGTGTAGTATATGTTAGTGTAATATATTGTCCATTCCAGTTCAGATTTACATCAGTTATAGTTCAGTTCGCTCCTAAGTTAAAGTTACATCAGTTCTAGTTCAACAATATTATTGAAAAATTCTTAACACACATTATTCATTAAACCTATTTTTTATCGTGTTACATTTGTAAGACATGTCAGTTATTATGTTTAATGTCAAATGAAATAATCTTATTACTTGTCACAATGGTCTTCGAATATTGAAATTTGTAAGACTTTATAAAGTATCTACTAAGTGATACAAGCACAATAATTTAGAATTAGTACCGAGAAGCAAATCCTCCAAACTGCCCGGAGCTAAGGTCAATGGAGAGATATTAGGCTCTTGTTAAAGAGGAATTGAATGACACAAAAAAAGTTTCCAGAGTGTGATAGATTTAAAAGGAAGATGATAAAAACGTTAATGGTTTCCTAAAAAGGTTCGAAATTTCGTCACTAGTGATAAAAACTATAAAAATATGTTTCCTTTTGTAAATAAACATAATAAATTCAGTCTCAATTTTGATCTCATTCCTTACATTAAAAATTTTAGTTCTAATATAGTTCAAGTTTAGTTCTAATACAGTTCTAGTTTAGATCTAAATTAGTATTAGTTTATTTCAAATTTAATTCAATACTAGTTTTGTTCTCGTGCGTTCTATTTTAGTTCCGTTCTCATTCTGTCTAGTTAAAACCTAGAGGGTATTTTCGATTCGGTATAGTCAAACAAAGCATTCTTCATTGGTTTGGTTTCCTTTGTTTTAGTTTAATGATATTCTAAAATAATTTATTCATTTATAATACAATAAAACATTTCAAAGTGTAAATTTTGTTTTTATTTTATCATCAAAGCGAAAACCACCAAATGCAATAATTTATAAATAGATTTTTTTATTTAGTAACAGAAGAAACTCAACTAAAGTTAAAAATAAATTATTTTTAAGAAAAAATTTTATTTCTAGTTAATATTTATTAATTTATTGTATTATTTTTTATTCATTTAGTAACATATTCTGTTAAAACTTATTACTAAACAAATTTTACATCGTTTCTTGTTTATTAATTTTTCATATCGCACAAATAGTTAATTTTACATGATACTTTTTTTAATTATTTTTAAACGCGTAGTTTTTACATACATATTTCTTATACAATTTCCAGTCAAAAAGTACATATTTATACAACATACACTTGAAACGTGTTTAGGGTAGAGCGGATTTGTAAAGTCACATTTTTATGAATGAATGCATAAATTATTAATAAATTTAAAAAAGTTAAATCAATTGCAAAACCACATTTTGAAAGTGTTAGTAGTAAAAATAAATCCAATTTTTTTATACTCTCCACCACCAAGTGGCGAAGATGGTATACTAACTTTGCCATTCAGTATGTAACGCAAAGAATTTCTTATTTCAGACCCCATAATGGATTGTCCTTCGGCCTGTCGGTTGTTGGTACGCTCACATCCTCAATAATTGATAAATTCAATAAAATTTAGCCCAAGTATTTGTTACAGTCCTGATAAGTTTCGTACTACATTTTCATTCACGCTTTTCATGGAGGGTATTGAAAATTCTGTTCAGACGAATAAAGTATTCTTACTTGTTTTAATTAGATTTTATTTTTTATTTAAATAATAAAGTGTAAATAAAAGGTTTGTGTAAAAGAAATAATTGAGGTTTTCCTAAAAGTTGTTTGTAATTCAATAAAACGTTTAATAATAAAAACCAGATGTTCAATCATCATAATCATATTTAAATTTAATTATAATAAATTTTATAAAATTTCTTAGTAATGAAACATTTTATTAACAAACTAATTTAATTTTATTATTATTTTAGGTACCGAAGAATGTCCAGTAAGATCTGTAGTCAATCGTGTTGGCACTCAATTACACAAAGCTTTATCCGAAAAGGGCATAGCTCTCTTAGTCAATCATGGAATTTGTGATGAAAAGGTTAGTTAGCAATAATCACATTTAATTAAAATTAAAATAAATTCTGAAAAATAAGTATTTTATCTTTCTTTCTTTACAATAGTTAAAAACAGCTTGGGATCATTTGGACGATTTTGTCGATTTACCGACAGACGTTAAAGAACATTATATACGTACGGGAGATGATAATCATGGTTATGTTAGTCCCGGTTTAGAACGTTTTGATGGCAAAACTCCCGAACTACGTCATGCATTTAATATATGTACCTTAAATGCTAAAAATCTTCCAGAAGAACCTTTACCCGGTTTTGCTGATCATATCTCTGTCTTAGCTGAAGATTTTAAAGCACTGTCACGGTTTCTTCTACAAGCATTAGCTCTATCACTGGACATACCACAAACATTTTTCCTTGAAAAACACTCACATATGTTGTCAGGAGATCACGATAATGAGACTACTTTACGTTTGTTGTACTATCCTCCGGTTATAGAAGATGATGAAGTTAGTAAAAACGAATTTATAAAGGGTCGTTGTAAATATAGTTATCAACGTTGTGTATCAGATCAACCAGATTTTCGCCCAGAATATAATCCCCGCGATGAATACAATGATGTTGATAATGAAGAAACAAATGGTGTTAATGGCAATTGTACAGAACGTAAATTGCCTAATGGTGCCATAATACGTTGTGGCGCTCACACAGATTATGGTACATTCACATTATTGGCACAAGATTCAGAAGGAGGTCTAGAAGTTAAATTACCCGGAAGTGAAAAATGGCAAAGAGTAGGACACTTGCCGGGTGCCATTTTAATAAACTGTGGTGAAATATTATCGATATGGACACAAAACCGTTATCCTGCTTTGGTAAGTTAATATGATAAATTTTTTAACGTTCATATTTTCTTATAAAAGTGTTTTGTAAATTTTAGCAACATCGTGTAGTAGTACCCGAACAAGAACACATACGAACTAGGGGTCGCCATTCTATAGCTTTCTTTTGTCATCCTGGTAAATTAAATAGATTAAAACAAAATATTTTAATAGTTTTATTAATGTTTTTTGTTTATATCTTTACAGATAATATGACAATGATTTCTCCCAACGATTTACCTCTACCCGCGGATGGACAAGATATAACTTGCAAAAAGACCCGCAAAAAGTCATTTAAAGCAGCTAAAGAAAAGTAAGTTTAGAATTTCATTATTTTTATATATATTTTTGTAAGCAAGTACATTTTGCCTTGTACGCATATTAAGATAGTTAGAACGAAATCATTAATATTTTAAAATTTCATTTATTAAAATTCTTAACTCAATTTTATTAACTGAATTGTAATCATATTAGATCACAGATTCCTAATTAGTTTTACATTCAGATTATAAACAGATTAATCCATTAACGATCTATAATGAACATAAATTCACAATTTAAATTTGTTCGAAATGCGGATCTCTCTGAATATGAAATATTCTTCCACATTTTATAATGTATTTTTTCAACATTACGTTATAAAATGCACTATTCACTTCAAATCTCATTTTAGCCCAGATTATGCTCATAAAAAGAATGTGTAATCGCAGCATCCCATTTCGTCTTACAAAAGATTTATGCGCTTTACTCTGACCATTTCATGCATTTGTCTTAAAATTTAAAATATCTAATTTAATTCGTTTTTTTCCGTCAGTAAGAAAGATTTTTCTTGGTCCTTGAAGTCCCATTACATATTACAAAAAAAAGAAGAAACAAAAGAAGGGAAGCAAGGAATAAATTAAAGTTAAACCAGTAATTCCTCTCAACTGAGCGAGTTCCGAGAACTCGAAATTCACGCGTCTCCTGCATAGCTCCATATCAAGCCACAAAACAGGTCTGAGAATTAACCAGATTTTAATGAATCTAGCTTAGCCAGGTGGTACACCTCTTTCAGTGCAATTTTCGAAAGCTGCGACATCACGTTTAGAGATGTTTTACAAACACCTTCACGTTTGTGATGTAATATACCCACCCGTTAAAGATCTTATCGCGATATTGCTGTCATATGTTAGGACAACGTTCCGTTTGAAACAACAAAAAATAAATATTTTTGCAATATCTATTATATCTTCAATTACCTTTTAACAAGTGTCCTATATCCATCCACTAGCCTGAGCCTAGTATAGTTAAGGGGATATACTTCTCTTGGTACAAATACCACATTATTCTTCTTGCACCACTCCAGGACTGTTGTACCATAGTGACAGAATACCAGTCAGGCCAAAAATAAGTGGACACATTATAAAGTCTTGTGAATGGAAGCAGATTTTCTTCTAAACATACATTAATTTAAATTTTGATATTTATAATGACAGTTGTAACTAATGGTTGGCCACTTTTGTCGCAACCGCATATTGTTTGTCATACCAAGAACCTTTTGGAAAAATTTGATTGATTTTGGTCCCTAAACTTTTATTCAACATGACCTCGAGCTTCAGAAGCATAATTATTTTTACTTGAAAGCTGCGATAAATCTTCCAGTACATACGTTTCGTCATCCATAATGCAGCTACAGTATTTTTTTGAAAACTTATCTTCAATTTCATAGCTCTGTTTTTAACCCCTTAATTTTAAGCAATGTTCCTGTCCGGAACTTTTTGAACCTTGTTTTTAAACCTACATGGGCTTTAACTTTTCGTAGTTCACATGACGTTTAGAAACGTCATGTGAACCATTCCTTCTACCTGAACCAGGTTTTCTATCAATGGATAAGTTCTCCCGGTACTGTTTATCAACATTGGAACTTGTTTAACGGGAGAATGTTTGTAAGACCAAGTTGGATTTTTGAAAATATTTAATAATTTTAGTATGTACTTTTTTAATCAGATCTACAATTTATTTCTTTGATATTAAACATAATAACTAACATGTTCACAAAGGTAAAAATCAAATAAAAACAATTTATAACGTAAAGTTTTTATCTTATTTTAATGCAAAAAGAGAACATTTTTTATTTAATAGAAAATGTATTCTAGTGTATATATACAATTCGAATATCAACTTTTATTTTTAATAAATTTATATTACAGAAATAATTTTTATTTATATATATTTTTTTAATTTCAGAGTTTATAATGCATATCAACTGATACAAAAACGTTTTCGAGATACTTACCACAATAATAGTTCACATTAATACTTATATAACTTAGTTAATGTAATACCGGGACTTAATTTTTTAGTTGTCCTATATTTAGGATAATATATTATAGACAAAAGATATAAACAAAGATAAAAATTTATTTATGCTTTCAATTGAACAGAAATAATTGAAAATAGTGATTATTTTTACAATATAAATTATTTATGTGTCAAAATTTAAAATATTAAATTAAATTACTTAATATAAAAAATATAAACTTATTATAAACAAAACTTAACATTATTAGACATCCATAATTGTTGTCTTTAAATTCGTATAACTATAGCATAAGTTTAACTACAGTATATTTTTATATATATGGTTGTGTACTTACTTCATATGCTTTTATATTATTTGTTTTTGTCGTTTACCCAGAAAAGAGTCTTAAAAAGTATTATATCTCTATCAACTCATTTAGAATTAAACTGAAAAACTTTGACAATAAAAATATATTTTTTAAACATAATAAAGTGTTTACTCAAAATTTTGAACTGGTAAGAAGAAATATCTAATATTTTTATTGTTTTTATTTATTTTAAAGGTAACGGCTGTTAGAATTACTAACAAAATACAACACTATGTCTTTTTCCTTAACAATTTATAGTGTGGCAACTTTAAAAATAATAACTTCAAAATTAATTTCTATGGCAACACTTAAGTTGTCAATCCTGATCATGTTTATTCAGAATAAAGTGTGTTGTTGAAAAAGCTAATAGTTAGTGAAAGTTTTTGTAAACATTGATTTTATTAAAAATAAGCATTATAAATTTATATAAAAAGATCTCATCATTCGAAAAATAATTATTGTGATTTCTTTATCACAACATCTATTCGTACTGTAAGTGTATTAAATGTCGGTAAATTAAAAAATTAATTTTGTAGAAATATCAAATATTTTAAATTTGGCAAATAAAAACCCTTCTGAACTCCAATAGTTTCCGTAAAAGAGGGTCTCAAAATTTCGGGTTAAATTTTTCTTCTTGTTAATTTCTTTTAAGATTATGGGTATCGCGTGAAAGGTCTCATAGAGATCCTTTTCATATCCTAACAAATACGGAGAAAAATAAAAATGTATAATTTTTTACCATAATCTGATTATTAATTATCGCAGAGAATAAAGTCCATTAGTCCTCCCTAAGGCCACTCGTGTAAAAAAATTACCACTAGGAAATATAATTTTATTTTAAATGAAATACTTTTCAATATAAGAAAAACTCCCAATAATATAATTTCTAGCAGATTAAAAGATTCTTAAACACTATATTAAATAAAACAAGTAAAAACTTAAGAGTCGGTCAATCTCGAGGAAGGAAGGGTGTTTGTATGAAATAATGGTTGGGATCATTTATTGGGCTAAAAATCTCATTCCGGTGGAACAATTGTATGGGGCCCATATGAAATTATTATAACCAATAGGTGACGTTCTTGGGAGAAAATAATAGAAAGTGCTAAACTTTATAAAGATATCTTTAAAACAATGACATGCACTTTTCTTTACATGGAAAACCATAGTAAAAATATAAATTATATATATATATCATTGGAGTGGTCGCTCCGAGACCTCTCACTTGTTATCCATATCTAGATCTCTAACTCGAAAATATTTTAACGCTTAATTTCGAAAACTATCGGAGAGCGAAAAAAATGTATATTACTTTTTTTACCCAAAATAAAACTGCTTAAAAGAAAAATAGTAAAAAAGTTATTACAAAAAAATTAAAATTTTCACTTACAAAATTATTCAAAAATTTTATGATGCAGTTTTTCATAAAAATCATATTTTTCTATTCAGATTCAGACATTAAAGTTAACCTAAATGTCTAATATTTTCTTTAAACCCATGATTTTGTTGACTATACAAACTGTTTATTCCAAAATAGTTTATATATGTACATAACCATACTAAAAAATATTTTATTTTAAGATTCCCATTCATAGCGCCGGAAAATTTATCTGAGGAGTTTGAAAGTAATGTAAGTCATAAAAACATTTATATATAAAGCAGTAATGTATTTATTCATTTTGTTTTATTTCAGTTTAATAGGTCATTTCCAATTATAAGCTGCACAAGAAGTTCTAAATGTCTCAGGAAGAAATTTAATAATTATTTTATTTCCTTTTTTAATATCTTGTCATTTATTTATTTATTTATTTATTGAAATTAATTAATACAAATAAATAAATGATTTAACAAATTAATAAATGTTGCAATTCACTGATTTATATGGAATAAATTCGTTTTCTTTAATGTTGTTCTTGGATTTAAAAATTTTCAAATATAACGGTTAAAAATGATTATAAAACTGTTCATAGATGGCGCTGTATATGGCTAAAAATAGCGCCATCTATTGTTTTGGTATAGGCCAAAAATTATTTTAAAAAATCGAGTTTTTCATGTGGCATCTCTGGTCGCAATTTTGGCATGTCTTTATGGAAATCGATCTGGCAACTCTAGAAAATTAATATTTTCATGGAGTTGCCAGATCGAATTAACTAAAGAGATGCCAAAATCACGACCAGGGATGCCACCCGAAGAATCCAATTTTTTGAAATATTTTTTGGCCAATACCAAAACAATAGATGGCGCTATTTTTAGCCGTATACAGCGCCATCTACAAATAATTTTGTGAGTTTAAATTAACTAACAAATCGCTTACGGAGGTCACGTTTTATGGGTTAAACCTACCGAAAATAAGCTTTTAATAAAAACAAAAAGTCCTTTTATTTTAAACACATTTTATTTAAACAAAATTAAATCATTTTCTCAAAATATTACATTCAATTTATATAGAAAACATTTACCTCAGCTTCTTATTAATTTAAAATTATCACAATCACAAACTGCGTTGAAGAAGCCATAAAGCAGGAAAGAATACTGGAATTAAAATATATTTTTAAATTATTTATATATATATACATATTAATAGAATGTTTTCGAAAGAGATTTAAAATAGGGCGCGATATTTAATAAGAATATAACTTCCAATTTTGTGAAATTTTGATGCAGCTAATGAGATATTAACAAATTATTGTTAGAATATTTTTAATTTATTATATCACTATTTTCATATTCTTTTAAATCAAATTGTCTTTTCTGCATTATTGACTAAAAATTGCATTTTTACTGAAAATTGCATTATTGACTAAAAATTTCATCTTTCACTGAAAATTGTATTTTTAATTGAAAATTTCATTTTTCATAAAAAATCGCATTTTTGACTGAAAATTGAATTTTTACTAAATTCAAAATTTTCACACATCAATCTTTATTACGAAAAATCTAATTTTCCACCACAATTCATAAATTTGTAACTAACACTGCCAATGTACTTAACATATCTTAAGTTTCACTAAAATATTATTAGTTTCCACACAATTCTATATTTGACTTTTTCACAAGAAAATTTTGATAAACCTATCATGCTGTTAGTAAAGTTTTTTCTTTCTTCCATTTCCACGAGTTATTCGTGTCATCGGTGTTCAAAATCAAATTTTGTTTCTACATCTTAAATATTTTTCAATCATTTGGATGCAGTTCATTTTAATGCAGTTACATCACATGTTTTATAACAATTCCAATGAAGTTTAATTTTTTTATTTCATTTTAATTTACGTTTTCTTTATATAAATTGCACAACGGAATTTATTTTATTGCAACTCCACGACTTTTCGCCATTTTATTGTACAAAAAAAAGCTTAGTGAAATGACACAAAAAACTAATGAAGTTGAATTGACACATATTAAAGTTACCATATGATCGAGTAAATATGCCTGAGACAGAGTTGATATTTAAACAGTATTTTTTTAATAAAGTTGAAATTATTAATTATAAAATACTACTTTTTTCAATACAAAACAAGCAGAAATATTGTTAATTGTAAAATTGCTTGTATTTTGGACATTGTCGTTTAAATAAAATTTTGAGTTTAGTTAATAATTTGGAAGTGATCGAGTTAATAACGAAGGCAGATGGACATAGGTAAATTGATTAAAAGTAAAATAATTTTGTGCAAGTTCCCCCGGTACTGTTTAATAATATTGGCTGACCTTTGAATGATTGGCCAACATGGGTTTTGTTGAAAATGTTTTTGTTTTAGGTCACTCAGAGGTGGTGTAACGCTAAGAAAGAATCATCTAAGACCTCAAAATGTATATATATTCTTGCATCAAAACAAAATCTGAGTCAATTTAGCTATGTCCGTCTATCTGTTTATGGCACACTTACATCCACAATAATTTATAAAGCTTAATGAAAATTGGCCTAAGTATTTGTTATACTCCTAAAATTTTTTTAGTTTAATACAAAAAATCGGATTAATATATAGTAAATGAGGCAACCTCTACGTTCAAGCAGAGAACTTCCTTGTAATTGTAGATTATAAGCCAATAAATTATAATGAAATTTATATTAAATTATGTGAACTTCATTACCATTCTAAAAATTATCAAAATCGGTTCAGTAGAAAAAAAGTTGTAGCTAAAAATTTGACTAATTTAATGATTCATTAAATGTTCCTGTGTTATATATAAGGAAAGCGTTTATATATTTTATACGTATGTGTAAGTGGAGGGTATTGAAGATTCGGCATAGCCGAATAAAGCTTTTTTAATTTAAGTATATTTTTTACCTTTTGCTCTTTTTTAAATAGAAAAATCTTTCAAACATTTTAATTTTCTAAAATTTATTTTTTTCCTTTTTTTGTTTTGTTTTGTCAATTATTTTCAGTTTTCTTTTTTATTAATTTGTTGTAGTTAAATAGTGTATTTAAAATAACAAATAATTAACCAACAAAAAACCCCTAAAATAATCTACCACTTAATCACTAAATGATTTACGTTTAGTTACTTTTTCTGTTTTAGAACATTTATTATGTACTCTGAGTATATAATGTGTATATATATGTATTTATGTGTAATTGTTATTTAAATTCTTTATAATTTATTTTTAGTAACTATGGACTTTTACAATTAACATTATTAATTTTACTCTCATAATAAATTTACACATAAGTATTTATTATAATATTTCAGTTTATTTTATTTAAAAATATGTTTTACGGTAAATCTTACAAATATTATCATCAGATTTTTCTTTCAATTTTTATTTTCGTTTTTTTTTTTTTGTTTTTTTGTTCATCAGTCATTTAAAACTTTTGTGTGTTATGTTGTGGTTACATTTAACTTGATTATATTTTTTATTTATTTTTTTGTCACAATTTGTTTCTAATAATTGTTTCTTTTTTGTTTTTTTGTTTTTTTTTTTTTTTTTTTGTTTTTTGCTATATTGATACGAGCACTATTACATACAGTTTGTCAAATATATATTTACAATTATAAAAAATATTAAATATTTTAAATTAATTAATGAACTCAAACTTTAATTATTAATTTTTTATGTTCACACTTCGTACAGCTATAAGACACCAAATTTTCTAAATTAGAAATTTCTTGGCGTTTTATTAATAAGTTGATTTGAGATTGATACGTTTGTGATGAAATAATATTGTACATATAAGAAACTTTCATTATTAAAATATAAAATTATTCAACGATACAATTTTAAAATTACTTTTAAATATTAAAATTTCAAGAATACAATACAATAAACTGTATTTACTGTAAAACAATGTTGAATATCCATTTTTTATTAATGAAGCAAAATCATAACTGAAAAAAATTAAATTTTTATTTTAATTGATTTTGCATTGATTTTTCCGTGTGTAGGTATAGTATAGTGGTCCACAAATGTCTTGAAAAACTTAATAATGAGAAATTTTATTTGTCATAATATTTAAAAAAAACTTAATTTTTGGAGTTGGAATTGATGTTCATGATTTTTTTTCAGAAAAAATACAGTGATCTTTTGAACATGTTTGTTTACACATTTTTTGAATGTTTTTATATATGAAAAAGGTTGTTTTCCCATCCATTATTGTAAAATATTAAAGATATTGTAACACGCTTAGATTAGTTTCATTGAATAATTAACCTACAGTCCTTTCAAATAACATTGCTTTCAATTCGCAGTGTTAGCTAATTTAATCAACGTGTGAATGGTTTTAATTCTTTATCTTGTATTATATTATAATTGGATTCATCTTTTTATATATTTATTGCATCAAAATTTTTCAAGGGAATTTGTCACATATTTTTAAAAGAATTATGATGAAATTTCTTTTATCCTAAAATTTTTATAATTATGCTTTCTTGGTAAGTATTTAAAAAAGAACAACCTTTCCGAAGTGCCCAATTTTAGAGGGTCGCCGATTACTCCTCCGACCAGAAAGGTTTCTGTATTATCTCGAAAGATATCTTGATTATAGAATTAGTATAAAAATCATTTGAACACATTATGTGCTGTTGTAATTTCACACGTATTGCTTGTAAAAGAGGATACACTGGCGCATATTCCTATAAGCGCTCATAATATTTTTTAAATAATTAGCTATAGTTATTTAAAGAAAATATGTAATGGGAGAATTATACTTTAAATAATTTAAAACTTCATTTAAAATATTATTTTTAAACGCACCTAGTTTATCAGTAGTTATAGCATTATTAATAATTGGCGATCCTTTGTTGTGAATAATGTCACAAATAAGGTATATCATTGATTCCACTAATTTTTCAACAAAATCTAAATCAATTTAGATTTTTTAAAATTATAATATTTTCATTTTGGGCATAATTAAATAAATTTTATATGCCATGTATCCCCACAAGTTCTTAATTGAGTTAATTCGGGGCTGCTTGCCGGCTAGTCCGGAATCCGGATACTACAATCTTTTTGTGGAAGGTAACATATCATCGATTTCCCTAATGGATTAATTTTATATTAGTTAAAATGTCCCAATTCTTTGTGACTTAAAGGCATTGATTTTACAAGAAATACTTTCTTATTCCTTAAAAAACTACATTCGCATTTGTAAAGAACAAGGACTACAAAAAAAATGGAGAAAAATCGAGAAACATTTCCAATTTTTACAGATTTTTTGAAACATTTATTTGATAGCTTTCAAAGTGTGATTTTTTTTGCTTTAAATTGCTGTTGTTGTTATCCGTCTTTTCCGAAAATTTTTGCGTGTTATAATCGAAAAGAGTATAAAAAAGATAATTATAGATTTTAGTTGGAATTCATTAATGAAGTTAAAATTTATCACATTTTTTTATAATTTTACTATTCCATTATAATTATTGTTATGTTAAATATTTTATTTTTATTTTTTTAATATTATCGCCTTTTTATTTATTGTTTTCATTTAATTTTTAACAAAATAAAAAATAATCGTTCATACAACCAAAAATTTGTTAATGTATTTTTGTTTTCTTTATTTGTTTTTTCTTTTTCATTTATTTCTCTTAATTCGGGAGAGTTTTTTTTTGTAATAATCGTAAAAATTTTTCATTGTTATAATAAAACTTGTTTGTGTATCAGTTTGTGTTATAGAATTTTCTTTTGTTTATATTATTGTTGTAACTTTTAAGGAAAGTGGACGAGAGGATTTGTCGATTATTAATGCGATTTTCTTTCAATTTAAGAGGAACGTGTTATATTTTTCTAATAAAAATTGTCTACGTTTCTCTAAATTGAATTCTTATCTATTCAGTACATTTATTTATTTGGTTGTTTGTGTTGGCATGTTTAATGATTTGTTTACAAATAAATTATTATTTTTTATTGAATTAAATGAAATGATTTATTTGGTTATTAAATTTTGTCCATTGAAAAAAAGTTTTTGTTAAAACAATTATACGAATATGAAAATAGGAATAATAACAAAAAATATTTATTAATAAAAAAATGGGAAAATAATAAAATAAAAATTATTATTTTTTTATCAGAACAATTAATCGTGAGAAAAAAGAAAGAAATTTTGAAATTCGCAATAATAAAATAATAATGAAGAAATGAATGTATAAATTTAATATCGCAGAAATTCAACCTAAAACTCTAAATCTGTAGTAAAATCGAAACGAAAAACTTAACACATGTGCTACAGGTCGCCAAAGCCAAAAAATTTTTCTTAACTGTGGTAGCAATAGTATATAAGCTATTTTATTAATTGGCCAATTTTTTGCCCCTTAAATAACTATTCAAATATTAAAAAGGATCGCGGCAAAAGACGGCGTCTTAATTTATATTATTTAAGTTTCATTCTATGAATTCCATTAAAAATTTAAAAATACACACAGATAAAAATCAATGTAAAATTTATTAAAATATAAACAATTTAACCTTTCATCAGTTATGATTTTGCTTCATACACAAAAAATGGTTATTTAACATTGTTTCACAGTAAATTCTTCTTCTTAAGAATATAAAAGTAATTTTAAAAATTTATTTATATTTTAAAATTTTATACATTAACATCGAAAGATTCTAACATGTACAATATTATTTTACCACAAACGTAAAAACGTTTAATTTAAACTATGTGAAAAAATTATTTAATCTTAAATCAACAATGTTCAACGTTGATTTTGCTTCAATTTTTTTCTGTGTGTACGTTTCTTGAAAATCTTTTTATTTATGACCACCTTGTAGAAAATGAGCGATATAAAACAGTTAGGATGAGTATATTATCGTTATTTCTAGCCTTTATTTATGAATTTGAGAATCTATCATAGTTACAACAAGGTCGGAAAACTTTAACGAAATTTAACGATGTCCGCCTGCACGAATTTAATTAATATATTTTCATATCGACAAGATTTCACAGTTAAAAAACATATTCAATGAGAACTTTTAAT
The DNA here is from genome assembly GCA_004302925.2 of Cochliomyia hominivorax. Classification (NCBI taxonomy): domain Eukaryota; kingdom Metazoa; phylum Arthropoda; class Insecta; order Diptera; family Calliphoridae; genus Cochliomyia; species Cochliomyia hominivorax. The sequence continues at coordinate 104,200,387 of PYHX02000467.1, forward strand.
TCCTGATTGATTATGACAAAATTTATTGAATTCGAATTTTTAATGAGAAAATGTTTCCAACTGACGGACGGACATGACTAAATAAGATTCGACATGAAATCATAAACTTTATAAATCCTATTCACTACGTGGGCATTAAAATATAAATTATAATTACAATATGGGTATCAAATGGCAGATAATATCGGTAAATTATTTGCTTGAATCATTTTTGTGTGGAAATCGAGTTTTTTGCGGGGGTGGAATTTAAAAATGTCGAAATATATCTAATGGAATATTCGCGATAAATGGATTCCTAATACTACAATTTTTGTATGATGGTTTTGAATTATAAGGTGCTAAGACCAGCTATAAATCTTTTATACCTCAGCTTCATTACGAAAGATCCTTAATGTTTAAGTTTTTAAATGTGTTACCTTAGCAACCAAGAAATAGTTTCGATTTTTTAAAAACAATTTTGATTTAAAAGTTCTCAGCCCACTAGACAACAAAACTAATGAATGTTACTAAAAATAGTTTTAAAAGCATTTTAACAGAAATTTTCCATTCTTACAGATGATATGTTAACTTTTTTAAATAAACAAGTAAGAATACTATATTCGGCTATGCCGAATCTTCAATACCTTCCATTACAAATTAATATATGAAGTAAATACATTATGTTACGTACAAACATACATACAAACGTTTACAATTTATAAACGTTTTTATTAAATATAATACGGGAACATTTAATGAGTCATAAAGTTTGTTATATTTTTAGCTATAACTTTTTTCTACTGAACCGATTTTGATCATTTTTGGAATGGTAATGAAGTTTACATGACTTGATATAGCAAATCGAATACAAGATTTTGCTAGTTTTAAGGAGGAAACTTCTCAGGATTATAAAAAATAGTCAGACCAAATTTTATTGGGCTCAGAGGGCGGACAAAGCTAAATCGACTTAGTTTTTGATTTGATGCATTTTGACATTATGTCTGAGTCTGAGTCTTATCGTTGCACACAGAATGACAAAGATAATAAACGCTCTTAAACACTTGTGGTGGTGGAGGGTATAAAAATAATAAAACCAAAGCAAAATAACAATAAAATATATTCTGACAACTTAAAAGGGCAAAAGAATAAAAAGTATAAATAACTAATTACTTAAGTAATGGTTGGTTGTAGCAGCTGTGTTCTGTGTCTAGTAGGTAATTGCAGTCGGATTATAATATATGTATGTATATGAATATGTATGTATTGTATGTATATGTATTTAGATAAAACCGCATCATTTAAATTGTAATCTTAATAACCTTTTAAGATTATACTTCTGTTCTTCTATTTTCAATTACTTAAAAAATACAAATTATGTCTGTCAATTAAAGTCTGTCAGTAGACTGTCAGAAAAAAAAATAGAATTTGTTCTTTTTGTTTTAATATCTTTAAAAGATAAAATTTCACATTTTGTATTTGATTTTTTAACATAAATTTAATAGAAATATTAAATTTTTAATAGAGATTGTCTAGCTTAAGTACATTCTTTTAGTAAAATAAAATATTGTATTAGTAACAGTTTAAAATATAAAATTTAACTTATAACTTAGTAATAATATTAACAGACTTATAGTTAATTTTAGTTACAATTACAAATTTACTTCTAATTTAAAAACTATTATTTTAAACACTCACACCAATTAATGTAGTAGCAGTCATATTAAAATTTATACATTTATTTTGACATGCAAACATTTTATTACAATTTAACTAAAATGACCTAAATTCATTTTGAAAGATTTAGTTTTAGGTTTAGCTGGATTTAATAAAGACAATTTCCCACATTTATTATGGATTATATTTTGTTAAATGTTATGAGATTAATTGATCATGATAATTTATTGAAATTAAAAAATAATAATGATTGCAATTTTTAAAATGGCCGATATTATAAGATGCACTTTTTTAAAATATCATATTAATTATTACACAAGTTTTTCAATAAATTATAAAAATTTACAAAGCTGGGGAAAATACAATATATATTGTAGACTTAATAGATAAAAACTGAATTTTCATATTATGTCAGATTTCCATGTACAGAATTTTATTAACTAAATAAGGAAAATGGATGACTCTGATATGGGAATGGTAAGAGTCCAAAAAATCTAAACAATAAAATATATTTTTTTAATGTTACAAGGATAAAAAATATATTGAAAGGAATCTGAATGTGGAATTATTCAAGCGAATTATTTTATAATGTTACAGAGATTGTATTATATGATACATATACTGTTGATATATTTTAAATGTTGCAAATGATTTTAAAATTTTAGAGACAATTTAAAATAAAATCTGACAGCATATAGACAAATTGAAAGCTGTACTTTCTAATATATATCGAATTCTTTATGAAAATGATTGATGAAAACTTCGAAGTATGAAAATGGTCCGATTTCTTTTTATTCACGAGTAGAAAAAGTTGGAAAACTATTCCGAAAGTTTTTTTAATAAATAATAAGTATCCAAAAAGTTACTGATTTCACAAAAAATTATTCGAAATAAAAAAGGCTAAATATATCAATCTTAAATACTCCCCACCACGTAATATTGTTTTTGTTCAGGCGACAATAGATTCTAACAAGTGAAAATGATATATTTGATTGTTTCGATTTGTCACATATGTATATTCTTATACATAAAAAGGGATGTATTTTCTGAAATCAGCATCAAATTTTTTTATTGCAGGGGATGTCTGGTACCACTCTCTTATACTGTGATTAAAGTGCGAATTATTAAGATACGATTATTTCCGAAGGAATTATCAATCGACCCTTTTAATAGGTAGAGCATTGCTCTCTTTTTATACTTATATGCAAAAAATAATCAAAAATGATTACAATATTTACTTTTTATTAGGTTTTTGCATTTAAAATGCTGGTAGAATGTGGGTCCTCATAACTCATATGAAGTATGAGAAATTATAGACCATTTTTTATAAAAAATTTGCATATTGTTTGGAGTTCAAAATAATTCTACTGAATTCCTTAAAAAAATATATATTCTTAAGAATGTTATGAGGTAAAAATTTATTCGGTGAGGACAATTTTGAGACTTTATTCAGATTATCACTGATATCAGTTTAAAAGTTGTTGATTTTTGGATCAATATTATTGAATAAGGAATCGAAACAAATTTCTGTAATGAGAATATTTAAAACAGTTAAATGGGCATAGATAAATCAACTCAGATTTTAAAATGATTCACGAATATATTCTTAATAAAGTTTAAGTTACAAACGTAATGACGAAATTGGTTGTTTGTGATGGAGGGTATACAAATATATAACTTTAAGAATAATCGTTTCCAAATAATTACACTTAATATATATATTTTTTAACCAAAATTATACATAAGTAAAACTTATTCTTTCGAAATATGTTAGAAAATATTAGGGAAATAATCACTTTAATATTGTGTGAAAAATACTTTTTAAATTGACTTTAATTTGTATCAGAACATTTAATTCAATTAACACTCTAATTCAACTTCTTAACTTATAAATATTAAATTAAAGAAATTAGATATTTGAGTTGTTTATTTGTCTGTCTGTTAAGCCACAAAGTGCTTTTTAATCCTCTTTATGTCTTAATATCTCTTTTTTCCTGGTGATGGATTTCTTAATACTTTTCTTTTTAATTGTATCTAATAGTTATTTGTTATATTTTAGCTTTAATTATCCTATAAATTTTATGTTTGCTTTATTATGTTGTTTTTATTAATATTTAGTATCTACAAAATTTATTATTTATTTTCTTGACTTAATTTCATTGTTAAATAACCTCAAAAGTCTTTATTGTTTATTTAATAGAATGTTTACATATCTCTTTTAGTACATTTATACATTATTGTGATTTATACATACTTATTATTGTGATTGACCCGGTTTTTAATAACCGGTTATTTTGGTTAAGACGGTTTCAGTTTTTCTGAAAAGCTCAAATCGTATTTAAAGCTTAAGAAAATATTTTCTTTCAAAGTTTTAAATACTTTGATAAAATTCTGAAGTTCTTGAAACTTTCCTGTCAGTGTTGCATTCATTAGTTATTCCACCCAAACTGATAAGGAAGATACTAAATTTGAATCTAAGATTTAAACAGTGACGATTTTGCATATAACAAAAAAAAAAAAAAAAAATAATAATAATAATAAAAACAAATTCTATTTTAAAATCGATCTGGAAAGCCTGGAAACTTAGTCCATAGTTTAAAGCATTAAGTAAGATCAAGTTAAAGATCATTTTCATTGTAAAGTAGTATAAAGTAAGGGTGCTATATTTGACTATGCCGAATCTATAGTACCTAACATTACACTCGAACACACCGTACACATTTACACACTTATAACAACAACTTTTTATATAGTTGACATTAAATTTTTTCCACTTATTTGATTTTGAGGTTTCTTGAAATAGTAATTGGATAAGTAAATTTTATTTTAATCTGATAAAAAGTTTTCATTAATAATTTACAAAAGTTTTTTTTTGTCTAAAATTTGAGGTTTTCACAGATATCAGTCTTTAAATTCTTTGGATTTAGAACTGCTGGTTTTAAATAGCAAATTGATTAGTATGGGGTAGGGATCTAAGATGATGGTTATTCAAACACCGAAACCGGGTTTTATTAAATTGCAATTTCCCGAAGATACCGAAAACCAGTTTCTAAACGAATGTCCAAGAATCGCCCCCTAATACATATGTATAGAATTACAGATTATCAAATATCAATTATAGATTTCATGTGCAACTAGGGTTTCTCTTTTCTTAAGGTTTTTTGTTCTCGGTAATTTAAGGAAAAATTGTTGTTTTTGAGAATAAAGTAGAATATCATATATCTATAAAGTAATATTTCAATAGTTTTTTAATTCGGTTCTGCCGATTCTTAAATTTCTAATATGATTCGATATTCATGGCATTTCGATTCGAATATATTATTTTCCGATTTTATTAAATCTCATTAGTTTTATGTAACACTAGTAGTAGCCTTAATTTTAACTTGAATTATTTTCTCATTTGGGATCTATAGTTGAATGTGAATTGATATTCTTAAAGTTATTTAAATCGAATTTTACTGAAATACTAATATGTACGAGTTTTATCAGATAAAATTAAATTCATAAAATTATTATATCTAAGATAATTAGAAAAAAAATTATTGGATGATTTTTTTCTATACTATATAGTTTTGAAGCTTTTCCGGGATTATGCCTAATGTGGGACCTATAACCATATATGGAACTAATGTCCGTTTAAATAATAACATATATTAAAAACATTAAGAGAAATAATTTTGACGAATTTAAATATAAATATTCCATATATAAGAGATTTATAAGCTTAAAAGCTTATTACGAATAAAATCCTTGCGTTGGAGCTAGATCAAATAATCACACATTGATATTCTATTAATCCAGTTTCGATAAGTTTTGATATGGTCATCTGGTACGATTTTGTTCATTTCAGATACCAGTCTATAACTATTATTCTATAACTGGAATAAAACATAACTGGAAACTGCTTAGGGCAATAACAAACAACCTGGCCAAATTTCATTGAATTCCGAAAGGATTTCTTCTGGAATTACCTTCTTTACCTAAATTACTTCTAAAAATTTCCGATAAAATTTTCTCGAGAATTACAAAAATGAATTTCCCGGAAAATCCCGGGAATGTTTTCTCGTGGAGAAATCCTAATTGCAACTTTAAGAAGTTTAATAATTCAAATATTGCATTTGTATTATAATAATATTTCAAATTACACTAAACATAATTTGGAAATATTTGTTTCCTTGTTTCTTAACTAAACCTACAAATAAAAGTATTGTATCTTTACTTAAGAGTAAACAATATCTGTATATGTGTACATCTGTTTGTATATGTAAATATTATTTATAAAACCTTTATTTGAAACAGAAGTTTGTTTTATTATTATATTTTTTGTTAAATGAATGATCATTATGGTAATTGTATTATTTTTGTAGGTTTTATTATGGTTCAAGTAATTTTTTCACTTGTATGAGTACTCGTTCTATTTACATAGAGTAGAGTGTTCGGAAAATACAATATTTGTGGGATGATATGAGAAATATAGTTGTGGATAAAATTAGAACTTTAGATTAAAAATTTTTTAATTATATTTAGAAACTTTGGATTTTAATCTGGTCAAAAAAGGTATTTTTTTAAGCATTGACCCGGAGTGGTGATCTTCAAATACTGGTGGTCTAATTAGTTACAATTTTTTCTATTTTCTTAAAAAACAATTCAATAACTCAATGTGACTATTCAAACTTAAAATTTCCCAAAAAAGTTTTTGTGGGAAACTCTAATGTTACCATATGTATGAGGCAAGTAAGACAATATTTTACTGGATGTATTTATTACACATTAATTTGTGTCTAGTATTGTACATAACATATATAAATACTTATTTTAGTATATGTATTAGGTAAGCGCCAAAATATTCACTTTTTGAGTATATTAAGCTTATCAAAAATCTATAATAATAATATAAACTTAGTCAACGTGTCCATCTTGGTAACAATAATAATTCGTATTTAATGAAATGAAACCAAATTGTTTGCTCTTGTCCTAAGCAGTTTACTTTTAAAAACTGCAAAATCTGTTCATGGGGAAGAAGTTATAAAATGATTTCTGAGACTGCCTCTATATTCAAATTGCTGCTCTTTAAAAGTATTTTTATACCTTTTAAACAGATTTATTTATATTTTATTAGTCATTCTAATGAATTGCTAAATGACCACATATTACGACAGGTCAAGCCCGACTATGTAATAGCCTACACAATAATGTTGGTTATAAATGAACGATCCTCGTAAAATTAGATTTTCTGATTTATGTGTAAGTGTGAAATAAATTATTGTCAAACTGTTATTTATGAAATTTATGTGTTTAAAAAATTGTTGTCCGGGGGACAGTATGTAAAATTTCGTACATTTACTTTTACCTTTATTTAACTTAATTTGACTTAATATTATTACAATATCAATTTATATATTAGATTTAATACCTTCAATATGATGGATGCAGGGGGTTGCATGAGACCTATGAGAAATATTAGACAGATCCTCATATAATTTGGCATAACCTTTGAGAATAATTTCAATAAGCATCACTTTTATGATATGTGCCATATTTCATCATCAATATATTTTTAAAACTGTGTCAGCCCGGCGGATGGAATCAGATTTTATTTCAAATGGACTTTAAAAATATTAAAGAAAAAAAATTAATACCCATATTCATAATATACATACATTTTTTATATATATTTCAGATATTTTGGAAGTCGCATATATTAATGTTTTTAAAATATATTTTTAAAATATATTCGCAATTTCCATGCGCTGTTGAATAATTTATTATTCAAATTGAATAATATTTATTCAAATTAGATGAATTTTTATCAACAAATTCAAAAAGACATTTAAAAAAAATTTTGAAAACTTAACGAAAATTTTCGTTATGAAGAATAAAGGTTTCATTGGATGATATTTAACTTACTTTTTTCAATTATATTACAACCTTTTTTGGTTCAGTGTAAGGAGTAATAGTTTTTAACACAAAAGAAAATTTATTGTAAATTTATTACTTATTTTCTAAACAGGTTTTATAGTAATTTTTATGTTTTTAACGATTTTAGTGCATGATAAATAATAATACTTCTATTATCTGACAAATGATGAATGACAAGTTGTAATTTTATCGCTTGAAAATGTGAATTATTTTTTAGTTAATATTTTCTTATTTAAATTCTGTTATTTCTTTAAAAAGTAATGAAAATTTTAAAATTTGTCACAATCAATTATATATCCATATTGTATATCTGGCTATTTATTATAAAACCATTATTGTTATAATGTGGTTTCATTCAATGTTTTTTCTTCTTTCAAATTATATTTTAAAAATATATTTTCTATTTTTCCCAATTTGAAGCGATAACAATAATGAGGTTTTAATGAAATAATTAGAAATTTTAAACAATTTGTATGAAAAATAATAATTAAGCTCAAATAAAAGTAATTTTATAATGAAAGACCTCAAAATATGCAATAGAAATTATTTTGTTTGTCCATTATTAAATTTATTGTTATTTTAAATACATGTGTACGTGTGTATTATATAAATGTTAGAGTGTTCGATTGTTCGACATTATGTAGAAACCGTTTATCGGTTTCTTCGAAAAATTGCAAGTTAATATAAACCGATTTCGGTTGTTTAATAAAAACCGGTCAATTGGTTTTTTCGCAAGATATTAAAACGTCTTGAAATAAAAAGAGTATTAAAAAATTATTCATATATAATTACAATTTATCCTTTAATTTAGTTTAAATGCTTTGGTGTGTATTGATTTTTATACTCTTCACCATCATAAGTGGTAATAGAAGGTATATTATTATCTCATGTATAACGCCTAGAACAATCATCTACGATCCCATAACGTATATATCTTTTTGCATCATATGTCTGAGTGAAAGCATTCTCACGGTCACATAAATAACCCGAATTCAAACAAATTTGGCCAGATATTTGTTATGTTGTGTATGTCCTAAGCAGTTCAAAATCACAAAATCGGTCTATTAACAAAGAAGTTATATAAAAACTTATTATTATATTAAAAAAATCACTTATGAAGTAAAGATAATTATATCCCATTACTATTCCAAGCATCATCGAAATCGGAAAGAGTAAAAAAAGTTATAGTAAAAAAATAAACTTTTATTTTATTCTGTGAATAAACTTTTATTTTATTCCGTGAATAAACTTTATAAAATAAAAACAAAATTGATGAAGTAATTGATTTAAGACTGCATAATTTTCATTTCATTCAGTTTCAAATTGGACGTTTTTATGTTTGTGGTGAAATTATATTATAGTTAACAAAGCATTGAGTAGGATTTCAGCTTCCGGTTCGATCCTAAAAAAGTTTTAGTTTTAAATAAGATTTTTGAATTTTGAATATAATTATTTCATTCATGTTCCAAATTATTTGCAGAATCTTCAATATTTAGATCTTTCGATCAGATCCAGTATCTTCCACATTAGTTTGGGAATATAATGAATGCATCACCTACAGGAATGTTTTCAGTTCTTCAGTATAATATCAAAGTGCTAAGAACTTTGGTGAAATATTTTTTTTCTATTTAAAAAAATATATTCGTTATTTGAGAATAAAATTCTGGTTTCTTTGATTTTTGAAATTTGTGCTTTTCATTAACACCGAAACCGACTTAACCAAAATAACCGGTTATTAAAAACCGGGCCGATCACCCTAGTAAATGTAGAAAATTTTAATTATATATAACAATCATTTATATGGTTTTATATATTTTTTTGTTGGTTATTTTGAAAACCACAAATTTGAGGTTAAGGTTTTTTATTTATTTAATATTTTGTATTTGAGCTGTGTTTGTGTGTTGTTTTTATACCCTCCACCACCACAAGTGATGAAGAGGGTATATTAATGTTGTCATCCCGCGTGTAACGCTAAGAAGGAATCATCTCAGACTCCATACTGTATACATATTCCTGCATCAGATCAAAATTTGAACTGATTTAACTATGTCCGTCGGTTGTTGGCACGCTTACATTCAAAATAATAGGCAGGTCTCAGCGAAATTTGGCCTGAGTATTTGTTATAGTAATAAGAAAACTACCAAATTTAGTTCAGTATATTTAAAGATATTGAACCGACATCTGAGCCAACCTTTAAGTTCAAGCAAAAAAAGTTTCGTAAAGTTGCCAATTATAAATCGATAATTTAGAATTAAATTTTGGTTCAGTAGAAAAAATATAGCTAATTTTATGACGCATAAAGTGTTCCCTGTTATATTTAATAAAACTTTTACATACATTTCTGGTGGAGGGTATTGAAGATTCGGCGTAGCCGAATATAACATTTGTTTATTTAACTTTTTGAGTTTGAATTTAAGTTTTATTCCTTCTTTTGGCCTTATTTATGAAATATTTTATTTAATTTTTTTTGGTGAATTTGTTTAACTTTTGTTTTCTTGTTATTTTTGTTTTTGTTGTTATTTTATTGTTTAACTTTTTGTTTTTACTACTCTAAAATGCTAAAGGCTTTTAATCTGTGGGATTGTCTTAGGATGAAGTTTCCTATATAATGATTTGTTTATTTTATTTATTTTTAATATTTTTTATATTTTATTTAGTTTATTACTTTTTGTTATTATTTATTATATATTATTTATTTATATCTATCATTTTTATATTTCTTTATTATGAAATAATTTTTATTTCCTTTTTTAGTTTATTCGCTCATTTGAATGTATTTTGTTTGTGTGTTATGACATTTTATTCTCTTATATATTTTTATTTATCTTTTAGTTACTTAGTTTTTCTTATTTAATTTTAGTTTCTATACAAGATTTATTATTTTAACTTATTTATTTCTACTGGGAGTTTTATTTTTTTATTGTTTATCTTTCAGAGCTCTTTGGTTTTGTGTTTACAGTTTATTCGAAAATGCGAAATTATTAGAAAAAATTTGTACAGTTAGGGAAATTTTATTAAGGGCATGGAAAATAATAAAAATTCAAAGTGTTTTATATTGTGAAAAAAATGTTTTTTTGGAAAAAAATATTTCATAGAAAATATTTTTTATTCTTTTATTGAAAATTTGTATTTCTATAAAAAATATTTAAAGAATGTATTTACAAATTTATTTTATTTAAAAAATTAATAATATTCATTTTCTACTTAACAATTCAATAAAAATATTCGTTTTCTTTAAAAATTAAATTTAGAATTCAAAGCTCTATTTTCCAAAAAAAAAAATCACTAAAATTTAACTTTCATTGGAAAATTCAGTTTTCAATTTGCATTTATCATTAACCAACAAATATATTTTCTTTGCACTCTCGATTGAAAAACTATATTTTCACAGTAAAAGGTTGATTTTTGGTTAATAAATTTAATTTTTAAAAAAGCGAATTTATCAAATCGTTTTTTTAAGAAAAAATAACATTTGAAAACTTATTTATTATTTGCTTTTTCAATTAATACTGGATTTTTATAAAACATTTTTGATAAATTAATTTTTATTTAAAAAGAAAAAGGAAAACACTTTTGAAAAATAAATTTTTCAGCAAATTACCTTTTTATTGAAAATTTTGGTCTTTCAACTTAAACTTTTTATAAAATATATTAATTTTACGGAAAGTTCATATTTCGCTTTTTTCGAAAATTTACCATTTAATCGAAAATGTTTTATTGCTTTTACGAAATAGCATTTCTACGATATTTCAGTCATTTGCAATCTTAAATAGATCTATATCAAGGTATATTCAAAATGTGATTTTCAAATTAAATTGTTTTCTTAATATTTAAGTAGGAGTATCAGATGACAAAACTCGTACTTTTCATATAACCAGTGTTGCCAATTTAGCCATTTTCGGTCTCGTTTGCCCATAGAAATTATTTAACCACTTTTGTTTACACTTCAAACATTTTTATCAATTTTATCATTTATTTATTTAAACTTAAAGTTTCTGTAAGTCCATACAGAACTTAAAAAGACGTAACTTATCAAATTTTGAATAAATGTGCAACTAGCGGAAAATCAGCTTCGAAAGAAATATTTATAAGAAAACATGATAAGTATCAATTGAAAAGTCATTTTGAATAATTTTGAATCAATAAGATAAACTTTAAGAACATATCGTTAAGCTTAAATTATTAGGAAATAAATAAAGATTGACTTATTCTATTAAATATTTTTAATTTTTTTACTTTATCTGAGGTAATAAACAAGAAATGATCCAACTATGTTGCAAAAATATCTAAAAAAGTGGTTGATGACATGATCGCTTTTCAACGAATAAATAAATTTTTAATTTTGATTTAAATTTTTAATATATAGAGTTTTAGCCATTTTTACACCATTTTTAACCATTCTTTGTCCCAATTTTACAAGAATTTAGCCACTTATGCTCCCTCAAGAATTGAAAAATAATAAATTTATAAATTTATAACGAAAATCATGCCCTCGTAGAGGTTTCCCCAATGTGAAATATCATGAAAATTACATAACATTATTACATAATAAATAAGAAATATTACATTTTAGTCAATTGTTTTATATTTCAAGTAGCTTAAGTAGTGTTAGTGTTAAAACAAATATACACAGATATTTATTATTTTTAAATTTGTTAGTAAATACAAATTCATACATACAAACATATAACAAATTATATGAGATAACTTATGTATGTATTAACATTAATATTATTGGATGTATATGGATGTATGTATGTAAGTGTTATTGTTTTTTGTATTAGTTGACAAAAAGAAAACTTTCTTATAAAACGAAACAAACACCTGAACATTTAAAGACTAAAGAAATTAAAAACAAAAACAAAATTTTTTACCTTATTCCATTTTAGTTTGAGTACAATTTTTCACTTCTTGTGAATTATATATATAAGTATACATATTTATATATAGTTGTTGTTGTTGTTCATTATATAGTTGATCATTTGTTTAGTTTTGATATAACGTTTGCAATTGATTGGATGATGTTGAGGTGGCATATTGGCGGGCACGTATTATATTCATGTGTATTTCAGATGATGCGGTGGAATTAACAAATGGTGGCATTTCGCCGCCAGCACTTACACGACAATTTATAAGTTTATAGGGACAACAGGACTGTAAATGTAATGTAAACAAGTGAATTAAAAAAAAGACTATATTTATGTGTTGTATAACTGAGATTATACACAAATAGAAGATATTGAAAAAATGATATAGAAAATAAACTCAAATATTGATTGTTATAAAAATGAAATTTAAGATAAATATAAATGAAGAAAATGAGTTGATATTTATTCGATTTCTTTCGAGGCTACAGAAGTTTTTTTCTATTTTGGTGAAGAATGCGAATAAGATGAGATTAGAAATAAATAAAATACATAAATTAATTTAGATCTACAGAATGATAAATTTAACTACTAAAACTTAGTTATTTTAAGTGAATACATTAATCTACTTGTATTTATATTATTTAATATGGTAAAATTATATAACATTTACACATACTAATACTACGCGTATATAAATATATTTTTGGAAATCGAGAGAATTTTTTTAAAATTAGTTAATTTTATTGCACAGTGGTTTTGTCACTTTAATTTAACGTTATTTTGGTATAAGATTTAAAATCGTAAGTTATACGAGTTTTATTATAATATAGTGTTATTATCTGAAAAAGTATAGTCAATCCCGACAATCCAATACCCTACACTACATCATAAAAATTGTTTTTACAAAAAATTGATGAACAACCCTCGTATAATTTCATTTTCTGATTTATTTTTAAATGTGTAGTACATTATTGTTCACTAAGATTTTTTTAATTTATACTTTTTAAAATGAATCTTTCTTATTATACGGAGACTATCAATGTACAAAATTATACGACCCCCGTATAATTTTGTACATTGATTTTTATTATTATTACAATACCAACGTATATGTGAGATTTTTGTTCTTAAAAGTGATATTTGGAAAAGGGTTTGTATGGGACCTATGAAAAGTAATGGACAGACATATTTTGGCACATCGCTTTAGAATATTATATGACTTACTTGAACCAAATTTCGTTTAAACTTTTATGACTTTAGAACCCCATTCCGGGAAGAAATATTGGACCGAATATGGTCAATTTTAAATAGTCTTCAAATTTAGGCAAAATAATATGTACCAAATTTAATTGATGTATTTCTAAAATTGCGACTTGTAGACTGTTCACAACGTTTGCATGACGGTCAGAATGACAGACAGACAGACGGACATCTTTTAATCGGCTCAAAAAGTGATTCTGAGTCGAACGGTATACTTATAGGTAGGTGTAACACCATTTTGTTTGCATGTTACAAACATCAACACAGACACATAATTTATAAAAATTTTACAAGCTTATTTGAGGTACTTTGTCAATATAAGAATAAATTCATAATATTTCAAATCAATTCATCAATCTAACGGAAGTTCGGGTAAAACTGACAAATAACAATACTATATTCGGCTATGCCAAATCTTTAATACACTCCACCACGATCAATTTAGAAGCCTATCACAAAAACTACGTCTTAATAATTTTACTATGACTCAATCATGGAGCTACCACACCTTTGTCTCTTATAAAATTTTAAAGGGTTTATCTACCCAATTTTAGGAATTTAACTTTAAAGGTTTAAGATATATGCGATATTAAAGTTTCGTTTATTAGGGGAATGTCACTCCCTCGTATCCTATCCAAATATTTTGCAATATATAATATTTCGAAATATTCATGTCCTACATACCGTGAATATTTCTGCATTAGTTATAGATATATATGATATTAAGTGTTTCATTGTATGGGGATACACCTCCCCATCCCCTATCCCAGACATTATAGTATTGTATTAAAGGTAATATCAGCCTGCCAGATATTCGTTGCTCAAATTTGTAAGGTTTTAGATGTTGTCTTAGATTTGGGATTTATACGATTTTAAACAGAAAACTTCTCAGGACAATAATATATCTGGACAATATTTTAGAGCTCAATCTCTTTCATTTATTGTGAATGTGAGTGTACAGATAGACGGAACGACTCAGATTTTTGGCGAATGCATTATAATATACATATTTTATGAGGTCTTATTTAATTTCTTCTTGACGTTACAAACAGAATGACGAATTTATAGACCTTCAGCACCACATGTGATGGTGGAGGGTATAAATGAAAAAATGAGTCAAGATCGAAATTAGTTTGTAAATTTTTACGAAATTTAATTTTTCAAACTTTGATTTGAAACTATATGTTCTAAAATCCCAAAGCCTGAATCTTAAAATAAAATGCATTTTTTTAGATCATATAACCTAAATTTGCGAGAATACATGGACATTATTTGATCAAATAAATTATTTTTTTCAACACTTAAATTTATAATAACATGTTCCACATTCCTACAAAGTTTATTTTATTGCGATTCAACAAATTAATATTTTTTAAAATTCATAAAACAAGATTAATTTTTTTATATTTTTAATTCAGATCATTTTTTCATAAAAGAAACATATTTCTGAACTTTTCAAAAATAAATTCATAGAAATTATGATTTTTTTCGGTATATTTTTTCCAATAATTCCGAAGAAATGGTTAAAGTAAATACATTTAAAGCAAATAATAAAAGGGGAAGTATTTTACCCATTAGTCTGTCAAAGAATTGTTAATAAAGCTAAAATTAAATAAAAGTTTCCTTGATTACATACTTACATATGTGTGCTATAAACATGATAATTTCCTAATATGACAAACGCTTTATACTGGAAGAGTGACCATTTTACTGAAAAAAGTCAATTTGTCCAAATTGAAATTTTGAGTGTTTCAGAATAAAAAAATAAGTCTTTTTACAAATTTGTGTGTCCAATATAAAAGCGTAATTTACATGGATTTTTAATGAAAATTTAAAAAATTTGATGAAAACTGGAAAATAGAAATTTTATATTTTTAAAGAAAAAATGTATTTTGAGTACTTTTTATGTACATATTATTCTTCACATAACTAACTTTTTTTGCAAAAGTACCGCAGGAGCACCATAATGTGTTTTCGCTAAATTTTAGAGCCATGATGTATGTAGCTTCAATTGAAAAAGTCTCAAAAATGTCTCATCCTTTGGTGAAAGAATAAACCATTCAGCTTTTAAATGATCGGAAAACGGACATAATTATTTTATATTTTTAGCTCTTAAAACCATTAAAATATTTCGAATACATTTTGTAAGAACGAAATTTCTGAAAGAATCGGCAAAAAATGAATTCCAAGGTAAAGTTATGGCATTTGTTAGTTGTGAAATTAAGATATCAAAATTTGTGGAGGACATATTGTACACATTTATTCGCTTCCTTTAACGATATTTCAAAGAATACGAAATAACATTCCCTTCTAACCTAATCAGGTGAAGGATAATAATAAAATCATGTTTATGATGTGAAAATTCTATTTTCGTTCAATATATATAGTAAAATTACTGTCCCTTCGTTTAAAGGTATTTTTTGAACATTTTCATTTAAAACTTCACTTTTTATTGAAAAAGTCAATCATTTTGTAGAAAATTTAGTTTTTTACTAAAAAATTTAAGTTCCGTTAAAAAAATTATTATTTTAGAGAAGATCAGTTTTTATCGAAAATTTTTCATTTTTATCTATTTTTTTTTTAATTTTGTTTTGACAAAAAAAAAAAAAAAACTTTTCAAGAAAAATTTACTGAAAAATTGAGTTTTTCACCTGTATAAGTTTCATATTAATATTATTATTCTGGGTCGGTATTAGAAGATAAATACAGACTTGGTTATAATAAGACTCAATTTTAAAGTCTTCGAAATGGTCATATGTGGTTGTTGTTTATAACTAAAGAAAAAAATAATGATTAGAAACTTCAGAAAATTTGATCAGACCATTAGTTTTCCAGATAATTTAATTGATAATTTTTTCGAATTTTTATTTTTAAAATCAATTCATAAGCAATCGAGATATTCACAATTGTTTGTTTTTCTTGTTGGATCTATTCTAGAGATTTAATTTTTTCACTAACAAATTGCAAGTAAACCGCACTCAAATCGGTCCACAAGTTTCTGAGATACAGGAAAAATGTTCTTCCCGAAATTTTAAACCTAAACCTAAGTATAAACTAAATTTTGAAGCAGAAAAATTTGCAAATTTTTTGTTAGTTTTTAAATTTCCAAAATCGATCCATAAATAGTCGAATTTATGAATGCATGAAATAAATGCATTTTGTTACAATACTGTGATACAAATGTTTCGCTTTCAGTTTAAATCTGTGCAATCGATGAATGTAGGACATTTATGAATTTGAACAGATCGAATATAATCTAATTTTAAAGAAAAATCATATAACACTACATTTGAAGCAACATTTACAAATCATCTATGAATATTTTTTTAAGAAAATAAGTTCATTTTTAAATCCACTGTGCAATAAATCTAGATTATTTCGTTGATTTTTATTAATATTTATGCATTAAAGTTTTCATTTCGGTTTTATTTCAATAGATTTGATTTTTTTCTAAAGAATTCACTTTTAAAATAACAAAAATAAATTTTTTTCTCTCTTTCTCTCTCTCTCTTTTTTTCACTCAAATATCCATATATTTACATAAAAAAACAAGCACTAAACCCAACACATCTACATAGACAGTTCGTTTTATCTCTCCTTTGATAAATCGTGTATTTTGATTAAAAAATAAATAATACAAATAAAGTTAAAAGGTGTTTTTTATCATGAGCATGAAAATGGATCAATGAATAAAAATGACTTTTTTAAATGTTAAAAAAAAAAACGAGAAAAATAAATACAAGTATTTTATTTTTCTATTTAAGAAAATAGATATAGATTAAATACAAAAAATATCTACTATGGAGTGAGATCGAAAAATTCCTAACACACGTTTTTCGTTTAAACTTTTAATCCAAGTATTATTTGACTTTTTTGATCAAGTTATCTTCGTAAAATTTATCAGTTATGATACGATACAAATAAATTTTTAATCTGATTAAAATGAGTGACCAGAAAAAAGTACATACTCAAATTATTAAATATTAAAAAAACCCAACTTGATCCTTCAAAAAGTTGGCCAAGCATTCAGAGGTCTGCCGTCAAGCTATTTCCAATGCTATTAAACCGTACCAAGAAAACTTGTCCATTGATAGATGTTTCTGAATCCAAAATATAGAAAACAAAAGAGCTCTCAAGTTATCCGGCAGGAAAGTGCTCGGATTATTTGGTATGAAAAGTTAAAGGAAATGCAAGTTTAAAAATACACAAGGTTCAAAAAGTTCTTGAAGGAACGCTGCTAAAAATCAGGACGATAAAACCAGAGCACGGAAATTGAAGTCAAGTTTTCTTAAAATGTTACGGATGACGAAACGTATGTTCTGGCCGATTTTTCGCAACTTCTTGATCAGAAATTGTATATTTTTGTTGAAGAAAAGTTTAAGACCTAAAAGCAGTCAAAATATCCCAAAAGAGAAAAACTATAAAAAAGTTAATAGAAGGGTTTCCGATTCAAAATTTCAACACTTGTGATTAAAACTATAAAAATATATATTTTGTAAATTGTATCAAGAATTTAGTGGTTTCGTTTTTATAAGTGTATATGTATGTTAAGAATTTTTCAATCTCAGTTCTTACTTCTAGTTACTACTAAACAATTTACTACAAATCTACTCTAAATATTTATTCATTTATAAAAAAGTATATATATTTCGATATTTTAAATATTTATTTTGGTGAATATTATCTTTAAAATATATAGGTGTTGTTAAGTTTGTCTGTGTGTGTGTTTAAATGTCTGAGAGCAGATTTGTTAACATTTAAATAGTTACATGAATGGTTGAATGAATGAATAAGTGGACGAATGGATGAATGGTTTTGGTATAGAATTTCTATGAGGGTGTTAAGAATTATGTTTTAAGGCGGTTTGTTTTTTTTCGTATTTTCAGAATATTTAACACAAACCAACAAACACACATATAATAACAAATGTTACAGTCTATAGTCTTTTTTATTCAACATTCATTTTGAAAATAACAAAAATTTTGTAATTTGCATACCAATAGAGACATAGAGGAAGTATTGCTTTCATTTTAGATACTTTTTTAAGAATTATTTATTCTATAAATTTTGTATTTCATTTTTTGGATTTTTTTTAATTTAAACTTCATTCTCTTTTCTGCTTTTGTTTTTTAGTTTAATAGATTAAATACATATTTATTTTAGTTTAGTTTATGTTTTAACAAGTAGTTGGTGTTAGACACCGTATCAGATATGAAAACGCCATCTACATAAAAAATGAAAATCAGGAAATAGTGAAATTATGTTTAAAGTTTAGTTTTATAGTTATGTTAAGACAATTTATGAATTTTAAATAGATTTTGAAATGAGCGAAACTTATTTCTAAGTTTTTTTTGTGAAAGATAGAAATAAATAATAAATATTGAAAATATATGATACATAAAATTGAGTTTAATGTTGCATTAAAAGTTTATTTCATTTTATAGACGAAGGATGAAATAATAAAATTCGAATTTGATTTAAATATTTATGTGGAAGAATAAAATGATAAGGTTACTTTAAAAATCTTATACTTTAGTCCCTATAATTTTAAAAAATATTCTGTACTTCTGACAAATATTTTTCGATTAAAAATTACTCTTTCGAATTTACAGAGATTCATTTATTTTTTGATCGGCTTAAAATCACTTTTACCAGAATTTTTTTAAAGAATGTACATAGAATTTGATTCTACTTAAACATGTATAATTACTGAGAAATTCATGTCAGTTGAATCTCTCAGACTCCTGATATAACCGTGAGAGGTAATTATTTTAGGGCTGCGGGAAATTATAGACTGATCCAGTTAAAAATAAGTATATAAAATTACTATCAGAATTTTAACATTTTAGAGATTTTTGTATAATGGAGCGATTTTTGTGAGGTTATATGGGAGTTATGGACATTTGTGAATCGATCTTTTTTATATGTGTTTTATTCAAACTCCATTTCGGCAGAATGTTTGTATAAGAGACACCCATAAAATATGAAATTTCAATTGATTTTTGCGATCCAAAAAAAAAAAAAAAAATAAATAAATTTTTAATTTTTAAAGATATTAAAAATTGGATAAAACGTTTTAACATTATTGATTCACTGGTAAAATCAGAAGACGATGAAATGTAAAATCATCAAGTATTAATTCATTATTTCGAAATAACTCTAAATTAAGAGAATTAAAAATGTCCAAAATATTATTATACAATATTACTATGAAATCAAAAATCGCTTAAAATAAAAATTAAGGAATTAGTGATCAAAAAAATTAAAATGCTCTGAAAAATCTGTATAAATTTACAATTGTTTTTATTCTTTAAAATATTTTTCAATTCATTTTAAAACATTTTTGAATAATTTTTTTTGTTAAATATATTTTTGAAAAAAAAACTTTAGGCGAATTATTTATTTAATTTTGAACCATTTTTAGAATTCTTTATTTTTTGAAATAAAAATGTTTTAATTTTTTAATAAATGCTGCACAGTGTGTCTTAATCGATTTTTTTGAAATAATTCAAAAACTTTCGAACCCTTAGAGATATTCTAAATTTTTTATGCCCATGGCGTAGTCGGTTACTCTCCAAAGTTATCAACTACGGAAATTTGATTTTTAAAAATTAAAAAAAAATTGCAAAATGCTGGATGTAAGGTACACAAAAAAAGTAATTTCGAAAGACGAAATTTATAAAACCAGAACGATTATTTAGTGGAAAAAGTAAAATTTTTAAACAAGAGAGCGTGTGGACATTTTTAAATCTTCTGATTTATAGACAAGTTAAGATACATCTAATTGAGGTTTCTTAGGTTTTCTATAAAAATTCTAAATCTTCAAGAACAAAAATAAAATAAAAAGAAATTAATAAAAACGAAAGCAATTAATTGACAATTTTAATTTTAAATAATACTTTTATAGTTTTAATCACTAAAAATTAAATTTTAAACTATTTCGGAAACCCTTTTCATAGTGCTTTCAGCCACTTTCCTCGAACAGGTATCCCATCTTCTATCACACTATTGGACACATTTTAGTACTCTTCAATTCACTTTTAACATATTAGCAGGATGCCACATCAGGCCAATAATAAATAGACACATAATTAAGTCTTATTTACTATAGCATGAACGTTTTGGAAAATTTTGACATTCTTTGGGTCCTTAAATTTTCTCCAAAATTCTCTAGAGCATCAGCAACATATAACTTTTGACCAAGAAGTTGCGAGAAAAGTTGCCAGAACATAAGTTTTTTCAGCAGCGTTCATGTCAGAAACTTGTATGTTTTTAAACCTGCATTAATTTCAACTTCTCATAGCAAACAATCCGACCACTCAGCAAACCGGGCTGTTTTCCTACCGGATGTGTTGGGAGCACTTTGTTTTATAAAGGTAAATTTATCAAAAGAAAATGGAAAACGTGAGTTTTTTTTCGATTTAACTCCTGATGTAATTCGAAAAAATTATCTCTAACTTAAAGGTTACAGAACTAAATAAATAAATGATTTGGACACACTGTGCGCTATTCCATTAATGGACATGAATTTTGTTTAATTTTGTTCTTTTTAAAGTTTTAAAAGAAAAGACGTTTTAAAACATTTTTGCCGACAACAGCAAAAAAATATATATATGAAAAGTCAGTCAACAATAAAAAATAAATACCATAATATTTTTCCCTCTTTTTTTTCACTGGCTTTAAATTTAACATGAAATTTGTCACTAAAAACTTCCGTGGCAACATTAAACTCCATAAAATAAAAACCGAAAAGAAGAATTTTACAAAAATAAGAACTGTGAGAAGATGAAGAATTAAAACTTTTTAATATACAATTTCTTTTTGAAATATAAAAGAAAAATGAACAAGAAAAGAAGATGAAGGTATTAACAAAAATATTGAAAGGACATTAACGAAATGACATAATAAGCATTATGGTGTTGTAGTTGTTGCTGTTTACTGTGTGTTATATTACAACAACTTACCTTTAAAGTCTTTTTAAATGCGGCTCGAAAGTCTCTATTGAAATACGCATAAATGATGGGATTCAGGGCTGAGTTAAAATAACCAATCCAAAATAATATACCCACTACAATACGAGGTGTTGTACAACTGTCACACAACGATGATGTTATATACCTGGAAACGGAAAATACAAAAACACATACACACATATATTAAAATGAGTGAAAATATTTGTATTAAAGAGCAAAATGGAGAGTTTTGTTCACAAACGGAAATTATTAAAGAAAATATCAAAAAGGAAACAAGTAAGAATGCTATATTCGGCTATGTCGAATCCTCAAGACCCTCCACCACAAATGCGTGTGAGGTAAATGCGTTATATTTCCTACATACTCACTCACACAGACGTATAAAACATATAAAAGTTTGTTCTTAAATATAACAAGGAACATTTAATAAGTCATAAAATAAGTTAGATTTTTGCCTCTAACTCTTCTGAACCGATTTTGATCATTTTTGGAGCGGCAATAAAATATATTTAGATTAATGTTATGCAAAATTTTATTCTATTTTGTCGAGTTTTAATTGACAATTTTATGAGAGTTCTTCGCCTGAATATAGGGACAAGGCTTAATCGACTCAGATTTTAATTTGATGCATTAATATATATATATATATATATATATATATATATATATATATATATATATATATATATATATATATATATATATATATATATATATATATATATATATATATATATATATATATATATATATATATATACAATATGGGGCTGAGATGATTTCTTCTTAGCGTAACATACGGAATGACAATGTTAATATTAACCCCTTCACTACTTATGGTGGTAGAGGGTAAAAAATGGAGAAATTAAAAAAGGACAGTAAAGTGTAAAAATATTATGTTTAAAACGTAAAGAGAAAAATTCGATGAAATATTTAAAAAAATAAAAAAATCAAGGCTGAAAACATAAAAATAAATTAATATTTGCATGACTTAATACAACACACGAAAAATCGCATTAAAAATAAAGCAATTATAGGTCAATGAAAAATCCAAGACTTTGTTTAAATAAACCAAAAATTTAAGGCTACAAAGTGGCAAACTTAACGAAAACCGAAAAAAGTGCAGCAAAAAAAGGAAACAAAAAAGAAACTTAAAAGTTTATTTTTCTTTGCGAAAATAAAAAGGATGTTTCAAATAAAAGATGATGTCGTTCATATATTTAACACCTACCAAAGGAAGAAGGGCAGCCAACAAAGTAAAAAGGCACTCATTATAATGCCCAGAGTGCGTGCTGCTTTACGTTCACGCCGCATTGTTGTTATGGTTGACTGTTCCACTTGTATGCTGGGACGAGGTTTAGGTATTTGACTTATCTGCAGATGTTTCTCCAGTAATAATGCAGCAACTTTTGACCTTTATTATATTAACATTAACGTTCGAATTGTTTATTTGTGCGTACAATGGACGAACGAGAAAACATGAACAAAGAAAATAAAAGTTTACACATGAACGTTTGGAGAGAACAAAAAAGAAGTGTGAAAATTTATTAGCTCCGAGTGAAAAGAAAGAAAATAAGTGATACATTTCTTAAATTTTATTTATGTTCTGTTAAGTTGTCTGTTTTTCTGTGGGACTTTTAAAATTAATTGCTGACGAATACAGTTGGAAAGAATTAAATAATTTTAAGAAATATATTACAGGTAATTCATTAATTGGATATACATGAACAGAATACTGAACTTTTAATGAGAAGATCGACTTGACAATATATATCGCTCATTTGCTGCATGGTAGTCTTCAATAAGTAATACTTTTTTCAGTAGACGTATTTTAAATTTTCCAACCAAAGGACATTTGTGTCGAAGCTAAATATTGAAATTTATTTATGTAAGCAAAATTCTTGCAATCGTCGTGCAAAGTTTTACCCACAAATCATACTCAAAGCTTATCAGTTTATAAGAAACTTTGTTTATTAGGATTTCGCTTAAATTTTGTTTTAATTTAAAACTCTAAATTCATTTCTTTAAATAGCAAAAGTTCTCCAAAAAAATCTGCAATCTGCAATGTTTTCTATGCAAATTTTTAATTCCTTTATTTCTACGAATTCTTAGACATCAAACACTTATATAAAAAGTTTTTGCTTTGGATTTAAATGTTGCCTAAATTATAGTTCCTCTAGTCAAATATATACTTTTTTACCTGATAACATTTTTAACCCACTTTAATGCAATATCGTCATAGCTCAACAATACAAAAATCAAATTCCCTATTCAAATAGTAAATTTTTATGGTCAAGGAGGAACAAGATACTGGCTGAAGTATATCGTCCTATTTACAAAATTCAATAAGTAAATAAATCAGTTTCCTCAGTTTTCCATCAGTTTCAATGTAGGCTTCAATAAAAAATCTATTTTCCAGAAAAATTATTATTGAACTTATGACTTCGTTGCATCGAATGTGCAAAACAACCAATAATAACAAAGATTTCAATTGAGGATTCCAGGACTAATTTTGAATGTAAGTAAATTGAATTAGTCTTTTAAAAATTACTGACAAATTTTTAAATCTTTCGCCCCACTGTTCCTTATAAAATTAAGTATTACTGCTGTTGGTGTCTTCGAAGAAAATGCTGTGTTAGTATGAATTTGCTATTTTTTCGCAGTAGAAACAAAACAAAAACAAAGAAAGAGAGAAAGAGAGCAAAAAACTTACCTATAAACAAGACGTTCTTGTCTATCGGCCTCTTGATAAATGCGATAGTACATTGATAGCATGACAATACCAGGTATCCAGAAACTAACAGATGAACTGACAATGGCATACGCTTTATTGACTTTAAACTCACAGATCTTTAAAAAGAAGAAGAAGAAAGAAAAATCAACGTTAAAAATTCTGGGAAATAATGTAATTTTTGTTTTCATAAAACAATTTAGCATTTCATCGGTTATTAAATGAAATGTCTTGATTTTTTTTGGGATTCAGCCAGTCATTCCTTGCTTCATTCATTCAGACAGTCAACCTGTCATTCTCTGTCAATCTGTTGTTATAATTGCTGTTGATGTTTTCATTGTCATGAAATTGAAATTTTTTATTTTTTACTTTTAAATTTTATTATCATTTTGTTTTCTTCATTTCAATATTTCTTTTTCCATTTCCCTTTTTCGTTTTCTTTAGTAACAAGTAACACCTGGCGTATGAGTATTTTTTTGTTTCCCTTTAAATTTGTAATTAAATGTTCATCAGGCGTAATGAAAATTTAAATGTTTCTTTAACTTTTTTTACACTAATGATAATTTAATTATAAATGAATTATTTAATTTCTTAGAAATTAAATATATATTTATGATTCAAATGTGAGTGAGAAAGAAATATGTTAATTACTAGATTTATAAATAAAACAAACTATTTAATCAATTTTACGAATAAATTAATTTATTTCAATTGAATTAATTATGGAAATCATTTCGGCTTAAATTCTTTGATAAAAATAAACACAGGAATTATATTAAAGAGGAAAATTGTAATTTATTTGTAGCTAAAATAAAAAGGGAGGAAAAATATTTATTAAAGGAAAGAATTTTTTAAGAGTTTTGGAATTGAAGTTACTTTCTAAGATAATAATATACAGTTTTATTTATAAATATGTAAGAGTGATATATTCGTCTATTTTGACTATATAATACCATTCACACATGGATATATGTATGAGGTTTCTAAAACATTAAGATAGACACATATATCGGAAACTCTCTTTAAACACAGAGTCATCATTTCAATAAAAAAAAATAAAATAAAATTTTTTACATGATTTATATGGGTTGTGATTTTGGGTATTTCTATATGAAAAAGTTGGCATTTTTAATTTTCTGATTTAAGAACAAGTTCTATACAAATATATTAAAATTTAGAATAAATATTAATATTTCTTTCGACTACATTAAAGCTTAAATATTGATTTTATTTTCCAACAAAACCAGCAAAAATTATACATTTACAGTTCTTTATAAAATTTTGTCATAAATAACAGCTCACTAAACTTTTCTTTACAAATTTTCAGACTTGATGTTTTAAAGTTTTCATAAACTAGATATTTTCGATTTTTGTGGCAGGAAAGCCAGAAGGCTTTACTGACACAAATCATTATACGAGGCTCAAAAGTTTAAATTTTTTTTCCAAATTATTTAAAACAATTGAGTGTGATTTTTGATAAAAATTTTCATTTTTCGCATTGAGCATAAGTGATAACCGATTAGGATTCATGTAAAACATTTTTATAATATAAATACACATTTCTCCCTAAAATATGAGTTATTTATCATTTTAATAAATTTTAAATAAATTTACACTAACTGGTTTTTTATATCCTTTATTTCATAAAAAAGTGTGTCAATTTCCAATTGTTAAATCATCCATCAATCAATCAATCATAAATTAGACAAATAATAATCATATTCACATTTAAACATATTTAAACAAGTCTATTTGACTTATTTTGAATAAGAAAAACAGTGTTTATTATCATCTATTTTAATTCAATTTTGTAATTTTATTTATAATTTATTAACAAAAATGTTGTATTCAAAATTCAATTAAATAAATACGACCTTTTAAATTGTTTAATCATTTAACAATTTAATTAAATAATAATAATAATAATAAATAATTTGTTATTGTAGTTTATATTTATCTACATAAATGTAGATATGTTCATATATAAATTAGTAAATATGTGTTAGTATTGTTCTTTATACACACACAAATATATTTTATATAAATACACCTTTAATAATATTATATGCAAAAATTAAATATTTAATATTTGACCAGAGGAATAGACGGAAGTGAGAGAAAGTGATGTAAAGTTAATATACAACAAAGATGTGTTATAATTTCTTTAGGTAAGAAAAAAGTACCATTTTGCAGGGATAAATGTTGGCACAATTTCCTTTAAGTTGACAATTTGTAGATCAATTGTTGCAATTTTACTGCTTTAAAATATTTTCTTCTTTAGTATTTAAAAATGAATTTGAAAATAACATTGTGTAATATTATTTTAACAAGATAAAATTGTCACTTCTCTGGGTTTATAACAAAACAGACATAACCTAACATTTTGCAGTTATGATTTTCTTCTTTGAAGAAAGGACTACATATTTTTATATTTGATTGGATTTTATTTTAAATTGAAAAGAATTTACAAGATATATTATCAATTATTGTAACAAAAGTACTTATACAGATCAGAATTCATGTGATTAAAATGAAATAAAATGTCCCTCTTAAAAATCTAAAATTAATGTCATATAGGAAGAGAGGGACAGATTAAATTGAAGGACAAAGTTAACAGATAAGTTAATTTAGGCACTTGGGAACGGGACGGTATAAAAACTATAACTTTCTTGGGTCTTTAGAGGATCGAAAATAGGACATAGTAGAAGTATGCAGTATAAAAAGTAGAAGTATGCAGTATAAAAGATGATGCGTTTGTTTTTTGCTCTAATCTGAATAAATATGAAAAAACGAAAATCCCTTTGTTATCTGTGAACTAGAAAAAATTTAACTTAATGTTTATGCCTTCCACCACAAGCGGTAGAGAGGGTTTATTAAAATCTGAGGCGATTTACCTGTATCTATCTGTTTGTTCATCCGTCAGTCTCTTGTTGGTACAGTCACGTTATTATTAATGGTCGTAAATCATTGAAATAGGACAAATAAGTTTATTATTGTCGTACGCAGATCGCTATTAAAGACCAGTAAAATCACTTCAATATATTTGATATTTATAATTATAAAAATTATAATTAAAAATATAACACATTTTATGATTCTCCAACATACGCATATTCACCAGTATCCCTATTGGATATATTAAGTATAAATGTGTGCTGATTATGTTAGTTTCATACATGTGGCGGAGGATATTAAAGATTCAGTACAGACGAATTAAGAATTCTTACTTGTTTTTGAATACAAATGGTTTGAAATCAAAATTTTTCAATGTTAATTTTATACTTCTCAACATTGAAGCTAAGAATCCTAATTATTAATTTTGTTTAATTTGTTTTATAGCACAATTTTAAGTTAAGATTTTTAATGTTGTTAAAACACTTATAAATGTAATTCTAAATCATTTATTTTACTTTCCCTCTATTGGAACTTTTTATGGCACTAAATAAATCCTCCTCTTTTATTAATTTTTATATGGAATCGCACGTACTTAAGTAAATAAACATATACGCCCAGCAGGAAAGCCAGAAGGCCTTACTGACACAAATCATTGGATGCCCATAATATTTTATTTATTTTATTAAGTGACATGTCATTGGGTAGAAAAAAATTGCTTACTCATTTCTTGGTAAAAATAAATACAGAATGATGTCTTCAAAAGGCCTTTAAAAAGATCTTATAAATTGTTTCCAAAGCTGGAATAACATAAAATAAAGAGTTTCTTTTAAAATAAAACAAAATATTTAAAAAAATAAATTAAATAATTAACCATTTAAATTATTTAAAAACAAGATTCAAAATATTTGTGAAAGAGATTTTATGAAGGCCCTTTAGTTTAGAGCTCAATTTCCTCTATAACTAGAATGTTTATATGTGATTGTTTATAAATATCCCTACACACATTAAAACACTCAAAACACACAGCAGCATAAGAGCACACAAGAGTGTCAAGTATAAACATCAATTGTTTATTATTTATATAATTCAAGGATATATAGATTTACAAATGTCCTTACGCTGCTTCAAAATAATATTTTTATAAAAATAAATAAAAAATATATGTTTATACCCTACACCATCATAGATGCTAGGGGTAATATGTGGTTGTGCAGGTGTTTGTATTGTCCATATAAGTACTGAGATCGAAAAACTTTTAAGCTTTCAAGCTGCTTTCATAGAATATGTCAGTTGTTATATTTAATGTCAAACTAGATCAGAGAAAAGTGTGTATCAAAATTATTAAATATTTCCAACGAAACCCAACTTGGTCCTTCAAATCAAAGGTCTGACGTTAAACTGTAACCAATGTTATAAAACAGTACTATGAGAACTACACATCCAATAGGAAAGCGGTTAGCTTAGTGCTCGGTCTATTGAAGTGAAGTTAAAAAGTTATTCTTATTACATAACGTATGACGAAACGTATGTTCGGGCAGACTTTTTTGGAAATTTCCTGGTTTTATGCTTTGAGTGGAGCAAGAACAATATTGTGGTATTCGTACCAAGAAAAAAAAATAGAATAAAAGAGAATTGAAGAGCACAAGAAAAGTGTCCAAAAGTGTGGTAGACTTTAAACGAAGATGGACTGTGAAAGAAAGTACTATAAAAACGTCAATAAAAGGGATTCCAAAAAGGGTTTAAAACTTCATTAATTGTGATTAAAACAATAAAAATATTTCTTTTGTAAATTGTTAAGTTTTGTACACTCTTCAGGTCACAACTTTAGAGATATAACGATCAAATTCGGCAAAGAAATTACATTTCAAAGGAAATGTTAATATTTTAATAAAAAATTTGGCACAAATAAATTCTCTATTCTCTTGACAAATTTCAAGAATATCGGTTCGGAAAGAAACTTAGTTATCACACGGACCCCATTTCAAAAATCATTTTAATCACTTATCACTTTAGAGTACATAAATCTTAAAAGAAGTTAGCACTGCGAAATATTTCAAATGAAGATCTATAAACCAGAAGATACTGTAGGAATGTTTACGAGAATCGGTTCATAATTTCTTATAGACTACTTCTTCCAAAAATCACCTCAAATAGCATAAATTTCCCACAAATGTTAGTGTCATGAAATTATATCAATTAAGCAAGAATCGGTTCATAATTTTTCCATAGTGTAGTATATTATATAGTCGGTCTTGACGGATTATTAAAGTTTTACTTGTTTTTTCTATATAAATTTTTATAATATCTTACAATTTCTATAACAATTTCGTTAACTTTTACCTCTTGGTACTTTTCCATCAGAAATAAAGTTATTATATGATTTCTTTCTGTTCTGAATTTCATTCATATTAATTTAACACTCTTTTTTGTTGTTTTTCACAAGTTTAGCCTCAAGATAAGTAAAAATGGAATAAAATACTTTTAAAACTTATTTTTTTGTTAAATAATAAAATCTTAAGAATTGAGTAAAGAAGAAGAAACTGAATGAAATCGCCTCTTTGTATTTTTAATGAACTGATCAACCGGTAAGAAAAATAAAAATCGTCTTTTGTTTGATTTTTTTATTTTATTTTCCTCAAGAATTTTATCGAATTTACAGAATGGCAATCACATTTTTATGCCCACATTTTAAAGCCAGAGACATAATAAAAATTTCAATTATAGAAATTCCAATTTTAATTAAATTAAAAAAGTTTTGAGCTGCAAAAATATAAAATTGATTAAATATAATATTTAGTTGGAAATTAATAAAAAATGTTGTTAACTCAGATTTCTTTGCTTGAAATTGCTAATTGAAATTTAGAAGTGGACAAACTTTTTAAAAAGGCAGACATATGATATTAAAGTTTTTAGTTTTAATCAGCATTGCACAGTGGTAATTAACTTTTTTCTTTTTTTCGTAAAAAAATCTGTTATTTTTAATTGGCTGAATGGATTTGCATTAAACTAAATAACTCGGATAATCGGTTTTTTCAATTACATGCCATATTTGTTTTTTATTCAATTTCAAAAATTCTTTTACCATTTAATGGACTTTACTGGGGTTAAAAAAATATTTTTAAATTTGTTATTTATTTCATACAGTTTTCGAACTACTTGAATTTGAATTTCCAAGTTCACCATAAATGCTTAAGAAAAAAATACGTTATGTTTCGTGCATTACATTATACGTACATACACACTTACACATATTATTAAATATTTTCAACAAAACCCCGCTAGGCCCTACAAAAGTTTTAAAGGTCTGCCGTAAAACTGTTTCCAATGTTCTAAAACAGTACCGGGAGATTTTATCCGTTAATAGAAAATATAGTTAAGGTAGAAGAAATGGTCTCCATGATGTTTCTAAGGCCAAAAAATAGAAAACATTTTCATGCACATCCGGTAGGAAAGCAGACTGGTTACCTCAGTGTTCGGACTATATGCTGCGAAGAGCTAAAGCTAATGCAGGTTTTAAAACGTACAAGTCTCAAAAACTTCCTGACAAGAAAACAGCTTCAAATTTATATTCAAACAACAGAACGGAAATTGAAGTAAAGTTTTCTAAAAAATATTTTTGCTGGATAATGGATGGCGAAATATATGTTCTGGCAGATTTTTGCAATTTTCTAGAATTTTCTTCTAGGATCTTGTCATACCATAAAAACTGAAAATTACATCAAGAAAGGTAAGACTTCATTACGTGTTCATTTATTTTTGACCTGACTTGGTATCCTCATTACTAAGGTAAATAAGCCCTTGAGCGATATTATAACGATAATGTGGCATTTGTAAAGGCAATAGAAGCAAATCCTTCAATCTAAGGCCAGTAAAGGAATATTGGTTTTTTGTTAAAAGAGAATTGAAGAACACAAACAAGGTGTTCAAAAGTGTGGTCGATTTTATTTACTTCTACTCACATCATCTTAAATTCTATGCAAATATCTCTTCACGATCCCATAGTTTGTGAAAATTAACATAATAAATATTTGTGCCAAAAATATGACATTCTAAAATATTAAAATTTAATTTCTTATTTAATTCCCTCAATTAAAAAGTTACATAAAACACAATAATGACCTTTAGCATTTTAATAAGACATTATTTTGTACAAATTATTTGCAATTCAAATAAGGTTCAAATTATTTGTATATCTAATACCCAGCTAAATTTTTCCAAACGAGTCCTTAAAATATTTTGACCAAAAAGTGTTCTTTAGCAAATTTATGTATCACATTTTATGGAATTTTTAATATAAAAAGATTTTCATATTTTTTAACTTAAAAAAGAGAAAGTAAGAAAATTATATTCGGCTATGACGAATCTTCAATACCCTTCCCCACAAATGTGTATAAGTAAACTCATTCTGTTTCGTCTTAAATACAACACAGGAACACTTAATGAGTCATGAAATTAGGCATATATTGGATATTACTTTTTTCTACTGAACCGATGTTGATATGAATAACATACATATGCATCTTTTAAATAGAAAACTTTTCAGGACTATGACAAATAGCCAGCTCAAACATACAGACGACTCAGATTTGGTTTTGATGCGTTACACACGAAATGACAAAGTTAATTTATCTTCTTCACCACTTAAGATGGTGGAGGGTATAAAAACATATTTTATTTTAGGACACCACACTTTCTTGTCGTAAATCTTAAAAACATATTTATTTCAGTTTTTTTGTCGTGTCATCCAACAAATGTATTTTAACCATCCCTAAATAAAATAACCTCGTAATTGAAAATTAACATTAAGATTTATTTTCCAAAATAAATTTACTTAAATGTTTAAACATAATTAAATAAATTAATGCTGATTATGTTAATAAACATTCTTTAAATTAATTTCAGTTCTTTTTTCAGTTTTTTGTCATAAATATTATTAAAATCTAGGTTATACATTTTTTTTAAACATAAGAATGTTTGAATATTAATTAAGTTAATTAAATCAAAATGTATGTTGTCAGTTTTTGTCAGTCTGAAAGTAATTAAGGTTTATAATATGAATAACTTTATACTTATTGTATTAGATATTTACTTACACTCTTACTGTAAGTGTGAATGATATTACAGCAAAAATCACGTAATTGAGTTCATTAGACGGGTAATAGTTTTGCAATGAAAAATTTGTTTTTTTGAGGAGCTTATAAAATGTTATTAAACATTCTTTAATAAGGATTGAGATCGAAAAATGCTTAATAAAAGTTTTTCATAAAACTTTGGACTGATACTTTTTCGATCAAGTTATCTTTGTAAACCATGTTAGTTATTATGTTTGATGTCAAACAAATGTGACCAGAAAAAATTGGATACTAAAATAACTTAATATTTTCAACAAAACCCAACTTGGTATTTAAAAATAGTTGGCCAAGCATTCAAAAGTCTGCCGTCAAACTGTTTTCAATGTTATCAAACCCTACCGGGAGGACTTGTTCGTTGATGGAAAATCTGGTTAAGGTAGAAAATAGAAGGCATTTATAAAGGAGTTCTGGACACATCCGGTAGGAAAGCAGCCCGGTAAGTTTATTGCTCGTACTATTTGGTTGAAAAATTAAATCTAATGCATGTCAAAAAGTTCCTGACAAAATCGCTGATAAAAATTTTGTGATCAAACACAGAGCACAGAATTAAAGCCAAATTAAAACAAAAAATTTGTTGTCGAAACGTTTGTCCGGCAGAATTTTGCTACTTCCATGTCAAAAATGTTATGTTGCTGATGCACGAGGGAATATTGAAGAGAATTGTTGGATCTGAAGGCTGTAAAGTTTCTCAAAAAGTTCTCGGCATGGCAAGCATATGCAGTTTGACAAGAAGCCAATCATTTCTTACAAAGGACTTGTAATACCAAAATATACTTTAAAGAAAGTCTACAAGAAAGGTTGCTTCTATTCATTAGACTTCATAATACGCTAATTTTAGGCCTAACTTACCATCCTGTCACTTGGTAAACAAGCCCTTGAGTGACACAATAAAAATAATCAAACTTGTGCCGAGAGACAATCCCCAAACAGCCCGGAGTTAAGGCCAGTGGAGAGATATTGGACTCTTGTTAAAAAAGATTTAAAGAGCACAAAAAGGTGTCTAGAAGTGTGGTAGCTGTACCTGTTCGAGTAAAGTAAGAGAAAACGTTATATAAGGTATTCGAAAAGGGTTCAAAATTTTATCATTAGCGTTTAAAAATAAACAAAATATTGTTTTAATAAATAACAAATTAAAGCTTTAAATTTCGTGGTTTCAGGTTTTTTCACATACATGTCATATATGTTAAGAATTTTTTGATCCCACTCCTTACTTATTTAATTAATAGGCCGGATGTTTATTAATTTATACCGATTTTAAGTCACCTCTATCAGAAATTATTATTTAATATTTGGGTACCACCCTAATTTTACAATCTATTGTATTATAGAAATACTTTCATATTTACATAAATATTTTGGCAAAAATGAAAAAAACGCTTTTGTTTAAGAGTTAAGTAAATATTTTCTTAGGAAGAACCAAAATTATAATACTTATATGAAATTAAATTAGTAAATTATTATAACCACGTGTGAAAACTAATACACACAACTAATTTTTATGACATAAAAAGGTGTTTACACACTTACATACAAAAATACTTATTATATGTGTGAGCAAAAAGAGGAATTATTTAATTACATTAAAAACTTTTAAAGTTGAAATATAAAAATAATAAAAACTTGAGTGATTTATAAATTAAAGATTATTTAAATTTGTTCTTAAAATTATGTGATATTTCGAACTAAAGAAATCTTATTAAAGCTTAAAATATGCCTTAATAAGATTGAGATCATTTTGGAAGTGGGATTTATATGAGGTCTATAAGGAAATTTTAAAAAGATCTTAGTCAAATTTGGTTTACTTTTCCCGGTCATAAAATCTTATGAGAAATATAACATTAAATAAATTTTTTGGTATTAAAGTGATACTAGGAAGTTCTGTTGTATGAGAGTGTCGGCCAATTGTGAACCGAACATGAGCAATTTCAATAGACTTGGTCTCGAAATAGTAATAAATTATTATAAATTATCCTTGTAAATGCACAATGAGGTTATGTGAAAACAACGTTTCTAGTAAACTAATCGTCTTGAAATTTTGCATGTCGATTTGGCCTATAATTTTTAGAAATATTACACAAAAAATTACCAATTTTCTTGTTCTAAAATAATAAGATACAGTGAATGTTTTTGTACACGTTGAGACCACTCTATCGTTCGTAATTTTAAACATATCTTGATATCGTTTTGCACAGATCATTATTTTGACACAAGGGCAAATATTGAAATGAATAGCAAATTACTTCACATAGAGTTCATACAAAAGTCCCTCCAGAAGGGCAAACAAGTTCTAGATATAAAATTATTTAAAAAAATTTGACAAAAATAAGAGATATACAGCTCCAGCATTTATTATTTCGCTTGGTCCAATTCAAAATCCACATACGAAAATCATTAAAACTTAACTAAAAACAAGAAAACATGCTACATTCAACAATGCCGAATCTACAACACATACACTTTAACCCACTACTGATGATTCTTGCAATAACAATATATTAGTTAAAAATTATAGTTGAATTTTATTTTAATTTGATAAATAGTTTTTACAAAATTGACTAAAATATTTTTCTGAATATCGTATTTGTCTCTGATCTATGGGTCTATAACTTCTTTATAATTAGATCGATGTTGCCGGTTTTTAATAATAAACTGCTTGGGACAATTTTAAATAATCGAGACAAATTTTAAGAAAAAAATTAATTTTTTAAAAGTTTAATTTCAGATTGAATTTGCTGAAACATTGTTTATAATTTTTTGGGAAATTTGACACAAATTTAAAAAATCTTAAAACTGATAAACATGACTTTTGTAGATATTTACCAGAACTACTTATAAACAAAATTCTTTTGGCTCACATGATAAGTTAATTTTTGGCGAATCAAAAAAAAAAATAACTTTACCGAGGTGATCAACTTTGGGAGGCCACCTATTAAGACCTTGACTAACTAGGGGTCTATAATTCTACAGATCAACTCGAGAACACCTCAGTTGTAATCATGCTTAATTTTGTTAAGAAAACTTTGTAGGTTTAAAAGTTATAGAATTATTTCCAAAAATCATTTAGGCACAACTAAAAGACATTTACTTGATATTCTCAGCACTTGCATTTCAGATAATAAAAATAAATTTTCTTTAAAATTTTTACCCTAAATGATATTTGTTTAATTTCCAATATATTCATTAGTTTTGAAGTATTCTTAAATAAGAATCTTTATTCATTTCTTGCAATTTTACCACAAAATTTACTTTATGTTGTTCTTGATGTTCATTGAGTTTATTGAGTTATCGTCTATAAACTTGTTGAGCAGTATGTTTGTTGCAAAACCATAAACTAATTATTTTACTGCATAAACATTTACTTAATGTCTTTTGTTACTTTTGTGTAACAGACGAACTAAAATAAAATCACTAAAATTGATGTTAAAGATATAAAGAGTGAAAAGAAAAATGCCAATACATAACTATGGCATATAAAACATATGTATGTAGGATTATTGAAAGGAAATAGGGTGTTCCACAAAAATACATTTTTAGTTTTATTTTTCCTTTCAGAATTTTATTTTCCATTATTATTTATATTAAGTAAAAGTAAACAATAAAAAATGTAAATATGTTAACGGAAATTCAGTTTTGCAAAAAAAAAAAAACGGAAAACTGTTTAGCTTCAAAGCTTTCAACATATACAATTTTTTCCTTTTTCACTTAATGTTTCTGTATTAAACGCATTTCATCTTAAATAAATCAATTTCCACATTTTTACAAAAAAAATAAAAAAAAAGTTATAATCGGTCAAACCCGACTACTTAATACCCTACACCACATTGTTTTCTTTATGGTAGCTATCAAAAATTAATGATCAACCCTCGTATATTTAATATTTCCTAATTTGTGCTTAAGAGTGCTGTATGTTATTGTGCTAATATATGTTTGATTTGTGCGCTTTAAAGGAACTTCTTCTAGAGGGATAATATGAGAGCTAGATGAAATTATCTACCGATCCTCGTAAAATTTTGTACATCGACTTTTGCTTAAATTTATCTTAATTTAAATTCTTATCACAATACTTGTGTATATATGAGATTTTAAGCCCTTTAAAGTGTTATTTATAAGGGGAGTTATATGGGACCTATGAGAAATAACGGACCGATCTTCGTATAAATTGGCACATCATTTTAAAATATTATTAATTTATTTGGGCCAAATAAAAATCGCTTTATATTCATGACTTTTATAAATTAAAAAAAATTACACATCCCAAGTTTCATCCAGGTGTCTCAAAAATTGGCTCCAGAATTTTGTTCACTAAGTTTACATGTACAGCCAGCCAGATGGAGGGACATCATTAAATCGACTCAGAAAGTGATTCTTTCTGCGCGTTATAAATTTAAGCACAAACGCACTAAACCCCAATCACCTATGGTGGTGTAGGGTATGGAAACATAAGAACAACAAAGTAAATGATGTATGTACACAGAATTCAAACAAAACCATCTTGAGGCATTTTTACCTTTAACTTAATGTTATCGATAAACAAATGCATTACAAACTCATAGAGTTAAGTGAAAAAGAAGGAAAAGAATTAAATGGAAGGGAAATGAGAAAAAAAATATATAATATTTGCCTGCAGCTTTAATTTACAAACAACACATGCAAACACCTACATACGCACACATATATCTACACTTTTTCAACATTAGATAAATTGATAGTATTCATGATAGATTCA
This sequence comes from Cochliomyia hominivorax, assembly GCA_004302925.2. Lineage (NCBI taxonomy): Eukaryota > Metazoa > Arthropoda > Insecta > Diptera > Calliphoridae > Cochliomyia > Cochliomyia hominivorax. The sequence goes on from PYHX02000467.1 coordinate 104,237,544, forward strand.
GTAACTAACATTTCTTAGTAGTTGTTTGTTAAATATTAATATTAAATGTATGGGTAAAAAATATGAGATCTAAAATCATGAAAAAAAGAGTTGGAGTTAGAGAGAATTAAAACTGAAACTTGGTAAATAAGCATGGTAAACGATAAAAATATCCCAGTATTTTAAACAATATTTAATAAAATATATATAAAAGAATGGTTAACGAAATATTTTACCCACAATGTAACATTTTAAATTTTGAATGGCAAAGTCGATATTTTTATCAAAAACTATAAAATCTTGGAAAAAAACTTTTTAATAGAAAATGGGCTTCACTGTAAAATTATTTTTTTAAATCTATATTTTGCGCAAAGAAACTTCAAAAGCTTGGAAATAAGGGTTTAAAACGAAAAAAGGTGTTCATTTGGAAAACACTGAGTTTTTTTAACCAAAACTCACATTTTGGTCCAAAAATCTTTAAAAGCAGAAAACCTTCATTATCCTGTTAAATAAGCGTTCAAAACAGTAGCTTAATTTGCAAGCACTTTATTTTCGCCTAATACCAGAATTTAGATCCAAAAATCATGAAATCATGACCTTCAATGTGTTTCGTAAAAAAAAAATGAAATCAGTTTGGAATCACTAACATTTATCCCAAAATCCACAATTTGGCCCAAAAATTAGGGCATTTACTAATCTTTCAATATCATGTTAAATTAGTTATAAAACTATTATTTCAAAATAATGAGATATAAAAACTTCGTTTAACTAGAAAAAGGATGTCAATTTGAAATCACTTATGTTTCCTACCAAAAATCTATATTTTGATAAAAAAAATAAAAAGAAACATAAAATAATTCATGTCTCAGTAAATAGGTGTTTAAATCGGAAGAAGGCGTTTTAATTTTGAGTCACTGATGACAAACGCTAAACCTTCAATAACTTAGCAAAAAAGTGTTTGTAATGAAAAAGTGGCTTCATTTGGAATCACTTAGGTTTTTGCCCAAAATCCAGATTTTGACACAAAATTCATTAAATATTTCCCAAAATGGGTGTTTAAAACGGAAAATGAGCTAAATTTGGAATCACTATCATGACAATTTTGTTCAATTTTGAATGACTTTCAAAAATCCATATATTAACCCGGAAAATCATGAAAACGGTAAACCTTCAATATTTCATAAATAAGCGTTTAAAGCTAAAAGTCTCAATTGGGATCATACAATTATAACAAAATTTCAAATTTTGGCCCAAAATTCATGAAAAAGCTTTAAACAGCCTCATCAATAAAAGTTTAAATCGGAAAAGAGTTTAAATTTTTTATCACTTAACGAGTCAATATTCCGGCCTAAAAATTTTATAAGAATAAAAGCTTCAATCAATCTTGGTTAATAAGCGTTTTAATTGGAAAATGTTAAAAAAAGAATGAAAAAGTGAAACTTTTTACTAAATGTAGGACTTATATTTCCACTTTTTTACATCTTTCATCAAACCAAAAATCATGTAAAACTAAAAACTTAAATATTTATGGAAAAACGTTGTTTTAAGGAAAAAAGATTTTAATTTGTGACCACTTTAAAGAATCAATATTTTTAACCAAATATTATGAAAAATAAAGTTCAATATGAGATCAGAATCCAAAATTCAAATATAATCAAATTTGGCTGATAATACATTTTTTACTTTTTTGCTCATACGACTCATCAGAATTTCTATCTTTTATAAGAGAATCATGGTCTAAGTAATTTTTGTCTATTTTCATTTTAATTAAAATTCTAAAAAGTTATTGAACTTTGAACTTTCCAGAGAAATATTTATATTCAAAATTCGTTATTAAAGAATTTTATATTCAGCCTCAAAAAATATATTTAAGTGATAAAACATGTAAGTAACTCACATTCAAAGATTTTTATTTATTTTTCTTTCGTCTGAGTTTTATGTCATCGGATTTATCACTTTGATACCATGAAATTATTTAATGTGTATTTTCATAGATAAAATTTATTTTGGCAAAAATTTCTAAAAAGTTTTTGAATAACAAATAACCAGAAAAATAACATTTGCATTATAATATGTAGAGAAATGGGGAAAAAGAGTTTTAATTAATGATTTGTAAACTGGTGTCTGAAGATAACAAAAACAAATTTTAGAAAAAATAAATTAAAAAGCAAAGAGTTTAACAGCAAAAATGGAAATATTGAAATGAAATATTCAATTTAATTTCACTTTTTAATTCTACTTAAATAAGGAATGAGATCGAAAAATTCTTAACGTACATATATATTAATAAAAACGAAACCTCTAAACTTCATTAGTTCATCACAAGTGAACCTTTATCGGAAATAATTTTATTAACGTTTAATAGTGCTTTCTGTGATTTTGCTCGAAATGGAAACCAATATGTGGCAAAAGCCACATATTGACCCAAAAATTATTTAATATTATAAAACTTTAAATATCTTGGTAAATAAGCGTTTTAACCGAAAATGGGGTTAAATTTGAAATCACTTTTGATTTTTTTTGCCAAAAACCCAAAAATCATGAAAAATTAGAAAAATGGTCTCAATTTGGAATCATTTATATTTTTTGCCCAAATAAGCGTTTTAAATGAAAAGAGGCTCAATTTGGACCAAAACCCACAGAAAATGTAATATTTTCTACATGTTATTAAATTATTGTTCAAAGTGAAAAAGTCCTTAAATTTATGAAATTTATGTCACTAATCGAAAATTCATTCATTAACGTTTTATAGTGCTTTCTGTCATATTGGACATATTTTTATGTTCTTCAATTCTCTTTTAAGACGATTCTAAAATTTCTTCACTGGATATGTCTCCGGACAGTTTGGAGGATTTTCCTCTCTTGGTACAAATACCATATAACTGTACTTATATCACTCAGGATCTTATTTACCATAGTAAAAGGATGTCAAGGCAGACCAAAAATAAGTAAAGACATAAAGTCTTATTAATGGGAACAGCAATTTTCGTAAACATTCCTTGATGTAAGTTTTGGTATTTATAGACCCTGTTGCTTCTTTTGCCGCAACTGCACATTGTTTGTCTTCCCGAGAACTTTTTGGGAAATTTTGAATGTTGCCAAACTATTCTTTAATATTCCCTCATTGCGAAGAATATATGTTACTTCATCCATTCCTTGTTTTGTTTTGACCTCTTAATTTTTGACAGAGTTACTCTCAGGAACTTTTTTAGCCTTTTATATTTTTAAACCGGCCAACAACACTCAGCTCCTCGGGCTGCTTTCGTTCGATATGTATTGGGAGCTCTTACAAAAATGCTTTCTATTTTCCTTCCATCTGAATCAGGTTTTCTATAACAGACAAGTTTTCCCCGTACTATTTAACATTGAAAAAAGTTCGACAGCTGACTTTTGAATGCTTCACCAATTTTTTATAGGACCAAGTAGGGTTTTGTTGCAAATATTTAATAATTTTATCACGAACTTTTTTCTGGTCACTCATTTTAATAAGATAAAAAAATATATTCATTTGTTTGACATTAAACATTAAACAGCTTAAATGAAAAACGTGTGTTAAGAATTTTTTGATTTCAATTCTTACATTAAGTAATTTTCATAATAATTACTACAATACAAACATAAAAATATGTTTATATATAAATTTCCCTCAGGTATAATTTGAAATTCCAAAAATAGGCTGGAAAATGTCATTATTCAAAAATGTCTACACCGTTTAAAAGCAACAAGACAATAATATCTCACATTTAATATGCATTAAATTTTACACAGTTGAATAAAGAAATTTACACAAAATGTTTGTGTAATTTCAATCTTCATTAAAAATACTTTTTAAAACTTGTAGACTTTCGCTTAATGGAAAGACAGCACACAAATATGTCAAGGTAGTTTAATAGTTCCACATGAACTCACACGTATCCTACAGATACAAAAATAGAATCTGAGAATACAAAAGGAAATAATACAATCAAGTATTAACTTAGAAAATAAAATCTGTATATTTAGGATGAACGACAACAACAACTAAAAATCTTATTGTACTGAAATCTATTGAAAAATTCAAGATGCTACAAGAAGATGAGTGAATATTTAGACATAAAAATACAAATTCAATGACTGACAAACATGTGAAATGTTTTAGAAATAAGAAAACTACAGAAATAGTTCCATAAAGAATAGAGGTTGTTCTTTCAAAGAGGGAGTAGATACTGAAACTCAAATGTCTCGTAAATTGAATATGAAACTAGAAAAGTTATATAAAATAAGAAATTAAACAAGTAAATTAGAAATTCCTTTAAGGTAAATGTCATTGTCAAGCAAATAAACATTTAAATGAAAAAAAAAAATATGAAAAATATAAAATCTTCATTATCTTGTTAAATAAGCTTTAATACGAAAATGTGGCTCAATTTGGAATCACTTTTGAAATTTTTTGTGAAAACCCACATTTTGCCCCAAAATAGTGAACAATTAAAAAATCTTCAATAATTTGGTAAATAAGCGTTTAAAACGAAAAAAGGGCTTAATCTGGAAATTTAAAAAAAAAACCTACATTTTGACCCAAAAATCATGAAAACTTATAAATCCCTCAATGTCTTTGTAATAAGCTTTAACGATAAATGGGTCTCAATTTTGAAGCACTTTTGATTTTAAACAAAATCCACATTTTGGCTCAAAATTTATGAAAAATTATAAAAACTTCAATATCCTTATAAATGGGCGTTTAATACGATGTAGAGGCTAAATTTGATTTTTGGCCAAAACCATTTTGACGTAAAAATCACGAAGACCATAAAACTTCAAATATCTTGGTAAATAAGAGTTCAAAATGAAAAAAGTGGCTCAATTTGGAATCATTTATGACTTTTGACCAAAACCCACAAACAACATATTTGCCATATATTGTTAAATTATTGTTCAAAGTGAGAAAGTCTTTAAATTTATGTTCTTTTATGTTTTTGGCTAAAAATCAATATTTGAACTTAAAAAGTCAGGAAATTAAATACTTAAATTTGGTATTTTTACCAAAAAATCGATAATTTAATAAAATTCACAGTTTTAGGTTTTTGTTTGTTTTTCCTTTCAAAGTCATAATGTAAAAACAGTAAATAAATACGTTTAAGTCAAAATGTATTCCGTGATGTTTTCAGTTTTGTAATTACAGTTATTTTGTATATAATTGTTACGTATTTATATTTGTCTAATTGTAGTTGTAACTTGTTTATTTATTTATGTATTGGTAACATGGTGCCCTTTAAAATATTACTGTAAATTTGGGCCTGAACACAATTTAGGTTTTCTGTTACGAATTAATTACAAAAACGGAAAAACTATTGTACGGAAAATGTGGTCATACAAATGAGAGGGAAAAAGCGCTATATTATTGATAAAACAGAAAGAATAAACTTACGTGTGGATTTGATTTTAAATAACGCCAATTTTCTCCTGTTGTATACCAACCGGAACATATGGGTAAAAATGACAACAGTGCGGGTGCCAGCCACACAATAATTAACATGATAAACACACGCCTGTGTGTCATAATTAGAGGATAATCCAATGGCTGGACAATGGCATAATATCTGCAAATAATATGAGATGCGTTAAAGAAGAAGAATAAAAATAAACAACAATAAAATTGAAATATATTTTGCAATCGAATACATTATGATGATATTAACCCTATAAAGAGCGGAATATATTTTGGGAATCTGGATATACATTTTGGTTTTTTACTCAATTTCTAATTAGTTTTATATATTTTAATATCAAAATTTTTATTCAAATATTTCTTTTTTGCCTCTTCTTAGGGTTAATATTTCATTTATTTTGCGTTTAAACAAACCGTATATTTTTGTTAAAAATGTAGGTTTTTGTTTTTGTATATTTTCTGAATAATTTTACTCACCTGTCCACTGAGATACAACATAAATGCATAATACTGGCTGTTGAAAAATATACATCAAAACTATTCCACATATCACACATTATTGAACCAAACATCCATTTACCGGATATTTCAACGGAAGCATTAAAGGTCATGGCACATAGAGCCACCAACATATCCGCCACTGCCAGTGAAACCACAAAATAATTGGTGATAATGCTGCATAAAAATACAAAAAATACGGGTAAAAATGTGAATAAAGAAAACATCAATAAAACGGAAAATTAAAAAAAGAATACAGACACACAAAATACAATAGATGAGGAAAATATAGAGAAAAACTTTAGAAATGTTTGTACAATGTGCCAAATAATGTTTGTCATAATCAAACATTATTTTAATCATTTAGAATATAAAATAAAAGAGAATTTATTGGAATAAAATAAAGTCGGTTGAATAGAATTTTAAATACACTTTATGTTTTAAAACTTCAGGCTTAAGAATCCCAAAATTTCGACCAAAAATTATGAAAAAATGTGAAACCTTCCATATCATGGTTAATAAGCATTTGAAACGAAAAAGGGAACTTAATTTGTGTATCACTTACATTGTCTACAAAAAAACTTTATTTTGATCCAAAAAGAACATTAATTTTTAATTAAAACAAAAAAACTCAATATCTTTGCAAAGGATCACTTTAGTTTTTAGACCAAAAATTCATTTTTACCTAATAATTTGAAAAAAATCAATAACTAGATAAACTTAAATTAAATTTAAGTCACATTTAATGTTTACTAAAAAGATTTTACTCGCGGGCGCGTTGTAAAATCTGGCAAAATTTTCGGGAAACTGCAAAGTTACGAAATAGACTTCAACGTTCGCTCTCATGGAACAAAAAAAACTTTCATCCCAAGGACCCAATAGGTAGGTAGTAGTGTCAAGTTCTAGTAGTTTTCCTTCAAAGACAGGGTAGGTTGAAAGTTCTATGCTTAGCCGCGTATGTCGTCACTGCTTACATACACTTTCGTGGGACGCTAAATGAAGATTTCAGAGAGCTAATAGAGGGCTAGTTAGATAAAGAGAACATAGGACTAATTAGGATGCTCAAATAGTGTTCAATAAGGCGTTACTAATCGACAATAACGATGGGTGGTGAAAATACACCTTATCGGTTTGTCTCAAGAACCGTATGCTGCCACAGAGAGACGACAAAGAGGAATCCATACTGCAACCTCAGTAAGTCAGAATATGGACAAGGTTGTTCCTATTCTCGTCTATCATTCAAGATGTGACAAGTTTGCCAAAAAATTGGTATAAAAAGACGAACGAAAATAGGGAGGCACAAGAAAGTGTCATTTTTGCATAAGATAGCAAAAATGATCTTAGTAATAAAATTTTCCTGATTTTAACAAATGGAAAGAAAAAAAAACATAAAAACTTATTATTTGGATCACTGAAGTATTTATCGTATTTGACTAAAAAAATAAATAAAAAAAGGAACTTTATATTTGACAGAAAAGTGTTAAAATCAAAAAGGAACTAATATAAAGGATCACTTATATTTTTTTCATAAATCGATCTTTTAAACAAAAATTAAAAAAAATGGATTTGAAGTGTGATTTAAAAAAGAATTCATAATATTATAAAAAATTAGAATTTTTATTAAATAAGCGCTTAATTATAAAAATGGCTTCAAGTTGTGATGACATGTTTTATCTTATTTTTAATTAATTAAAAAATGTAAATTTAAATAAAACGTCAATTTCGTTCTTTAACAAAAATCTATTTTTAGATCAGAAATGCTAAGAAACGGTATTTGTGAGAAAGAAATCTTGATTTGTGATCATATAAGTATATTTTTAGATCCAATCAAAGGAACCTCAAATATTTCGATAAATATAAAAAAAATATTCGATTTAAGATCACTGATGTTTAAATAAACGATAATCTCTTCCAGAAATTTTAAAGATGCAGTTAATTAAATAATTTATAAATGACTTTAATGATTTTCACTAATAGTGAATTTCTAGAACGTAATGGGATGAGGTGCAAAATATATGAAGTCCTTTAATAGATATTTCTGTCATTACAAACTTATTCTATTTTTAATTTACATTATTATTTTATTTTTACATTATTCTTAAAACACTTAATTTCGCTTCTGTGAATTATGTTTGTGCTCTGACCTATAAATTATAAAAATAGATTTTTCATCCTTTTTTCTCAATATATGTAAATATGAATTTCTTATTATTTTTATTGTTTAATTTCAATTAAGTAAATTATTTCCAATGAAAATTTTACTTTGAATGCTGAAAGAACGTTGGCAAAATTTTTGCTTGGTTTTCATATACATATGCATGTATGACTGTATATGTGAATTTATTATTACACAATTTTGACATTTAGTAGCACACATCAAGGTTGGCAGAATTGGTACAATTTTTTACTTTATTTGGTACAATTCAAACATCTAAAATAAAATTGTATAACACCAATATTGTAAAATTTCTAAAATTTTCCCAAATTTGCAAATTCTTTTCTTTTAAACCTTTCACCATCACATTCCGTATGTAATGCTAAGAAGCGTTAAGACATATATATATATATATATATATATATATATATATATATATATATATATATATATATATATATATATATATATATATATATATATATATATATAAATATATATATATATATATATATATATATATATTTTTTTGCACCAAATAAAATGTCTGAATCGAACTGTCTGTCCGTTTTTACGTCTGTTGTTGGCAGCTCACACACTTAATGAAATCATGTCATCGATTGAGAACAGAGTGTATATATTTGCTTCTCTCCTTTTGTATATTTAAATAAAAAGAAATTTTCAACAAAATGTGTTTTGGTACAATTGTGGTAAAAAAGTACAATTTGGTTTGTACAGTTTCAAAATGTCATTTTCCGTCCCTGGCACATATCCATACAACACATACAAACAAAATCAATCTTTATGATTATTGTAAGAGAACAACAATATCTCTATGGGGTATTTGCCTCTTCAGGGTCATAATCATCATTATCAACGTCTTTATTATAATTTGGTAATATAGCCAAAAATGCACAAGATATAAGATGAATAAATTCTGGCTAATATCATTATGAAATAAGCCATATATGATATCTTCATTAAAGGAAATATATGAGTGAATGAGTAGTAAGAGAGATGAAAATTTTGTATGTAAGTGGATATATAAGTTAAGAATTTGGCAAATTATGTCAACTATTAAGAGAAGAACGTTTTGCACTTTAAACATTTATTGGTATTGTAGATTATTTAATTACCAGTTTCAATTTAAAATTTTAGGTAATAAGAGTTATTATTCGGAGTTATATATGTAATTTACATGCAATAAGAATTTTTATTTTTTAAAACTTTTATTTTTTATCCAATTTGAACCAAAATTTAAAAATTTTTCAATCAACAAATGGGGCTCAATGAAATCATTTTCAAATATAAAACCTTGATGGTAAATGCCATAAAAACAAAAATGCGATTTAAAAATCACATTTTGAATAGGAATTATGAAAAAATATAAAACGCCTGTATTTCAAAATAATCATTTCGAAAGAATTTTATTTGGGTATAATTTCTTTCAATATGCGTTTAAATTAAAAATAAGTTTCAAGTAGAAATTACTTATGTTTTCTTTTAAATAAGTGAACAAATCGAAAATGATCCTCAATTTGAGACTACTTCCTTTTTATGCTCTTCTTCACCAAAAGCAGTAAAGAAAGAATAATAACTTTGTCATTCCGCGTGTAGCACCAAAATGGAATCATTTAAGAGCGCATAAATTTTAAATATATTCCTAAATCATAAAAAAACTGAGTCGTCCTGCTATCACTTTTGAATTTTGCCCAAAACCCATATTTGACCCAAAAATCATGAAAAACATAAAACCTATATATTGATAAATAAGCGTATAAAATGAAAAAGGGCTTTACAAAACCCCACATCTTAATCCAAAAACCATGGACCCTAAAGCCGCCCCTTAGAGAGTCACTTTAAATAGCACAAATATTTAAACAATGTTGGCATCATGATCTTATTTGATATAATGGAATTTATGAATCTTAAAAATTTGGTATAGAGAAAATTCAATGGTGATCGGTACATAATCTGCTGTAGCTTTCATATAGAGTTTACCGCAAAATATCGTTCGAAAATTAAAATTATCCATAATGTTTATAAGATCATATTTCGCAGAAGTAGTCTTTAGACAACCATATACTCAAATTCTACGAGGATTGGATCACAAATTCTCAAAGCTGCCATTTAAGTAGAAGTTTAAAAATTTATAAAAAAGTGAAAGAAAATTTAAAAAATTAACTGATTTCAATGAAATTAAAATTTTAAAAACTTGCGCTTCGAATAACATTCGATTAAAAGTTGAATTCGATTGAATTGTCTTTGGCCGATAGAAACGATTCAAAACTACTATACGTATACTTAATATATTATAAAAAAATCTATATTAATCATACGTATCATGGAACTGTTCTCATTTTTTATTTATTCAATTACAATTAATTTTTAATATTTTATGATTTTAATATTGACATAATTTTAATAATAAAAATTATTATTTTTTTATATTAATATTTAATTAAACAAAACCTTTAATTATTAAAACTGTATAATTAAAAAAGTTTCTACATTTAACTTAGTGGACTATTTAAAAAGATTTCGTGCTTGATTTGATTTTTAAATTTAATTGAAAAATATTAAAAAATTTTCTGATGGCGTGACAAATGCAACATTTTTTTAAATAAATAATAAATAATTTATAATTAAGTTCATTTGTTAATTTAGTTCACTAACGAATTGATATTAAATCATGTTATTATAAAACTAAAAATAACTCTTTAATGGTTTCTTTTCATTAAAATAATTAATCATATATTTTTTTAAAGACAATTAATCCATATAAACTATATTTAACTAATTTTAAATAATTGTACGTTTTAATAAATTTCCGTTACAAAAATAATTGTTACATAAGAGAAAAAATAGTTTAATGTTTTCCATTTGGAACTGTATTTAATAAATTACTAAAAGACTGTTATTCCTCCCAATAACTAAAACTTGTTATTATAATAAAATTACTTATTTAAATTTAGTAACATTAAAGTATATAAATTACTATAATTTAATTCTACATTTAAAATATGAACAAAATAACAAACACTCCCCTGAAAAGAATTCATCATCATTTCGTAATAAAAGCTTTTTCATTTATTTACTAAAATTAAGGCAAAAAAAGTTTTGCAAAAATTTAAGTTACAAAATTTTATTTTGCAATAAAAAAAAAAAAAAACACTCATAAAACTAAATATCTTTGAGAAAAATGGGAACAAATAAGTGAGAACCTTAATTCGGTCTTAAGAATTTTAAATATCCTGTATTGAAAATATATGGCAATTATTGTGTGTTGTTTAGTCTGTTCAGTTCTTAGGTGAAAGTCTTTGTAGTAATAGACGCCTTAACATAGGAGAATATTGATAGTGGAGAAAATTTGAGTTGGATACTTTAAATGGATACAATAGCGGAAAAAAGTAATTTTTCATGATAAAAATAATGTAATTTAGACAGTCTAGATTCATACTCATGTTGCTGGCTCGATTTTAGATCAATTGATGTTCGAAAGACAAAGTGTAATTTCTGATTTTGGAATGTTATATTTTGGGTAGTATTTTCTGTACTTGGCAAATCGAAAATCTATTTGTTCCAAAAAAATGAAAAGCACAATATATAACAATATGCTGGAAGATTTCCTTCCCTCTTTTATCGATCAAAAATGTATGAATATTGTAAATTCGAGCAAATAAATGTTACGGTACATATTTCAAAGCAGTCTAAATTATGATTTAATGAACACAACATAACTATGTTGGATTGGACTGCAGTTTGAACCCAATGGAGAATTTGTAGGGATAAATAGTCCGTTTTATTTTTGAAATAATGTTCAAAACTTTGACAGAGCTAAAATTAAAAATAAAGCAAGTTTGATTTCGATGTTCTTAAGAAATTTGTTGATTCAACGGTATTTTTTAAATATTCCACAACAAAGAATGATTCTTTCATTATTAGTAATGCTATGGAGACTGATAAATTTGAGTGCATTTATAGGAAAATACCAATTAGAATAGTATTTATGCGTTAAATCCTAAAATGTAGTTAAGTGTATATTGAAGTGCAATAAAGAACATGTTCATTTTTTCAAATTTGATAGTAGACATTTCTTTGGCGAAGACCACTTTATTTCAATTCTAATGAATAATTTCCATTGCTTTGAAGCAAACTTTTTTTAGATTGATGCCTTCATACAGGTGTGAAAGAATGATCCTATTGATATTGAATCAATATTATCGGAAACCCTGGCTGTGTAAATAGATTTCCATATAAATATATTTTTGTTGTTTTACATATATTTTTGCTGTTTTACAGTTCTTACAGAACTGTCCTCCTTTTAATATATGTATTCCATATAATACATTTTTATTTTTTGACATCCAGAATTATTTCAATTGAGCCGAATATTTTTGAATATTTGAGTTGATTTTCAAAAAATATTTTTTCAAAATTTCCAATGTGAAAAACTTTATTTAAAACATTAAAGAATTAAATAAGTTATTTATTATTATTTTTGGCATAAGAAGATCATGGCTCCATGGTAGACTAAAACTTTCTTTTCTAACTGGATTTTGATTTTATAAAATTCACAAAAGACTTTTATATTTTTTAATACAAAATAAATCCAGAGCAAATTTCAATTCTTCTAATAAAATTTCCATTTCCATTAAAAACTGCATCGAAAACTCTATTTTGATTAAAAAATCGACATTTTTTTGCATCAAAAATTCTGACACATCCCTTTTACTAAAAAGCGACATTTTTAAATTCTTAAGACATATTTTTTCATAGGAAATTCCACTTCTCCTTAAAACAGTGTAATGAAAAATTAAACTGTAATACTTTTTATGGGATCAATGTTTTCTTCTTAATGTTTCATCAAGAATAAAAAACTTAATATACCGTCCTTTATCACCTGTGGTAGTGTAGGGTAAAAAATAATAAAATATAAAAAATATATAACTAAATATCATATAAAAATAATAATAAAATCAACAGAATTGTAAATTATCATAAAATAAACATAAATCAAAATTAACCGCCATATTATAATAATTCCACTACCACACACACTTACACGAACATACACCCACAAATACACAAAAGTATTATGTTAAGAAAAAATAAAATAAAAAATACAAGAAAGTTTAAAATACCATCAAGTCTATTAAAACCACATTCATTATGACATACACGTACCAACTTGTAATAATGCTACAATGAATCCTCGGAGAGAAAAAAGGAGCAACGGGAAAATGTTAATAGACTTCAAAAAAAAGGAAAAAAAACTTAATAGAAGGAGGCTCAAACATTCACTCACACGTACACACAAAGAAAGCAACCTCTAAGCTACCACTAATTTATACGTGTGTTGGTAGCAACAAATACATAGATATTTTAACACATACAATTATTTTATTAAAGCTTTGTTGTGTTAAAAAAAGGGAAAAGGAAGGAGGAAGTTTGATAAAGAGATGTTAACTTTTTACTGCTGTTGTTCTTGTTTTTTATTGGTTTTACTTTTGTTTTTGCTAATGGCCCAAACAAGTAATTAAAGATTTTTGGCTTTTAAACCTTTTCTGTTTTCTTTTGTTTTTTTTTTTTGTTGTAGTTGTAACAACCAGACAACAAAATGTTTAACAACCACAAGCCAACATCACAAACAGACCGACATCATACAAATACTTAGTTTGACAAGTGTATATATGTATTGGTATATAAATATACAATTTAATTAAAACAACCTTCCGACCTAAACAGACATCTTAAACAACTTTAAAAATGTTTAACGATATTTTAGAAATAAATATATAAATATATTTATTTCTAAATGGGCAACGTGTTTAAATACAGTGTTGGTTAAAAAAATAAGTAACAGGTGTTGGAATGCTTTAAAGGTATTAAAGGTGAAATACAAAATAATCAATTTTAATCCCTAAAATAACAAATTTTATATCTGAAGCATCTTAAATATTGGATATAAAATGTCCTTTATCATATGATGTTAAAAATGTTAAGGTAAAAATTGTTATGATGACATGAAAAAGGATAAATGGACATTATTTTATGACAAATTATATATTTATATGTAAAATGAATTGAGGTGATTTTTATGATTCTTAGATAAATTTTAGTTAATTTGAAAGAATTAGAGAATTAGTCTCAGAATCACTTTCTGAGAAAAAAAGCTTGTTTAGCTTAAAAAAGTTGATATCGTTTTTGAGAAAAAATACACAATTCATAAAATAGCTAATAATAGGGAAACCGATGTTAATACGCATTCACTTAAATCAAGTTTTCTTTTAATTCGGTGGAGAATGCTTGGAAACGAGTTTTTAGATTTTTGATAACTTTGATTTTTTATTGAAGTTATGAATACTAGATCGCATACAACGTTTATTAGTGATTTAAAGTGTTTGTCCACAAAACAAGTATTTCCGGCCGCACTAAAATTATCTTTTAAATGCGTAGTTTATCGCCTGGTCAATTCGACTTTAGATAAATATGGAGGAACAAGAATATATTTCAGGACTCGAAATTAATGCCACCACCTACTTTCTTCTGAAAAATTTGCAAAGCTTTCCTTCATTGCACCACACATAGGGGGCGTTGTCCTGAAAAAAATCTGAATCGATTAACTTATTAACTGATTAACTGATAATTCGTTATTGTTCTGAACAGTGTCCTATTTAAAGTTAAATTTGGTTATTTTTTTTAAACTTCTCAAAGAAGAGTAAAAATAAAGATCATTTGAAAATAAAGATTTTGCTCTGAGTTTTTTTTAGAAATTTGCAGAATCTTTGTAACTTTAAAGACAAATTAAGAGGATGTCTGACTCGATGTGATTAAACAAAAACTATATCTGTAATGCCATGAATTCCACATGTATGTCCATTTATTATGTGAATTCGGAGACTGAAATCTCGACATTTAAAAAGAATTATTTGAATTCACATTTTTAGGTGAATTTAAAAAACTGGTTTATAATTCCAGTACTGATTGCTAACGCTATTTGTGGTCAAACCTAGTTGAACTAGTTTAGAAAATACCTAATACATAAGAGTAATTTTGTTATGTTCCCCACTGTTCCATGTCACTTTGTTAAGTTCATTTGTCATGGCAAATTTTAATAAATTATATTATAATATAATTGTAGTCATTAGAGTTCTTTCTATTTTTATTCGTTTATATTTAATTGTATGCATAAATTCCGTTATTTATTACTAATACAAATACATATGAATATAAAACAATACATAAAATAATAAGTTAATATTCTTGTTATAACAAAATAAATGTTAATTTCTACTAAAAAAATTATTCCACAAAATAAAAAACTTTTGCTATTTAAATAACTTTATGAAAATGTACAAAATTTCTATGGAAATGTAAACTTTTTGCTAAAAATGCGTGAGTTTATTTAATAAGAAACTGAAATAAAAAAGGAGCTACAATTTATTGCAAATAAAATAGTATTAACAAGTAAAAATGTTATATTTGGCAATGCCGAATCTTCAATATCCTTCATCGCAAATACGTGTGAATTAAATACGATATGTTTCGTACATTCACACTTAACACTTAATGAGTCATAAATTTAATTATATTTTTGGTATAATTTTTTTTCACTGAACCGATATTGATAATTTTTGATAAATTATGGCACAAATTTCATTCTTATTTTCATTCTAAATTCACAATTTCCTAATGTTATTCCCTTGAAATTAGAATTTGTCTCAGATATCGATCTATATCTTTTAATATACAAAATCGATTTTGTTTGTTTTAAATAGGAAACTTCTTTGGACTGTAACGAATTTCATTTAGCTCTGTTAATTATTGTGTACGTATGCGTGCCAAAAGCAAACGGAATCAGATTAAAATGTTCAGCCAGAATATACACGTAGAGAAACGTCATTTAGTAATATGTTTTTCGTAAACACTTATATATTCTCAGCAAACATTTATTATTATCACCAACATGTTAATTGATGAATTCAATTTATTTTAATAACATTATCGTTGTTGAAATAAGATTATTTTTATTAAATAAAAGAAATATTGTGGTCGCAATATATTTGGTTATATATCACAATATTATTGTTATCAAATAGCTCGTTTTAAAAAAACTATTGTTATTAGGACAAGATATCATTATATATATATATATATAATATATATATATATATATATATATATATATATATATATATATATATATATATATATATATATATATATATATATATATATATATATATATATATATATATATATATATATATATATATATAATATATATATATAATATTCTCCTTATTTTTATGTATAAAAACTAGTCGATTAAAATAAATAAAATATACATGTATATAAAATGAGAAGTATTTTAAAGTATTTCATATTATTTTTATTCAATAAAAAACAATGCGAACAATCAAAATTTAAATTTATAGTGGCGATAACTATATTTTTAGAGTCGATAATAATAACTATTGTTATTATTGCAAATCACAAAGCGAATAAACAAATATTTTAGTTACGGTAACAATATCTAATAACAATAGTATGATGCTCCGTGTTTATGGCTACAGAAAACATATTTTTTCTCTGCATGTATATACATTATGTGGTCTGAGATGATTCCTTTTTTGTGTTGTACAGGGAATGACAAAGTTAATATATCCTCTTCACCACTTCTGGTGGTGGTGAAGTGTATAAAAATTAGTATGAAATTCAGAATCATAAAAAATTATCTTAATAAATTATTTACTTTTATAGTTAATTCTTTTGAAATACTTACATTTTATGTATTTTATGGATAAAAATACATTGTGAGTGAGTGTATTTTTCGCTAAATATTACGCACGCAAATTTCAGTATAATAAACTTGAAAATGTTATATGTATCATATTTAGTATAACAATATATGTATGACCTCCAGGTATTTAGAAGGTTTTATTTAACATGAAATTCTTTTGTTATTTTTGTTTTCTTTTGAAGAAGACAAAAAAGGTGTCATCTTTTCTTTTTCTTTGTTATAAGTATCTTCTTAAAGACAAAAAATTGTATTCATGAGATTCTAAATTGTTTTGAAGTAATTTATACGATAAACGTGTGTGAAAAAAATTATAATTTTTTATTTAAAAATTATAAATAAATAATGTTATTATTTATAAATTTAATATATTTTACTAAAGAGAGCTACCTTCAGATATTTTAAATTTTGAAAATGATAACATTCTCTTTACAGATAAAAACATAATTTTGAACTAAACTCTTATCGTATCAGATTTTTTAGATATTGACATTAAGACTTTAATGGATCTATTTGAAATAATGGACCGATCCTTATAAAATTTGAAGCATCTTTTTAAAACATCTTAAGACCATCATCATGCCCCAATTCCGGGGGACATTTGCATGGCAGCTTTATGAAATAATGTGTCGATCGAAAACAGTTTCAATGGACATTTCCTTTGCCCAAAATAACAGTACGTGCCAAATTTCATTTAGATATCATCAAAACAGCTTGCGGACAAGCTTTATATGGACAGCCATCTGGATGGATGGACACGGTTAAATCGACTCAGAAGTCGAACGGTATACCTTAAAATGGTGTACTATTTTTTCTGTTCATTACAAACATCTGCACAAACGCATAATACCCCAATTAACTACGGTGGTGTAGGGTATAATTATGTCAATGTACGTATATATGAAATTACACATTACGTTTGCTGTAATTAGTGCGTATGTGTAAGAGTGTATGTATATATCTTAATGTTCTTGAAACTTCATATATTCATACATTTACATTTGATTAATTTTAATTCGCAACAAAATCGAAAACAAAATATTCGATATTTAGTTCGAGGTTTATTCATGTTTCATTTGTTTCCTAATAAATTCAACTTTATCTAAGAACATTTACTCACCTTTTTCTTGCTTATTCTACTAAAAGAACTACTTTAATTGATAGTTTTAGGTAATTTACATGGTTTGTAGGTGTAAAACATTATTTAATGTTATTGATAAGAACAAATTAGGGTGAATTTAAATAAAAAGCAAAATGGCAAAACAAATTGAGCAAACATTTTGCCAACAAAATGATACATTTTAATGGGAAAAGCCGTGGGATTAATTGTTGGTTTATACAACTTTATATAAATTGTTGGCCATTAAAAGTTAGAAATAAACGTATTTGGGCACATTATATGTATAAAATAAAGAAAATATATAAAATAATAGAGACATATAGAATATTTAGAAGGAATTAATAAAGGAAGTGAAAACGAATTTCAAGAACTCTATAAAGTAAGTGAATTGTGTTGGAATTAAATATTTTTTCCCAAAAAGTTAGATTTAGTAGTTTCAAATTTATATAAATTTTATAGTCACACTTTTTCAGTATTGTAACAAAGGTTAAAGGTCAACAATTTCTAAATTTATAATTTCTAAATTTATAATAAATTCGATTATTTAAATGGTTTAACCTTTAAAATATTTAACATACTTCAAGGAACTACACAAATACACTCACTTTCACATCTCTAATAAATGTATATATTCAAGTATGTTAAACTTTCCCTTTAAAATTCAGTTATTTAAGTTAAATTTGAACAAATTTGTTTTCGGTAGTGGGTGGGTGTCTCAAATAAAAGCCATTTTTAAAATTTTCACACTACATTTTATCAAGATATGCAAAAAAAAAACAACAACAAAAGAAAAGAAAAACCAAACAATCATTTATTCACCCAAAAAGAAGAATAAAAAGGTAAATCTGGCAGCATGAAATCTAAATTTTTGCCTTTTAACACAATTTAAAGGAAATGAGCACAAATATAGTTTTCAAAACATTTTGTTTTTCTTGTTACATATATTTGGTACTTTTAATACCCTACACCACCACAAATGGTAAGGAGGATACATTAACTTTGTCATTCCGTATGTAACGCTAAGACCCCATTATGTATACATATTCTTGCATCTTATCAAAATTTTGGCATTCAGTTTAGAATACTAAAAGATCTTTTAGTATTCTAAACTGAATTTGCTGGTTTTAAATACTCAGGCCAAATTTCATTGAGCTCTATCAATTATTGTGGATGTGAGAATTCCAAACCGATAGCTGAGACAACTTTAAGTTTAAGAAAAAATCTTTTGTAAAATTGTCAATTCTAAATCGACAAATTAGAATAATATTTTGTCATAATTGTTACTTCATTTGATATCCTAAAATTATCAAAATCGGTTCAGTAGAAAATAAGTTATAGTGAAACATATAACTAGTCAAGTAAGAGATAAATATAAGCCAAAACCTCTGTGCGAAATTAAACGAGGGTAGGGCAATAATATATTGCACATAATAACAAGGAAGCAAATTATACGAGGGATGTTCATAAAATCAACACTTTGGTTTAGGGTTTTAAACAGTGGGGCTTGACCGACTATAACATTTTTACTTGTTTTCACACGCATTTTTGGTGGAGGGTATTGGAAATTCGGTATAGCCGAATAAAACATTCTGACTTGCTGATTTTTGTTATGGCAAAACCTTCATAAAAACGTATATTTTAAAGGTTTAAGGAAATTATGAATGAAAAAAATGAAAATGTAATTTATTTTTTGTTTTTCTTATTTTTAAAGGCAAAATAGCAAATGGAATTTCATGGAAAAGGAAAATATTTATTATTTTTAAGGCAGGAGAGGGGTGTTGTAGTTGTTTGCAGTTTTTGGAAAATAATATTAAATAAAATGATATTGCAAATGATTTCTCAAGAAAATCTTATTTCTATATCAGAATAGAATAAATCAAAAATGAATTTGTAAATAATGTAAACATTGTTCAAATACAAAAATCGGCAAAAATTTGATATTCATCCCAGAGTTCTGAAAATTTGAACACAGTCACATGTTGAAACAATAAAGAAAAAAACTAATTTAAATAAATGGGGTCAAGAATACGGACACCTCCTGCAATTATGATCGAAAAAATGAAATCAGGTAATTAAAAATTATATAATTGGTTATTATATAATATATATTTCTCTAATATCGGTAGAAGGATAATGCCAAAAATATTTTGTTGGAAAATAATACAGTTTTTATAATTTCTTTTGCAAGACTTTTTAATTCTTAAAAATTTTACATTAATAAGCTGGCAGCTGTTCTCTTTTGGTTAGTAATCTATTAGTATATTTAATTAAATGAAATTAAAAAAATAAGTAATTAAAATACAAGTTTGCATTTATTTATGCCAAATATTCGGTAAATATAACATTTAAATAAATCGTTTTTCTTAAATTGAAAAAAAGATGTTCTATTTTGATGTTTTTAAACTAAATTTTTCAAATATAAAATGGTTAAAGCGGCCTCTGGAGGATTCCATCATAACTCAAACATTTTATGGACTAACATTTTTCAAAATTGTTAACTATCATTAAACGAAATTTCAGATCTGAATACTTAAGTATTTTAAAAAATTTTAATAAATAAATATAATAAATAATAATAATAATAATAATAATAATAATAATAATAATAATAATAATAATAATAATAATAATAATAATAATAATTAAAATGTAGGATTAACCATAGAATTTTTTTGTACATCAATATATATTCGGTCTCCTTATTTGGTGCAAAATTTGTCTTGTTCGGAATATACTAGTTTTAGAGAGAATCATCATATCTTTCCAACATACATGAGTGTGCTAACAATCATATTGCGTTCAATACTTATACTCTATTACACCCATACGCATAATGGCATACACATACACTGAAATATGCATAAAATGTGTCATATAAGTTGCTATAACTTTTAAAATAATTTTATATTAAAATTTCAATTATTTAACTTTTAATTGAAAAGATATAAAAAGTTCTTCGTTGGGATTACCTTTAATATCGGTCTATATATTTTTTTTTGTGCAGAACAGATTTTGCGTGTTTTAAATAACGATAAATAACGAGAGAGAGAGAGAGAGTGCCAGAAAGAGAGATGGACAGTCATATTAAATAGAGTCCAATTTTGATGTGTTTTAAGAATATTTATATTTTTTTGGAAGACTGTTCCTTACTGCTGCATAGGGAATAACAACTTGCATATACCTTTTTAATAAATAAACCTTCTTCACTACATGTAGTGGTGGAGTGTTTATGGCTTCATAATTTCTGACTATATTTTTCTGAAATATTTTCCAAAATCCACAAAACACCTCTGCAGTTAAAGGAATTTATAAACTTCTTAAATCCCATTTAACACACATGTAAATAGAAAATTTCCATAAAAGTTCTGCATAAATTATTTATAGTCATATTTGTTTAACCAGGTTTACGCGTATTATTACTTTTATATCTCTTACTGAGTATGTATTTTAAAAATATATATGGAGGTTTATCCTTATTCCTTATTATCCTTATTATCATTTCTCTTGTGAAGTGTATAAAAATCAATTGATTGTCACTTATAGTTCAATGACCATCCTTTTTTATTTCCATAAATTATTGAAATTTAATATTATTCTCCCTTTAACTTTATTTCGTCTGAAAAACTGTTGATGTATGACACGCAGCATAAAAAAAAACTGAAAGATTTATTGAGTCATGGAAATTTATTATCATGTCATGATGTGACATTATTTTAATGCTGCAACAGTGTTTTGCGAGAAAAAAAACGAAAAATATTTTATTGTACAATAATTATATATTGAAAGTATAAAATTGATATATCATTATATCTTTGAAATACTTGTCATTTCTATACACCTGAGAATTTTAATAACAATAAATTTAAAATTCTTTAATTCTTACAGATTTTTGTTGTTTAAGATTTCTCACTCCTTGAATTTGTTTCTTTATACAGGGAGAGAATTATTTATTATGTTCAAGCGACTGAAGATAACTGAGTTTATTACTTTTTCACATGATATACATAAAATTACATATGTCACATTATTTTCTCATAAACATTTAACTACAGTCAGTCAGTCAGTTGTTGTTGTTGTTGTGGTTTGTAATATTCAGACCAAAATGCGAAAAAAATGTATATTCATATCATTGTTGTCTTTACATATTTGTATTGGTATGTATGCTGGTATGTTTGTGAGAGTTATTAAAATAAAAATACAATAATAAAAATACAGAATGAATATTGTCTTTTCAACTTCAATTGTTAAATGTGTTAAGTGGCAAAATTTTTGAAATGAGAGTCAAGCTAAATTATTTAGTAAATAAAAAGGGAAATAGGCCCTATTAAAAGAGGTTGAGAACTTAATTTTGCATCCATTTGAATCAGTTTTGTTCAAAATACTGACTTCCTTACTCGTGAGGTTGGACTTCAAATTCTTCTTATTTCATATGTAAACTATAAATATAAATTTGATTGGAACAATCTTTGATTCATAATATTTTTTGCTGTTTCACTCACACAAAGGAAAACGTATAGTAGTGTGGAATCGTACCATTAATTTAAAGCAGTCTGAGTAACTGTGACTTCGTGTAAGTGAACGTGAAAGAAGCAGCAACAAATTACCTGCTAAGATTGTTATAGCGTACGTGTGTAGTGAGCAGAATTTGAAGTCTAACCTTTCGAGTCGGAAATTGAGAATTTTGGATATCACTGATTAAAAGATATTTATCTGTATGTTTGTCTTCTGTGTAAGCTTTCTGATTAACAATGAAATAGAGAGAGGTCGAAAAATAATTTAATTCACGAAATTTCCAAAACACGGAACTTTTTATCTGATTCACATAAATGCACGATTATTTAACAATAATTTATTTAAATTTTATACAGACTCAACAAAAATTAATCTAAAAATCATATCTAATTTCACTTTGGTTAAAATATCCCTTAAACTATAAGCGATATTACACAGTTCTTTTTCTTTCAGAGTTATATATCGGTAGGATAAATTTTTTCAATAAAATCAAAAATGAAACTTTGGAAAATTTTTTTAAAAATTTCAATACTCTATGTGACCAATTTTCATCCCTGGATGAACAAAGAACTAGTACTCTTCTTGAGAAACTTCCCAGGAATGCCAATTCAGTTAAAAATATTGAGTACTTCCAAGATACAGAATTATTTCTAAACATAAATTGACGGTGAAAAAATATAGTTGTGGTAATCATAATCGAGAGACAACATATTATGGTTAACTATTACTTTGGTCGCACCACCATTATATTTTTCTTGTGAGACAAGAAACTACTGATAATTCTATGTTTAACATAATAAATTGAAAATAATATTTGGATCCAATGAAATTTGTTTATTTTAATTTTTTAAATGTTTATAAAAATGAATATAATATGTTGGTTTAATAACAAAAGCTTTGTAATTGTGTCATCTGTAATAATTTGCTGGTCAGTAGATCATATTTCTAGAAATATTGCAACAAACATGTTAATGTTAATCAATAATTTTATTGCAGCAACAAAATTATTCTTAAAATTAACTGACATATTGGTGATAACAACTAATGTTTGCCACAAAAAAGTTGTGTTTCTACTAGCATGTTGGCAACACAACTTTTCTCTTCACAAAAATAGAATGTTTTTTTCAGGTTTTTCATATCGGATGAGATTTCCAAAAAGAAAAAAAAAAAACAATTTTAATTTTTCAAACTCTTTATATTCTCAAATCGTTTTAAATTAAAAAAGTTGAACAATTTAATTAAAAATATTTAATTTTTAAACGGATATTTTTTGTTGTTGGAAAACGTATTTCCCCAGTCCTTAATTATATGCCGAATTTCCTTAAAACAATTAAAGTGTATAGTATGATTTTTACAACAAATCTTTAATATCATTATAAAATAAATATTCATTATTCTGAATCTCTGTCTATTGTTATTTATTTCATATCTCCAGGATACAAAAGATCCCACAATAGTACAATACAACAAAACAATTGTACTTCAAACAATAACAAATACCTGTAGATAATCACTTTTTCACCTTTTCAAAAATATATATACATATACATACAAACAATATTTTATTTATTTATTCATACATCATGCAAACTTACCGCAATTTCCTGTGTCGCATGACGGATACAATCACCAGCATATTACCAAGAATGGCAGCGAGTATGATGAAACCGATAATGAAACATTTGACAATGACAAATGTTAAATGTGACTCGCTTAGGGCATCAATAGGAACTGAAATACTACTACCACCATCAGCACCACTACCATCGACTACAACCCCTGCACCACTTGCATCTGTTGCCACACTTGTAACTGTTTCTCCACTACCAACAATAACAGTACCACCACCACCTCCTCCTCCACTGCCACTGGCACCCATACTACCAAAACCACTTATACTAAAGGCATCATCATTGACCCCGACACTGGATCCTCCACCACCACTAGCACCAGCACCTACAACCCCACTTGCTGTGTCCAATAGGCCATTGGCAACAAAATTTAAATATTTACTATTGGCATCTTGATCAATATGTATGAGATTATGATGATGATGTAGTTGCTGCTGTTGTTGATGTTGCTGTAATTGTTGTTGATGATGTAATTGTTGCTGCTGCTGCATTTGATGATGATGCGTATGATATTGATGCTGCTGTTGTTGATGTTGTTCCAAAGAGGAGGTGGAGGAGGTGGAATTTGTTAAAGAGGAACTAATATTTGTCATGTTTATTAAAGACATTAATAAGGTGGTTGTAACTGTATTTGTTGTAGATAAAACAGGTGGTAGTATGGTTGTTGTAGTGGTCACTGCCGTTGTTACTGTTATCAGGGGTGTCATTGTAAACACTATTGATATAAGCAACATGTAGGTAAGCAGCAGCAACAATATATATTTTAGCTGAGCAATTTTGTTCGACAGTCTTGACAATAATATGGATTTTTTTATTTATTCTTCTTTTGTATTCTTTATTTTACTTTTTATTTTAGTTTTGCACTTTATTTTCTTTTTGTATTTCCTTTTTTATTTCGTGTTTTGTTTGTTTATCTGGTATCATTTACACCAAATGTTTGCTCAATTCATTATTAAATAGTGTCATTTTTATCGTAAAATTACTTGTTGCTTTTATTATCTTAATGGAAGATTCACTTTTGGTCAGACCTTTAAAGAGGTGAAATCATAGTAAATTAAGAATTTTCTATTAAAGTAAGGGAATGTGTAGAAGTAAGAATATGTGGGAAGAAAATGACATGAAGAATGGAATGAAATTAATGTATATAAGAGCATTTGGTAATGATTCAATGATTTTTAACATAATTTGTTATTTCCGGCCTTTGACAGCATTCCAGTTAGAAAATAAAAATACCTTCTGAACATTTGAATTTCTTGTCTTTTTTTTTTAATATCGAAAAGGAGAAAGTTCTTTGAAGTTTTAAATTATCTGGTGCGAAAATCAGTGCAGGAACAGTTTATTCTTTCACAAGAAAACCACTGATGTAACTTCAGTGAATAAAAAATGGTTAAATCTAAAAAGTCGATTTGCAACCTGTGATGTTATATTGATCTAACTATTTTTCAACATCCTTCAAAAATTCTATAATTTTTTTTCAGAAATTCCTACGATTTACAAAATATCAGCACATGAAATATACAGTGTTGCAATTTTTTCAAATATAGAGAACTATAAGTGAATAAGATCAGATTGTGGAATAAAGGAAAATAGACAAAATTTGGGGTGTACCAAAGACAAAAGTGTGGCAGAGTTTTAGTTTATATCTGTTTTTCGAACAGTGTAGTTAGAAAACAAAGATGGAATGTTTGGCCAAGTTTATTAAAAAAACCTGACTCAGTTTTACCCAACTTTGTCTCTTATTAAACGAAATCTCCAGATGTTTTGTTAAAGTTCTCTTTTAACCAGCAATAACAGTTAAATGGAAATATGTTATATACCCATACCCGACCTTGAAGGTGGGTAAAAAAAGAATTTGGAAAAAATTTTCAACAAAGTATTAATGTATTTTAACAACATGTTAGTGAAATATACAGCTGCTATTTTTTATGTACATTGTTTATCGCAGATTCTATTCCTGGATTTGAGTTCTAACCAGATAAATATTTTGAGTATTTTGCCAATTATTTCTTCAGTCGCCATATATAGGCCTTTTTACGGATTATTGTTTACTATGATTAATCGTTAAAATATCCTAATGAAGTAATAATTTTTGGCTTGACATTAATATGTTTGACGAATTTTAAGACTCCTGATTCATTTTGACTTCCTCCCATGTAAGGGTTTCTTCGGAGGTGCAGTTAAGTTTATTAAATATAAGTGGAGGAGGGCATTTAAGTTTTGTACAGTTAAATAAATAATTTTTTCTAGTTTTGATATATTAAGATCATAATCAAATGTTTGAAATCTAACAAGAATCTTAATGTGTAATAGTTATAGATCAGCGAATAGCGCCCACACTGCTGTACGTTTGCCATTATGTAAGTGAAGCAGCTAATATTACACTGAAATGGATGAAAGAGCATCTGTTACTTATACTGTATATGTGATGTAAACCGAATTGAAGCTTTATTTTGAGCACCACTGATTAAGTTGTTCAAAATTCGATTAGAAGAACATGGAATGCATTAATAAAATATGTAAAAAGTTCTGAAATAAACAATTAACAACTATATTAACTAATAACTATTAAGTAACTGATTTAAGGAAAAGTTTTCTCTGTGTGTTCGAAATCCATTTGGCTTTACCAAGCTCCTTCCATTTCTTAAAATGTTTGCCCAGAACATAACCTACTTTTCCTTTCATAAAATATTCCATAATTTTTACTACTTAAAATCAATTTTATATTAAAAATCATCTTCGATCCCTATTAAATCCGATTAAAAGAAAAAAATATAAATTTATGGAAAAACGTTTAATAAAATGTGTAAATTCCTTTCATGACTGTGAATATATGAATGTATGCGAGTATGTGTGTATGTGTAGAGAGAGAATATATGAAAATATAATATGTATGCAAGAATGAAAATGTATTTATGTTATGTGAATGTGTTAATACTCACAACGATTAAGGCAGGAACCAAAAGCTAAAGACGAACAAGACAATTTTGTAGTTTTTGGTGTAGTTGTAATTGTAGTGGTAGAAATTGGAATTGCACAAATACAGTTGTTGTTGTTATTGTTGCTGTTAAACATAAGGGATTTGTGGCCAATGTGCCGTAGTTTAAGTAAATGTTTCTTGTGTTGTTGTGACTGTTGAAATTGTAATTGTTGTTTTTGTTTTTGTTGCTGCTGCTGTTGTTGTCGTTTTTGTGGTTGTAATGATTTTAAGTATTTAAGCTTTAAACGATAATAATGACTAAAATGTTGTTGTTGAGTTTGATGTTGTTGATGATAATGATGATTATAATAATGATTACAGCAGTTACTCGTGTGGTGGTAATTGTTTAAATGATGTTGACGATATTGCTGTAATTGTTGTTGCTGTTGTTGATTTTGATATTTTTTCATTGATTGCCACATGGCTGTAAAGAAAAAAACAGAAAAAGAAGAAGCTTTAATATAAATATTTAAAGATTTTTATTTTCTTAATATTAAAATCACTCCCCAACAACAATAATAAAAATAATGATAAGAAAAATAATTAAATAAAAAAAGATAAAATGTATCTATAAAACAGTTGTCAACTTTCATATGCTGCAATAAGAAGTAGTTTGTAGAAATTGCCAACATTATCAATTTGCTGTCGTCTTCTCTATTTTTTTCATAAAATATTTTTTATAACCTTCACCACAACAAGTGGTGAAGAGGGTATATGAACTTTGTCAGTTCGTGTGTAACGCTAAAAAGAAATCATTGCAGACCCTATAATGTATATATATTCTTGTCCGTCTGTTTGTTGTTGGCACGCTCACATTCACATTTATTGACAAAACTCAATGATATTTGGCATGAGTATTTCTTATAGTCTTGAGTAGTTTCCTTTTTAAAACAAGTTATATCAGTTCAGTTCATTCAAAGATATAGACTGATATCTAAGGCAACCTAGTCAAAATTCTTAATTCATTAAAATCGGCAAATTGGATTAAAATTTTACTATAATATTACATATTCTTTATAACCATTCCAAATATCAAAATCGGTTCAGAAGAAACAAATTATAGTCAAACATATAACTGATTTTATGACTCATTAGATGTTCCTGTAAAGGAAAACTTATATCCATGTGAATTCGTGTATGAGTATGTATCTACGAAACATAACGTATTTATTTCACACACATTTATGGTGGAGGGTATTGCAGATTCGGCTTAGCCGAATATAGTATTCTTACTTGTTATTATTTCTTTTTGTAATTGTCTTCTCAGTTGTGGTACGCAGTCTGTTGTTGAGCTGTCTCATTTGTATTGTATTGTTTATGAATTTGCTTGTTCACATACACTCACACACACACAAACAAACATTCACACAGATACTAGTTTGCTGGTGTGCTTTTATAGACTTATTAGTAATAGATATAATGATGATGATGTGATGAGGAAGATTTCTTTACTCAGCAGTTGTTCTTTATATTTTAAAATGTTTTTGAAGAACAAGTTTTTTATACGTTTTTATTCATCTCAAGGAATTCTTATTGATTTTCTTTAGACTCATTCTACAAGTTTGTCTGTGGGAGGTATATTAAATTTGGGGTTTATTATGAAAAATAAGGTAATTAGAGTTTTTAAATAAACTGAACTTAGAAAATCTTTAATGAAACGAAAATCAAAAATTGTCAATGTGTGGGACAAATGAAAAAGAATTTCAAAAGTTATGATTTTTTAAAAATAATTAATGAAATTCTTAAGAAATCAGAAGTTTTTATATGTAAAATATATATCTTTATCAGTTTGTAAAAAGGATCCTGGAAGATTCAAGAAAATATTTTACTTTTCATAAAAACTTATATTTTATTTAGTAGCAACTAAATGTGACACATTCAAACTGACAGATTTCGAGTTCTAAATTACATATCACTTATTTCCTGCAATATAGTTATAACTCAAAAGATCATTACTTTTAAAAGAAGTATTTTAATTTTTTTTAAAGAACATTTTTTAGAATTGATGTACGAAAGTTATAGATGGATTTACATGAATTATTAAATTAATCAAAAGATTTTCTTTAATTGTTAAAAATGTGAAGAAAAATCCCAAAAATGTAATATTTTGGTTTTTGCCTTAAACGTTCAGATTTGCATTGAAGGTTCGGAAAACGCGATACAATTATAAACACTTTCATGTTTTGAAAACTACATTCCATTTTAAATGGATTAAAAAGGGAAAAATTAATAGAGAGTCTGCACTTTAGAGTCAAGTTCGTTTCAGTATGGATCAATAACTTAATCAAGTTCGTTCAGTATGATCAATATTGTACTTTCATTGTGGCTCTTAGACCGTATATATGAATTATAATTTTTTAATTGATCATGATTGTAAAACTAGAATCAAATCCCCATATTTTAAGTCGAAAGATCAAAAACAAAATTAATAAAATTTATTAAAAGGTTTGTGTCCATAATAACAGATGCGCAAAAGCCTTTTTACATTAAATATATTTGCGAAGCATAATTAACATTCTAAATATTATATAAAATATTTATTTTTCCCATATACTAAATATTCTAATTACATTTAAAATTCAAAGTTCGTGACCTATTATGACATATTTTTTTTATTAATTTTAGTATGTTAAATTATATTAAAACATGTTTTCCCTTCTGTTTATATAATTTATAAATTTATTCATAAACTTATTATAAATTTTTGATACATCAATAGATCAATGAATTTGAAATGTAAATATTTTTGTATATAAATATAAATTTTGCATTATATACATACATTCACACACATACAAACAAAACTGTATTTCCGTTTTTTTTTTCACTTTGTAAATATGAATGTATATTCGTTTGACATATTGTGAAAATGTCTGTGTGTCAGTCTGTTTGGTTGTTTGCTTTTTTTGTCATACTCCCAAACGAACATAATCAGCCATTGCCATTCATTTGATTGCCCTTGTGTTTATATGAGCTCTTTGAGTTTACATTGCATTAAGAAAAAAACCCAGTGAGCATCTGAATTTAAACAAGTTCTACTTCCAGTGATAAAAATTAAGAACCTCTTAAGAATATTATTTTTAGAAGTTTAGGGAAAAATTAAGTATTTGAAATTTTAGATTTTGAAATTTTAAGTTTAAATGTTTGTTGGGTTTATGGGATGTTTTGTCAATACTTGTTATATATGTGTTTGTATTTAGTTTATTTTTTCTTTTAAATTTGATAATGTTTGCCAAAAATATTTGAATTCTAATGATGCAAATGGCATCAAAAAACACCCACGTAATGGTGGATGTACACTTTTATTTATAAATATAAAAATGTAAACACGTATCATCTCATTATATATATTAGGGTAGTATCAAATATAAATAAATATTTTATTTAATTAAGATCACCTTTTAAAGATTGAATTCCTTTCAATAAACATATTGTTTCTCTTATAGGGTACTGCCCTAATAAAACTCTTTATATATGAGTTCTTTTATATTATACAACATTGTGTTGGGTTATATAACTAACTACTGAATTGTACAATATAATTCCATTCACTTTAAGACCTTTCGATACAAATAATTTATAAATTTTCATTGTAAAACGAAAAAAAGAACGTGTAGGTGACGCCTTAAAATCGTCCTCCTTAAATGAAGTGCTGATATTGGAAAATTATTTTTAACAAATTTAAAAACGCCTTCCAAAAAGGTGTATTTGTGTAGGTGTATGTATGTGTATTGATAAATTTTATTAATATCATTTCACTTTTAAATGGGTGTTGGGAAAAATTATTTTTAAATTAAATTTTTTATATGAAAGTGAAAACTATTGCATATTAATCAATAGCAGACAGTGTAAGAGATATCGAAATGAAATTTTATAAAGTTATAAGTTATTAAAATTATTTCAATTTAAAAGTTAAAATTTTAAAGATGTGTTATTCGGATTGGGTGCATCGATTCTATGATACATGGACAAGCTTAAATATATCATACTGAAATTTCGAAAGATACATTGTAGAATATAATTGTGGTCTAGATTACAGTTCCAATTACGGATTAAATTATACTCCAAAAAAAAAACACTATTGACAATGTCATAAATGAGACTGAGGCCCAGTCTTTAAATTAGACTATTGCCAAGACTATAAAATAGATTGTACAGCAGAACGAAATCTGGACTGTTGTTCTCTAGAACTAGACGATAATCCGGACGATAAACTAGATAAAAAAACTAAGGTTCAAACAATATACAAGACACAATGTTGACTATAAATTATATATTAGTAGCAAATATATATTAGTAGTCCAATTTATTTATCTAGACTACAAAATAAATTATGGTCCATACTTAGTAGAGTAGAGTTTAGTTAGGAGACGATTTTTTTAAAAGAAGTCTTCGTCATAAAAGAATTAAGAAAATAAAAATTATTGAAATATTTTTTGAATTTTCTATAAAATCTCTAAATGACTAAATTTTTATTAAAAACAAATTTTCATAATAAAATTAAATTTTCAAAAAAAAAAAAATAATTAATAATAATAATAATAATAATAATAATAATAATAATATAATATAATAATAATAATAATAATAAATAATATATAAATAAATAAAATAAACAATATAAAATAAAAAATTTTTATTTAAAATTTACTAAATTATCAATGAAAAAATTTGTATTAATATTTATTAAAAAATTTTTATCCAAAATTAAAATAAAATTTTGTTAAAGTTTGAAATTTTTAAGATTTTTATTAAAAATTCAAATTTTTAATTAAATTAATTTTTAACTTAAATTTATAATTAAAAAAATTCTAATTTGTAGTAAAAATCCAATTTGACGTACAGTTTAAATATTGTTATTGCACAGTGGGCAATTTTTGAAATGCCTTAAATAAAATCTGAATATTAAATTTGCTTTAATACGATTAAACTTTAGTTTATATGTAAATCTCCTGAGGATTGACTATTTATTAAATTTATATTAAAATTAAAAAAAAAAAACTAATAAACTTTTGTTACAAAAATAATAAGAAAATTTGAAATTCAACTTTTAAACAATATTTTAATATTTTTTTCCTTCCTAAATCCCAAATTCCAGGACATTAATACAACAACGAAACCAATTATTTATTTATTTATCCCTTCAAAAGTGTATTTGACTTTTCTCGATTGTTGTTTGTCGAAAAAGTGAGAGATAGAGAGAGAAAAACTTAAATTAAAGGTACAAAATAAAATAACTTTTGATTTTAGACAAAAAATTCAACTTTCACTTTTATTATGGAAAAAGGAATTTAAGAAAGTCCTTAAATAATATCCTTCTTTAAGATTTTTTATTATTTAGCACAGATTTGTTTTGGCTTTTCTTTTGTATAAAAAAAACAGAAGAATAAAAGAACACAAAAAGTGTAAGAAAAAATAAAAGAAGGTATGATTTCTATAGAAAATGATAGCGAGATCTGCTTTTGTTCATTGATTCATTCTTGAGATTTTATACCCTCCACCATAACAAGTGGTGTATATTAACTTTATCAATCCGTATGGAAAGCTAAGAAGGAATTATCTCTATTCTAGCATCAAAGAAGCATCTGGGTCGATTTAACTATGTCCGTCTGAGGCACTACCAAGTGGTTGAAGGTGCAATGCTAGAAAGGAAAATCTCAAACCCATATTGTATATAAATTCTTAAATAAAATCAACATCTGAATCGACTTAGCTATGTCTGTCTGTATTTTGTTGGCACGCTCACATACACAATAATTGACAGAGCTTAATGAATATTGTCCTAAGTTTTTGATTTAAAATCAACAAAATCGGTTCAGTGTATCAACCTTTAAATTCCAGAGAAGAATTTATGTAAAACTACTTATTCGAAATCGACAATTTAGAATAAGATTTAAGCATAATATAAAGTTCTAAAGTTCTTACACACACGCATTTGTGGTGGAGGGTATTGAAGATTTGGCATGGCCGAATATAGCATTCTTACTTGTTCTGTATTCAGTTTTATTACATACCTTCAGGTTCAGGTGATGGAACCACAAATCAATATTTACATTTGAAACCACAAGTATTATTAGAGGATGATTGGTGTATGAACAAAGAAAAAAAACAAAAAGAAGAAGGATATACACAACAGACTACAAAGAAACAGCAAGAAAATGTTTTTTGTTTGTGAAAGGCCAAAAGGGGAAAAAACAGACTTTCTTTAAAGTATTTTACCTTTAAACTTAAACTGAGAGCTTTGAGATTTGTTTATTTTCTCTTAACACAATAAAAACAAATATAATTTAGAAAACACAGAAAATAACATTTTAAAAATTTAATGATACAAAAATTGTTAACAGTTATACGTAAAAAAAATTAATAATAATTTGATTTCAAATCAAATATATTTCTAGGTTAAGTCACTCACACGGCATAAGACAAACAAATTAATTTTAACACGGACTGAGATGGAAAAGATCTTGACACAAGTTATTCCATTAAAAGGTAAATTTGTTTGATCAAGTTACCTTGATGTCAAACAATAAATATATGATTTATCTTAAACCAAAACAAGTGGTTCTAAAAAATGAATTATTTGCAAATCAAAACTGCAGTCTCCAATATCCATATAGTACAGGGAACTTTCCATTGATGCGTTTTAAAAAAATTCGTACAATTTGGTACGAAAATTTACAAGACTCAAAAAATTTTCTAAAAAAAATCAAAGGAATATTTTTAATTTTTCTATCTTTTTGTATACTTTTTTGAATTCTTGAAAGAAATGTTAATTTATTTTATAGGTAGAATGAACAACTGAAATAGCGCAAAGATATACTGCCACAGAAAGTTATGCCGCAATTCCATCTGATATAGTATAGTTATATAGTTAGTTTACAATTTGTTCTGTTTATAGATTAGCTTATTTACTATCCACTACTAGTGTTAAGTCGAAACTTAAATTTTTGAGTTAGGACAGATTTGTGGCAAATGAGAGATATGTATATCAATGTTCTTCAAAATGCAAATTTTCCAAAAAAATATTTTTTAGTAAAATATTTATCAAAATTGCTTTTTTTTATCAAAATAATAGATTTTTGTCAAAATTCTAAATTTATAAAAATATTTATTTCTTTCAAAAATTTTAAAATTTTTACTAAATATTCTTTATTTGCAAAGATTTGAGTTCAAATTTACTAATTTTGTTTACATTTTCTCAGTGTATTTAACAAATTTATATCTTTTTTAATAGAAATGTATATATTTATTTATGCTTGTATTTGTTTTTTGTTTACGAAACCTTTTCAACAATGAAAACCTTTTTAACAAATCCCAGAACGACACTTTTTACAAAAAAAAAAAAAAAAAAAATCACTTCAAGCGTTGTCATTGTGTGATTTTAAGCAACAAGACAAAAAAAAAAAAAAAAAGAAAAAAAACATGGATTCATTTTCAGTTTTATATATTTATTTTATTATTGATGCTACTAAACAAGCCACTACCAAAAAATAACAACAATAACAAACCAACAAACTTAACAAATAATCAGTTTTTGTGAAGAGGTTAATCCTAAAATGAACTTTGAGCTTTTGGCATTAATTAAAAGAAAAAAAAAAAAAATTAAATTTTTAATTTCTTTTTAAATTAACTAAAAGGAAAATCCTTAAATTTTGTTTAAATTCCTTTTAAAGTCCTTTTTGAACTTTAGCATTCATCTGTCTTGTATTGTTTAACAATTTTTCTAGATATTTATGCTAAAAATATAAAACAACTACCATTTGGTATTTATCATGATACTATATTACCACATATATACATACATGTATCCATATACCCACATACATAAGTGTGTATTGTGTATTTACAAGGATTATAAGAGTATTTACTAATACTTCAATATACATATGTATACTATTGTTTTATATATTTGTATTTATAAGCAATACATTCATATCTTATCATCATATACATGTATATATATGTTACATGTGTATGTATGTGTGCGTACGTGTTCGTGAGCTTTGTTATATTAAAAATAGTTGTTAGTATTTATCACATCACAGTGAGTTGAATTTCATATTTTTTCCAGTTCCTTCGTCACTTTTTCTTTTCCTTTTCCCAGCATTATTACGTGTTATCCTTCCTGCTGTTTTTTTTTATTGTTTTCCTTTGGTAATGAAGATACCTTGAAATCGGCTTAAATTTTTTTCTTTTGTAATGCGTATTTAAAAAGAGTGAGTAGTTCTTTGGGTTTTTAACCTTCATTACCATTCAAAAGGGGATTTGTGTAATTTGTGAATTTTTATTTAAATTATTTGTATTTTATTTATATATAATAATTCTTTTTTTTTAATTTAATATATAATTTTAGAAAATCTAATGATAAAATGATTTTTGTTATATGTTTTTAACTAAAATAAACTTTAAGTTCTCATATTTGAATCTAAAGTAACTTTTTGAAATTTTATTATTTATCAAGTACAGAATAATTAAGCAGACCGTTTATTGCTTCTATAGTCTTCCCACCAATTATACGCACCGTTGCATTAATAAAAATAAAATATCATGTATACGACACCATATTCTTTATAATATATAATGTCGCATCAAATTTAATTAGTAGTTAAAAGGACTGATATTGGAAAATTATCATCATATTACTTTATAAGGAGTGAGTCCCAATGTGTTATGTCTTTAAATTTTTAAAAAATTATGAGGGATATAATTTTTAATGAATTCAAAATAAGTGAAAAACAAAATGAGTAAAATATCGTAAAATAAGCGAGAGTCCAATTAGCTTTGAATCTTTGAATATTAAATCACGTTTTTGCGATCCATCGCGAATATCAAAAATTTTTCATTCGAATTTTTCATACTTCCCCAGCCGCAGCTATTAAGAAAGCCATATTTCAGCTTATTTTCAATAGGAGATGTAAAGCATTTAATACCGTACGATATATAAATAAAAAAAATCTCTTCGGTGCACTTTTGTAAAAAATGTAATATTTGATCTCAAATTACATCTGCAAAAATTAAGACATTATTATAAAACTTTAATATAACAAAAAAAAAAGTCGTACCCGAGATGTTCAGTTATGGAGGTCTACTTTTCGATGCCAGGACGCACTATTAACAGAAAATGCCTCAAGAGTGTTCATGTATAATTACGTATGAATTTGCATGAAATTTAACATAATGACCACAGGCGATTAAATTAGATCAAGGCTCGATGGGAGAATTTGTACTATAAGGGGCACGGCTATCTCTCAAATATCCTCTATCTTCCAAAAAGTCTAAACTTACTTGAAATCGTGCTATACGATAATGTAAATATTTATACCCTACACCACCGTAGGTGTAGAGGTATTATGCTTTTGTGCAGTAGTTTGTAATGATTTTATAATGGCTTGGAAATATATTGTTCGACTCTGAATCACCATTAGAGTCGATAGAACGCTATACGTCCGTCCGTCTGCATGGCTGTCCCTGAACAAAATTCAGATCACAATTTTAGACATATCTTGATGAAACTTGGCACGTGTCAGAAGTTTGGGACGATATCTCATTCAAATATTCCTTCCCGAATGAAATTTTAAGGTCATAAAAGCTCTAAATATAGAACGATGTGCCAAGTGTGCCAACCCACCTTCCAAATATCACTTTGAAGGGATTAAATCCCAAAAATACATTGTTACGTTAGAATTAGACAATTAAGAATAAACAAAATGTCCATAATTTAATCTTGTTTCTAAATAATTCCTTTCAGAAAAAATCCCCTTAAAACATACAAACCCACATAAATGTTAGTACCATAATAATATACTGCATTCTTATGTGTAAATTAGAAAATAAATGTATACGAGGGTTGTTTGTCAATTATTGGTAGGTACCATTTATAACCAATTTTTAAGTATTAGAGCTTGGCCAAATAAAACCCACAATTGATGATCGTGAATAAAAGCTAAATAATAATAAATCTGAATAATGTTCTAAACTTTATACATTTTTTTAAAAACTACACAATTTTTATAAAAATATAGTCTTTTTTAAAATAAAAAAAAATTAGCCAGGACACTTTTG
The DNA here is from genome assembly GCA_004302925.2 of Cochliomyia hominivorax. Lineage (NCBI taxonomy): Eukaryota > Metazoa > Arthropoda > Insecta > Diptera > Calliphoridae > Cochliomyia > Cochliomyia hominivorax. The sequence goes on from PYHX02000467.1 coordinate 104,274,709, forward strand.
AACATTTTTTTAAGATGTATGCAACATAGTGTTGTATACTTAATATTAATCTTATAGATCAATGGTGCGTATGCTTGATAAAATATTATAAAAATGATTGAATTTATTTTTAAAAAATTAAAATATTAACGTAGAACTTAAACAAAAAATAAAAATAAAAAAAAAATAAATATATTTTAATTAAAATCGTGGTATTTTATATCTTCTTATTTTTATTTTAAAATATAAATTCAAAATTCCAAAATTTAATACAACTTAAAAATGAATACATCATTTTCTCTTATCAAGATTTTGTCTTCTGATAAAATTCACATGCAACATCATATTCTACATAAAAATATTTAAAAAGCAAAAAAAAAAGGATCTAAATAGAACGCATACATGTGCAAATTCATTACGTTTCGTTTTAGAATAAAATACCTTTAAAATAAACGAATGCATCAATGTGATGAATTAGTTTTTAGTAATTTTTTCATCATGTGCTACTAATATATTCTATGTGATCCATTGTTTTTTTGTTTTATTTGGTACTTATGAGATTAAATTTAATCAAATTTCAGACAAACGTGTTTTGAATTTAATGCATATTTTTTTTTTTTTTTTTTTGATGCCGTTCTTTCATTTTGTTTTTGTTTTTTTTCTTAGTTAACGAATGAAATTTTCTAATACGATTTATAATCATACTTATTATTTTAAATGTTTGTATGTTTGTGTATACATAAAAACAAAAGTTGTTGTTTTCTATTTAATCAAAGCATATTTTTAGGAGTACCTTTCCCAGGATATAAAATATATTTGGAACATATGAATGTGGATGTTAGAATTATAGAGTATTTTCGCTTGAATTAGTTTTTTATAAAATATGTGTTTGTTAGATATGGTGAAAATATTAGGGGGGATTAATGAAATCAAGTTTAATATATTATTTTAAAAGTTTTGCAAAAATTGTTTTAAGTTTTCATCAAGGTACTGTTTTCGACACATCTTTTCATTCTTCGTAAGATAGGATCTTTTAAGGAGTTTAATTTTAATTTAAAAAAAGAGTTTTATTTTTTATCGCTAACTGAAAAGAATTTAATTCTAAAAAAGTAATAAAATTAAAAAAAAAAAAAAATAATAATAATAATAATAAAAATAAGAGAAGAGCAAAATCTAAAAAGAGTAAAAAATTAATAATTTTCGCAAATTATTTTGAAATCGTGTGTAGCAGTCAAAAATCATTTTCTGTTAAACTGAAAACGAAATGTTCGTTTGTAGAACATACAACGACTGCTTATAGAAAAGTTCTCACACATAAAATATGTTTACTTTTGTTGTTTATTGTGTGTTTTTGTTTTTTCATTTTTTAGTATAAAAGAAGAAGAGTAAGTTTTATTGCGGCAAGAAATTTTATTTATGTATGTTCGAGCCCATTTTTTTGTTTTCTCTTCAACCATTTCACATTTTTGAGCGAGTTAAAAAAATAATCCTCTTTTTACTCTTAACTTAAAGAAGAGTAAAATTTTTAATTCAATTCTACTTTATGCAAATAAAAGATTAAAGAATTTTTAATCCAAGAGAGTAATTAATTTTGAAATTAAAGATGTTGCTCTGAGATTTTCATACTCTGGTTTTCATATGAACGATGACATTTATTTAGAAATATTTTTTAAGTAAATAAATAAACAAACATAATATGTAAATAAATTTTATTAAAAAAGAATTTATATTTATCTTCATTTTACATAAATAATAAATTTATTTATATTTATTTAGTATTATAAAATGTTGTTGTAAAATGTTGGTAAATATTTAATGTTTCCACTAACTATTCACCAAATATTTAGTGATTATTTAGGAAAATATAAAAATACACAAATCAGCTACAAAAAAGTGTTTATTCAGATTAAAGTGAAAAAATTATGGGATTTTTCTATTTAAGCTAAAACTCCTAATTTTAGTCACCTTTTTTTGTATAAGTACAAACATTTTCAAAACTACTTGTATGAATATTTCAATAATTACCTTTTTTAAATATGTAGGATAAATATACATGACCTTTTTTATCATTTATGTTCATTCGACTTCTATCTTCATTAACTTTAACTCAAAAAAAAAAAGGGGGAAATAAATGAAAAAGTTATTATATTTAACTTTATCGAATCTAAGTGGAACCTTCTCATATAAGGGTATTAATAAAAATATGTCAGAAATTAAAACAACAAATAATAATGAGTAAATAATGCGGCAATGACAGTTGTGTAAGATCGATTATTTGTAACTTTTTGACTTGTTCGAAAATACTTTTATAAGTATCACAGGTTAGAGCTTTTGAGTAGATTTAAGGATACGGGACCTCTGTCTGGTCAGGGGACTGTAGTTCGTGAGGCTCTAAATAGGCCACCTGAGGTATGTTTGATTATTTTTTAAATTTTTTCAAAATTTCAACAATTCGGATTTAAGAAAAAAATAAAATTTATATGTAGAGAGTTCTTGTAAATCACTATGAAATCTGTGATCACATGCATTTCATAAATATTCCAGTTGAAAAAATTAGGTTGACCTATTTTAAGCCTTTTTTACTTTAGTTTTTCTAGTTAGCGAGATTAAAATATTCCCTAAAATATGCACGAGATTCCTTATAAAATTCCAAAAACTTTTTACTGCAAAATTCATATGTATTTATATTTTATTCGCTAATAATACCATTTTTTTGTTTCGAACTTTAAACATTTTTTTTACTTTAAAAAAATCTTAACGACAATGCCTACAAATTGAATCTAAATGAGGTCGTTGTAAACATTTTAAGAAAAAAACGTTAATTTGTTTGGTTATGTTCTTAAATAGCAAAAAACATTAGGGTTGAAGGTTAGGTTAGAATCCCTGGATTAAGAAATCCCGAATCCTGGGATTTGAAAAAATAAATCCCAGGATTTTTCAGGAATCAATAATAAAGTTTATTATTCATTAACAGAATGTGGATTTGGATTCATTTCGATCCGGTGTTTAGTTTTTCGAACAGTAAAAATATTTCTTTTATATTAAAACGAAAAACACAAAATTTCAGTAAAAATTTTTATATAAATTTTAGTTTTAAAAAATATATATTTTTTTATTAAAATAACCCGGAATCCTGAAAAATCCCATTATCCTGGAATTTTATTTTTAAAGTTTCGAATCTTTTAAGCTCCTTCTATTTATTATCGAAAAATTTTTTTATAAAAAATTTAATTACTCTAAAATACTGCTACTGGAAGAATTTTGTAGCTTTTAAATACCATAAGCTTAGAGAAAAATTCATAGTTCATGCCAGAGAGCATTTCAATTGACTGCAATTCAGATTATTTTTTAGCAGATAAATGATTTGTATTTCTTTAACGTGATTCATCTGTCAAAAACGGCAAGAGATATTTTAAAAATAGTTATGAAAATTACTAATATTTATTGTTTCTTTTATAAAATTTCATGCCAAAAAGAGATTTTTTCATATGAGTTAGGCTCTCCTATGAGGGCTTTGCTCTCTTTCGGCAATGGAAAAAACTTTCAAAACGAAAAACTACTTTTTGAAGAAAATCGTAAACAATCTGGAAACGTTTTGTCAAATTTATATATAAGTTAAGAAGAACATTGTCCTAATTCTGCAACGAGCTTAAAATTTATTTGGTATAAAACACGAAATGATAATTTTAATAATGGATGTTTAAAAATAAAAAAATTATGTATTTTATACTGTTTTATTTTAAATACATTTAAAGAAATATATACACAATAATATCTGTATAATCATGTAGATTTTATATGTGAATGTACTTAAAGCGTATTTATATTCGTTATACCTTTTTAATAATTCACAACTTATTATGCCTCTTTTTCTCTACAATTTTTCCCCTTGGTGTTATGCTTTACTTTTTGTGCTTTGTTTTTTTCTACATAACACACATACACATTAATTTTCACAAAAACATATAATATATATAATACTTTATGGTATACCATAAGTGTCTGACATAAACATTATCACGCCACACATACAAAAGTAAACAAAAGCAAAAAAATAAATTCTACTTCATGGCGAATATATATGTGTATGTGTGTGTGTGATTTGTAATCATATGATGAAATGCAGATTAAGTTTTATAATAAACAATTAATTAAATTTTAAAATATTAATTTTCTCATACACATACTCACACACATACACGCACTCTCCTAGTAACATGCTGAAAGAGCACAAGTGTACTTTTTTACTTGTTGGTTGTTTGGTTGTTTGGTGTTATTTAAATAAAATCCATAATCGTTTATTGTTGTTGGCAATTAACATATTTTATATATTTATAAATAATAAACAAACAACAAACACGCAGATTATTTTATAAAGACAGAGATTGAGAGAGAGTAAGAGAGCACTTTGAAATACTTAGAATTTTCTGTGATATTAATATTAAATTAATTAAATATCTCCAATATTCATTTAACAAGTACGATTAATTAAAAGAAAGATATTAAATTTGATAACAGTTCAGATTCCTTTTTGAAGAAAAATTAATAACGAAGAAGTAAAACGATTAATGTTATAATTCAGATTAAGGATATAATACTCAAAAATGATTTTTTTGTAACCGTAATGACATTAAGACAAGAGTTTTCAATCATTTCGAAACATGGAATTTTAAAGCCTTTAAATTTTTATTTAACTCATATCGCAGTTATTTTGTGCATGAATAATAATGAAACATACACATAGACCGGGAGACTAAACTTATTAGAGTGAAGCAGAAAGAAATTATGAAAGAAAATTTTTTTAAGATTTTTACACATTTAAACCAATAATTTACAATAAACAAAATAAATTTTTGTTCAAGTCGAAAAAAAAAAAAAAATTTTCCATATTTTTCAACAAAATTAGGATATTGTGGCATCCTTGCGCGTATTTTGAGCCAAGGAAACATAAAAGACACGAATTTTCATGTAAACTGCAAGATAATAAATGCGTATGATTGATATTAATAAACTACTTATATTGAGTATACGCACAAAAGGACTGAATTAGAAAATGCTGTCATTAAAAGTATATAAAATCACAATCGGTATCCTTTTTTTGATTCCAATGAATATATAGAACAGATTATAAGTTTTATATATGTTTTTCCCACCATATTTCGGATTTATAAAAGTTGAAATTTCATTTCTTTAATTTTAGAACTTTAGAAATAATGGAAGGTGTCTTCTATGAACTGATCGATTTTTTTCATCAATGAGGATAAGGAAAAACTTAAGACCATACAATGTATATAATTCATACTAGTCAATATACCTACGTTCGTCTAGCTGTAGACTAAATTTTGGGTCGTTTTGACTACCACTTTTTAATCGTTAGGAGGTCAACCTAACTCCTTTATACTCATTTCTTTCATTTTTCATTTACTTTAAAACCGAACATGACTTTTGCTTAGTTGATTTTTCAATTATTCTTATCGATTTTTTTAATACATTCAAGGTAAAGAGTCCTCAATATTTTTTTATATTTATTGGAAGTAAAATAAGTACTAAATTTATCTCGTAAATGAGTAAATTTATATGTTTAAGCATAAAAAAGGAAACTCACTCATTTTATGCACATAACACGTGCATATTTTTAATTCAATTGCTTAAAGGTATAAAACGTTTCACTTTATGAAACACGAATCTATTTTTTTTTTAATTTTTTATGTATTATTATATTGAAGCATATTCCTATAAACGCATTGTTCTTATCCGAAAGTGCACTTGACATCTTTTGTAATGAGGACAACATAACAGAGCTTTTTAAAAAAATTGTATGCTCCTCTACTCATGTTATTGGTACGATATGAAATCAAACGACGTTTTGGTCTCATATTGTAATTTCGGCGGTGGGTGTTTTAAGCTTTAAGCAGCTTTTTCTGCACTTAGCAATCTAGACGCAGTTTATATTGAACTGCTAGAGATGCTCTCTCTTTTATGGATGAGTATACATATTCCAGCAAGATAATGCTGCGGTACACTTTTCAAAGCAGTCTAAATTGTAGTTCAACGAACACAGTATACCTCCAATGGACGTCTTGTAGGAATAAATGACCCGTAAAGTTTATGCCTAAAAATGAAGCATAATAACTTTAACAGAGCTAAAACCAAAAATAGAGTAAGTTTGGGAGGAAATACCTTCCGATCCTCTTAAGAAAAATAGAGGAGTCAATGCCAGGAGGCAAAGGATCATCTACCATTATACTGTTAACAATTATGGCAGTTACACTTTAAAATTAAGTTAAAAAATAATAATAAAATGAAATACAAATAAAGTCTTTAGTTAACAATAATTTAAACAAAGTCTTAATTGATTTAATAAAACTATTATTTGCTCACTAAATATTCTCTTTTTTTCTAACTCTTCAAAAAAGTTATGTGCTTTTGTAGCAACATGCACCAGTGTATTTTTTATAAAACGTATAAATTTCTTTTAAAGAAACTTTTAATCTTAAGTAAAATTACTTGCAAATTTCTTTTCAAAGTTCAAATATTTCGAAGTTGTATTTATTATTTTATTTAAAAGCTTTTTTAACTTTTTTGGCAACAATATCATTTACACTAAAACCAAGTGCAATTTGAGTTATTCGATATATGAAAAAATATAAAATACATTTGATGACAAATTTAAAAAAAATACAATGAAATTCCCTTTTTGGCAGAAAAAAAGTATTTGAGTGTTAAATTTGATAAATAGAGCAAATTTAACAATACATAGTTACTTATACTAAAAAAAAGCTAAAAGAAACTAAGTAACAAAAGTATATTCTAACAAAAGTTTTTGAGAGATTTTTTTTGATATTAAGGATTATATAGCAACATTTGAGTGTTATACAAAGTAAAGTAGATAAATTAATATTATTGAAAATACTCAAAACAAATTCAATATATTTTTTCAATTTTTTTATAAAATATTAATACAAAATCCAAATAATCTTATAAAGCAAAAATTATCTTGTCCTTTTTTTTTGATTAAGGTCATGGTCACTCTTGAAACCTTAAAAAGGAGCTTAATTTGAAAAAAGAGATTAATTTTAAATTAGATTAATTGCAAAAGGAGACTAAAGATAAGAAAGAAAAAAACAAGTAAGAATGCTACATTGGGCAAGAAGGAATCCTAAATATCCTCCACCACAAATGCGTGTGAAGTAAAGATCTCACATTCACACATACATACACAGACGTATAAATATAAAGATGTTTTTTCGCATTTATAATATGGAACACTGTTTTATTTTTGGATATAACTTGTTTCCTACTGAACCGATTTTGATAATTTTTCAAATGGTAATGAAGTAGACATAACTTAATATTATGACAAATTTCCATAGCAATTTGTCGGTTTATAATTGATAATTTTACCAAATTTCTTCCCTTGAATATTGAAGGTTGCCTCAGATATCGGTCTATATCTTTTAATAAAATGAATCGATTTTTCTGGTTTTAAATAGAAAAATTTTCAGGATTATAACCAATTCCTGGGCTAAATTTCATTGAGCCCTGTCAATTATTATGGATGTGAGAGTGCAAACAACAGACACAGGGACACACGGACGTCTGTCTGCCCAACAGACAGACAGACGAACGGACATAGCTAAATCGAGACAAATTTTGATTTGATGCAAGAATATAAATTCATTATGGGTTCTTAGTGTTACAAGCGGTATGACAAAATTAATATACCCCCTTCACCACTTGTGGTAGTGAAGGGTAAAATAAGGATAAAGAAAAAACTAAAATCTAATAAAAAATATTAAATTAAGGTTTCTTTTCTTCCCAGAAACTCTTCCTTATTAGTCTATAAGATTATCGAAAAATCTCTTTTCTTCTTTTTTATATTTAGATACAAAATTGGTAGGATTTTATTTATTATTTAATACAAAAGTTAAATATTCCAGACATTTTCAGTTGACCATGTTCTTAACGCTTAATAAAATTCTTTTATTACTTAAATAATGTCAATTTACTCAATTAAGGTTGACCCTTTAGAATTTTTTTGCTTTGTATAAAAAATGACTAAAATGTCATAAATTTGTTAATGAATTGAAAATGTTTTCAAATTTACTCAATTTATTTTTATTTGTTCTTTTATTTATTTTATTTTAATTTATTTCAATTTCAATGAACCATTATTTACTTTTAACTTACTTTCTAATACTTTTAAATAAAACAAAAAAAAATCAAAAATAATAAAAATGAAGTTAACAAAATAAAATTAAACAAAAGAACAAACGTAACAAAACAATTTATTATTCAGGGACTAAATGGGGAGGAAAAAGGAGAATTTAATTTTAATCAAGAAATAACCAAATATTGTGAAACTGTACAGTAGTGGGTTCTACGATAGAGGTACAGCCTTTTTATCGATAAAAATGATTAACACGCAGTTGTACTTGATAAAATGTAGTAGAACGAATAGGATCAGGGGGAAAGGTAACTTCGGTACAAGGAAAATATTGAACATCGAACATCTAAAGAACTACAACATCGATTTTAAAAGGAACTATTTTACAAGATAAAATATGGAGCAAATAGTATCGGGGGGAGAGGTAACCTCCATACAAAGAAAATTCAGATAAGCTATATCTAAAAAACCACTACATAGAGAGTTTTCAAATTTGGTCCCAATAATTTTTCAGTAACAGTTTTATTGGACAGAATGAAGCAACAGCAAAAGTTCTCAAATTCGAAACCAAACACTTTTTTAAGAATTTGTCTTACTGATCAAAATAGGGCGGGTAGGATCAAGGAGAAAGTTACACCCATAAAAAGCAAATATTAAGGACCAGGGGGAGGGATGCATTCATAGAAAGGAAATAATGATTATAGAATATTTAAACAACTATAACAGTGAATGTTCAAAATTTTGATTCCAAACAGTTTTACTGAACAAAATGTAGGACGATTAGGATCAAAGGCAGAGGCAGATCCCATACAATACAAATATTAAATTAAATTTTCAAAACGGACAGGGCCAGGAACATTTGGCAAAATGTCCATTGCATAAATATTTTTTAATACATTTTTTGTGATTTGTGAAATTTCTTTCGCGATCTTGGACTCAGAAGAATATTTGTGTTAGCAATTTAATGAAAATGGAAGGATACCGATATAATTATTTTTGAATTGAAGTACTAGTTACCCGATCTAAAAAAACTTGGATTCAAATGAATATTTATGAAGAATTTATGTCAAATTGCAACAAGATGTTTCCAATAATTTACGAGCGAATTTTAGAAAATTTTAGATTTTAAATCTTGTTATGCAAAAGTGCCAAATTTCATTCAAATCTGAAAGGAAACTTCACAAGTTTTTGGTCATATTTTTCAAAGGAATAGACTACATATTTTTCTTTGATAATCCACTATATTTTTGTGGATCAAGGACATTAGGACAAGGACATTAGGAGAATTTCGCTAACTTTAAACATGTTTCTCTATTTTTTAACTCAATACCAGAAGTGTCTTAGAAATTGAACTCGTTCAAATCCAATAAAAAAACGTCTTTAAAATGTGTATCTAAAGTTTCATTAGAAAATTTTTTTTATAGTTTCAAAGTTTGTCCCTAAATCCTCTGATTTAGTAACAAGTGTGTTTACAATTTAAATCAATACAAATATTTCTTTAAAATTTATTAAAGTTAAAATAATATTTTAAATTATATTTACTTTTTTTAACGAATTTCTATGATCTTATCAAAATTCTACTGTTCAGCATTTTACAAGGTTTTTTAGCTATAAATATAAGTATAATAATGCTTGATTGGCCATTATAATATGCAGTTTCCTCTTAAATATAAATTCAAATTCATTATTCAAAAAAGAGAAAAAAGCGAAAAACAAAAAATCACATAAATCAGAAAATATTTACATTATTTGCTTTTACTTGGGATACTAAAATATAAGAAAATCAACAAAACTTTGAAGCATGAAAAAAAACAAGAAAAAAGAAAAATAAAACATTTGGCAGCGTCGAATATTTGATGCCCTCCACCATTTACATTAATTCATATGCCCATTCCAGAATGGTTCCAAAAACGCAAATCAGGTAGAAGTAATGGTCCACATAATGTTGCTAAAATCAGAAAATAGAAATCATTTTCTAAGGGCGCACAACACATCTAGTAGGAATACAGCCCGGTCAGCTCTGTACACGGTCTATTTTCTACAAAAAGCTAAAGCTTGTCCATGTTTAAAAACATAAAAGACTTAAAAAGTTCCTTAAATTTGTTACAGCGGAGTGTTTGCAAAAATGTCTGCTTCCATTCATAGGGCTTCATATCCTGTCATTATGGTAAACAAGCCCTTAAGTGGTACAAGAACAATAATGTGTTATTTGTACCAAGTGAGGCAAATCGTGCAAATTGTCCGGAGCTAAGGGCAGTGGCATGGTAATGGACTCTTTTAAAAAAGAATTGAAGAGGACAAAAAGGATGTCCAAACTTGTGGTAGATTTTGATTTGCGTAAGATAATAATAAATAATCAGGACAACAGCAAACAAACGGACTTATAGACGGAAAAGATAAAGTTTTTTTATTTCAGGAGAAAAAGAAATATTGATTCCTTATCGTTGTTACATACGATATGATAAAAGTAAAATACTTTCTTCCTTACTTGTGTTGGCGTAGTGTTTTAAAAACAAAAAATCCTTATTCGCCACTCAATTCAATAAAGGAAAATAAAATAATAAAATCAACAACAACAAATTTAAATTGCAAATTATTATGAAATTTATTTTTGTGTTCTGTTTAACATATTTTTCAAACAAAATTTCTTCTGGGAGTTGTTGTTGCTGTTTTTGTTGATGTTTTTCTTATAAAACTAGATTTTTTTCCTAAAAGCCAAGAAAATCTTGAAAAGAAAAAAAATTAAAAAAAAGTAAAAAACGAATTTCACAAATTTGTTTTACTTGTGGTTTTTCATTGTCAGATGTTGGAAAAACGAAAAGGAAAAACTTTTTATCCACAAACATGTTCGATTTAAGGAAAACAAGTAAGATCGCTATATTCAGCATGCCGAATTATTAATACCCATCACTACAAATACATGTGAAGTAAATACGTTATATTTCGTAATACAAGCTCTCTTATATACTTACAGACACATACAGACACATATATAAATGTTTTTCTTAAATGCAACACGGAACATTCAATGAGTCATAAAATTGTTTTTTTCTTACTGAACCGATTTTGTTAATTTCTGGAATAGAAATGAAGTACATATAATTTAATATTTATAGCAAAATCCCATTTTACTTTGTCGATTTATAGTTGACTTTCCTCAGAAAAATAGGAGACTTTTCAGGATTACAAGAAATACTCAGATCAAATTTCAATGAGCTCTGTCAATTATTATGGAGTTGAACGTGCCAACAACAGACAAACTAAATCGGCTCAGATTTAAATTTGAAACAGGAATATATATATACATTATGGGCTCAGAGATGATTGCTTCTTAGCGTTACATACAGAATACACAGAAAGGTAATAAACCCTCTTTACCACTTATAGTGGTGGAGGGTATAAAAATACAACAATTTAAAGAAGAGAAAATTACTTATACCAAGAAAAAACTGAAAATTGTTGTTCTCTTTATAAAAATTTGTATAATAATCTTTATAATTGAATCAAATTGGTTCTCATTTAAAGTTTAAAAAAATTTTCTTTATTATAAAATATTTTTCAAAATATTATTTAATGTCATAAAAAGTTTAAAATTTCTTTGAATTCAAGTTACTTTATTAAGGATTTCTATTTTAGTTCCAACAACAAAATTGCGTCCTCTTTTTTCTAATTAAATTAAAAGATTTAAGTGTTTTTTTCTGAAATTCTACTAAATACTTTTAGTGCACTTTTAATGTTCCACTTTATTTTATATTTAGAATTTCTAAGTTTTATTCTTTTTCATTTTTTTGTATCCTCTCATTTTCTGCAAATCAAAATCATTGACAGTAATATTGAAGTACTTTAGATGATTGCCCCTCTATTTCCCTCTCTCTTTCATTCCAAAAGTGGTTATTATTGTTGGCGTGGGATTAAATCAAGGTGCATGAAGTAATAAAACCTACAGATTGTTTTAAAAGTCAAGAGCAAAAACCGACAACATACAATTTCAAACTGACCTTGTTAAGTTTTTCAAAGAAATGGAAAAAAAATTCAGAGAAAAATAAAAGGAGAAAGAATTCTAACCACAAAATATATGTGTATGTGTTGTTTTATTGTTCTTGTAATATTTTCCATTTCATTCATTGTTATGAAACAGCACACACACACACACAATCATGTTTTATTCAGTCATCCATTGAGTTAGTCAAACAGTCATTCGTTGATTTAGTTGATTCAGTCATTGTAGTTTATTATTCATTTAGCTTGTCATTCATATTTTTTTAGGTTATATATACGAGGTTAATCGGGGAATTTTCTTCTATAAAATACATTAGAAAATATCGAAAAGTAAATTGTTAAAAATATCAATATAACTTTCTTCTTATTAATTATAATTATCAAATTGACAAGAAAAGTAAGGTAAAGGTAGAAGTTCCTATCGAAATTTTAAGCGAATGACTTAATCGGCAATTTTCCCGGAATAAAAGATTTTAAAATTATTTTTTCTCTATCAAAAATCTAAAATTTTTTTCTATAAAAGATTTTTATTTTTGTGTAAATAAATAATTTATCGAAATTTTTTCTAAATAAAAAATTTTCTAATAATAAAATTTAAATTGAACATTTTTTCTAAACAAAAAATTGAACGAAAATCGTTTAAAGTAAAAAATTTATCGCAAATTTAATCTAAAAAAAAATAAAATTGTACGTAAATTTTCTCTTAGTAGAAATAGAAAATTTTCTAAATAGAAAACTTATCGTAAATTTTCTTTAAAAAGAATATTTGTCGTGAAATTTCTCTAAATGGAAAATTTATCGTAAATTTTCTCGAAATATAATATTTATCGTAAATTTTCTCTTAATAAAAAGTTTATCGTAAATTTTCTCTAAATAGAAAACTTATCGTAAATTTTCTTTAAAAAGAATATTTGTCGTGAAATTTCTCTAAATAGAAAATTTATCCCAAATTTTTTCTAAATAGAAAATTTATCCCAAATTTTTCTAAATAGAAAATTTATCCTAAATTTTCTCTAAAAAGAAAATTTATCGTAAATTTTCTCTAAATAGAAAATTTATCGTAAATTTTCTCTAAATAGAAAATTTATCGTAAATTTTCTCTAAATAGAAAATTTATCGTAAATTTTCTCTAAATAGAAAATTTATCGTAAATTTTCTCTAAATAGAAATTTATCGTAAATTTTCTCTAAATAGAAAATTTATCTAAATAGAAAATTTATCGTAAATTTTCTCGAAGTAAAAAATTTATCGTAAATTTTCTCTAAATAGAAAATTTATCGTAAATTTTCTCTAAATAGAAAATTTATCGTAAATTTTCTCTAAATAGAAAATTTATCGTAAATTTTCTCTAAATAGAAAATTTATCGTAAATTTTCTCTAAATAGAAAATTTATCGTAAATTTTCTCTAATAGAAAATTTATCGTAAATTTTCTCTCTAAAATAGCAAAATTTATCGTAAATTTTCTCTAAATAGAAATTTATCGTAAATTTTCTCTAAATAGAAATTTATCGTAAATTTTCTCTAAATAGAAAATTTATCGTAAATTTTCTCTAAATAGAAAATTTATCGTAAATTTTCTCTAAATAGAAAATTTATCGTAAATTTTCTCTAAATAGAAAAATTTATCGTAAATTTCTCTAATAGAAATTTATCGTAAATTTCTCTAAATAGAAATTTATCGTAAATTTCTCTAAATAGAAAATTTATCGTAAATTTTCTCTAAATAGAAAATTTATCGGTAAATTTTCTCTAATAGAAAATTTATCGTAATTTTCTCTAAATAGAAATTTATCGAAATTTTTTCATTAATTGAAAATTAATCAAAATAATTTTTACCGAAATTTCTCTTAATATTCGATATTTCTAAACGTTTTCCTTGATAGAAAATATCTATCAAAATTTTTTATAAATAGATTTATTAAAATCTATTACGAAATTTGGCAGTTTTAAATTTTCAAATTTGACAAAAATATTCAGATATTTGTACGAAATTAAATATTTCTAGTATAAATTTTAAATTTTACAAAAAAATTTTTAAATATAAATTTTGTGAAAAAAAACTTAAAATTATACAGATTGAAATAAGAAAAGAAAAAATTACCAAAAGGAGTTATTGGAGAGCAGAAAAATTTAATTAGATATAATTCAAAATATACTTCCAATGAAATCATCCTTCAATATTAAACTTAAATACAATCCGTTCATAATTAATGCGAAACTCGGTCTTTGTATTATTTAGTTTTGCTATTTAAATTTTAACTACAAAAGATTTCGTCTACAAAACTAGAAAAAAGATTAAAGTACAACATGATAATTACAGGATAATCATTCAAATAAGCTCACGTTTATGAAAGCAACTTTTAAAGCATTTTGAATCTCTCCCCACATTCTTTTGATAAAACACTAAAACAATAACAATTCTTTTTTTCCAACTCTCTTTATTGTTTTCTTTGAAAATATTCTACTCAAAATTCCCAAAAAAAAAGTAACTTTAACAATTTTTTCATATTTTTTGCTCAAATTGCTGCAAGCAATTGATGTACTTCATAGTTGGTACCATTTTGATAGATTTTTGTATCATAAAAACCACAAAAAAACTGCAATAAAAAATTAAAATCTCAATCAGATTGCGAAAAATTGTTTTCAGCTACTTAAATTGAAAGCAAAAAGAAAAAGAAGAAAAAAGAGGAAAAAACATGATGGTGGTATTATTTTACACAATATTTGGAGTGAAATACTGTTTTTGATTTCTGGTATTAAGGAATGAGACCGAAAAAATCTTAACACACGTTTGTCATTAAAATTTTTAAATGAAGTATTATTTGACTTTTTTGATCAAATGATCCTTGAAAAACGTGTTAGTTATTATGTTTAATGTCAAACAAATTAATATATCGTTAATCTTATGAAAATGAGTGACCCGAAAAACAAATGTGTACTAAAATTATTATATATTTTTAACAAAGCCCAATTTGGTTCTAAAAAGTTGGTCAAGAATTCAATGGTTTGCTTTCAAACTGTTTTCAATGTTATTAAACATTTCGGAAACATAAACTTGTCCTAGAAAACCTGGTACAGATAGAAGGAATGGTCCACGTGATATTTCTAAAGACAAAAGCTCCCAACATACAGTCCCAAACAAAACTATTGGCACCATCAGTTAAAGTGATAAAATTGCTGCTAAAGTTCAACAGGAATATAATAGTAGAGTGCAGTATGAAGCTGATTACAATGCTCGAGCTGTTAGACGTAAACCACTCATCTTTTTAGAGTATGTACAAGGGTTTAAAAGTAAACCTATTACATTTTGGAACAGGTGTTTTTCTCCAATGAAGGCAAATTTAATATATTTCATAATGATGACCGAATTACCGTGTTAAGTAACCCCAAAGTTTAGAGGTCAACTTTAGAGCACGGGAATTGAAGTCAAGTTTTCTAAAAAAATATTCTTGCTGCATAATAGGTGATGAACGTATGTTCTGGCAGTTTTTTTGCAACTTACTTTATTTTGCCGATACTCGAAGGAATGTTGAAGAAAACTTTGGAACCAAAAAGCCTTCAAAATTTCTTGGTATGGCAAGCAATATGCATTTGCGACAACGTTCTCTATAATTATCGAAGGAATGTTTACAAAAAAGTGTTCCCATTCTTAAGATTTCGTTATGATTCCATTTTTTTGTAGTCCTACTTGGTATCCTCATCACTAAGGTAAACAAATCCTTGAGTGGTACAAGAACAAAAACGAGGTCTCCAAAAGTCTGGTAGATTTTAAATGGAGATGAACTACCGAAAAGGTTCAAAATTTCATTGCAAGTGATAAGAACTGTAAAAATATTTTTTTTGTTGTAAATTGTAACAATAACTTCAATGAAATGAAAAAATTAAAACTCTTTTCATTTAAATATATAAGTATGTTAGCAGTTTTTCGATCTCACTCATATTGCAGCAATTTGCATTTTAAATTCCATAGAATATACTCACTTACGCATACATACAGACATATTGGTTATGAAACATTTTTTTTATAAATTTTATATTCCCATATTTATAACTCAAATATAAAAAATATCTCTTCTCCCAAAAAAGGAAAAAAAAACTGTTAAAATATTCAACCGCATGGGTATGTAAATATGTTTGTCGGTCTGCAAAAGTATGAAACTACTTAAATATTGGTTTACATGATGTAATTTTATGGTTTAAAAGTATTTTTTGTTTTTTTGCTGTTGTTGGCCAAACTTAGTCTGGTACAAGTGAATTTAACCATCCGTGCACCCGTCCATCCGTCCATCTATCATCGTCCGTGTAGTACATTTGCATAAGTACTTTATATAGTTTTTTCCTCTCTTTCTCTCTTTATAGTTTTTAATTTTTGGTTATCCTTGCCAGTGTGTTTATGTCTGTGTGTTGCTTCGAGTGTTTTGGTTGCGATATGACTAAAAGGTGACATTTTGATGAGAAACAAAATTAATTTCACACCAAATGATCAATTATATTTCACCTCTTATAATAATTGAATTGAATTTATTTTATTTTTAAGTTTCAATTTTCTTTCTTTTTTTTGCGTTCTTTCTTTAGTTCTTGGAAAAAAGTACAGATAAAAACTTATTTTTAGGGAAAAATTTATATACATTTGACTATAGTTTGTCTGTATAAGTGTATGGCTATTTATTCAGCTCTTGACCTTTTGAAAAAAAGTTGCTGGCAATATAATTGAATTTAGTTGTTTTTTACTTTCGTTCTTTTATTTTGTAACAAAAAGTATGATTTATTGATTGATTTATAAAGTTAAATTGAAATTATATGAAAAACTTTAAGAGATTTTTTGGCTCATTAAAGGAAACAATTAAAAGTTGAAACTATAATTTGGAAAAACTATATGACAAAAGTCCAGAGGGCGATAAATTCATAATATATTTGAAAATATTGAATTATAAAACATCATATTCTTAAGGTCAAAAAAAGATTTCTTTTAATGATTTGATTGTTTTTTATTTCCAATTTATTACCAGAATATACCCATAGATTAACAGTGAGAAAGAAAAAATCAAATTGGCAAAATGTTTACCTTAAAGAATTACAAAAATCATGTATTTACATATACATAAATATTAATAATCAAAAAGGAACAGCTGCCTGTTTTTTAATTTTGAGAAAAACGATTTTTAATTAATGTGAAATTTTTCCAAATTTTCCACAGAAATTTTTGTAAATTTCTATTAGAGAAAGTTTGATAAATTTTCTATTTAAAGAAAACTTTTGATAAATTTTCTATTGAAGAAAATTTTTAAATTTTCTATTGAATTGAATAAATTTTGTATTTAGAGAAAATTATTAAAAAATTTTTTACTTAGAGAAAATTTTTGATCATATTTCTATTGAGAACAAAATTGCAATAAATTTTCTATTTAGAGAATATTTTTTTGATAAAAGTTTTATTTAGAGAACTTTTTTGATAAAATTTTTGATTTTGAAATTATTCACAAAAAAATCAAGTTTGGATAAAAATTTCGTATTATTAAAAATAAATTTTTTTTACTAAAAACTTCAATTTTAGTTTTCAAAAAATTTCTTTGCTGTATTCTCAGTAAAATCCAAATTTTCTTAAAAAAAATTCTAAACTTCTATTTAAAGAAAATAAAAAGATTTTCAAATTTTTAAACCATTTTTTTGTAATTAAAAATATATTTATTTAATTTTATTCATTTACCTGATTTATGAATTTATTTTCTTCATCATTTAATTAAAAATGCGAAACTATTAACATTTTCCGCCATTTGAATTTGTATCAATAAACTGGAAAAATTAAGAACAAAAGAAAAAATTCTTTATTGATTGAAATATAATATTTAAAATTATTTTTTAAAAGTTTTTTTTTAATAAAAAATTATGACAACTTATTTCTCTGCAACAAAAAATAAAAATCTCACAAAAAAGTATTAATTTAAATCACTTTTAGACTTAAACAATGAATCAATAAACTTTTGTTTTTTATAATTTTTTAATCACTTTTTTAAATTTCATCAACACTTATTGGAGTTTGAGGAAAATTCTGAAAAAAGCGCAATAAAAGCACTTAAAATCTTAAATTGTGAAAAAGAGAAAGTTTTAAGTACAAAATACAAAATGACAAAAATACAAAATAAAATGAAATTTAATTTTCACATGAAAAATAGAAAATAGAGAAAATTTAAGAAGAAAAACAAAAAAAGTGTGTTAAATTGAAATACAAAACAATTTAGTAACAACTCGTGTTGCTTCAACGAAAAAGCAAAAAAAAAAAAATACGTAGAGAAATTAAAGTTTTACTTAAATGAAAATGAGAAAAAATATAATAATAAAAAACAACTTAAACTATAAAAAAAGTATAAAAAATATATAAAAAGTAGTTAAAACTAAACTAAAAATTAAAGCTGCTAAAAACAACAACAACTGGAGCAACAAATACAACTAGAACTTTTACTTACAACTATTTAAGTGGATAAAAATAAAATATAATAGAAACAAATACACATACATACACACGTACACACAAATCTGTTACTCAACAACATCCTTTTGCAAAAGCAATGGAAATTGCACGAGCCAAAGGATTCACACATACAAAACGACAAACAAATCAAGTACAAGGAAATATAAGTAAGGAAAAAGGAGGTCAGAAACAACTTTATCATAAGCTACATTATATAGTGAAAATAATGTCAGGATAAATTCAAACATTCAATTCTCTATAAAATCAAATATTCGGAGTCACATTTTTTATTAAAGATTAAAAATTTACGACAAATTTTTTAAGAGAAAATTTGTAATAAATTTTTTATTAACCGACAAATTTTGGTAATTTTTCTATAAGAGAAAACTTACGATAAATTTTCGTTTATGAGAAAATTTGTGTTTTATTTAAATCGAATTTTCGAAAAATCTTTTCTAAGAAAACTTAATAAACATAAATTTTGTGTCAAAAGAAAATTTTTGATAAATTTTGTATTGAAAAAATTGCTGTACATTTTCTATTAAGAGAAAATTTGGGTTAAATTTTCTACCAAGAGAATATTTAGGTTAAATACTCTATTAAGAAAAAATTTAGATAAATTGTTATTAATGAAAATTTGGATAAATTTTCTATTAAGAGAAAATTTGCCATAAATTTTCATTTTAGAGAAAAATTGCCATAAATTTTCATGAAAGAGAAAAATTGTGATAAATTTTCATTTTAGAGAAAATCTGCGATCAATTTTCTATTAAGAGAAAATTTATGATACATTTTTTATTAAGAGAAAATTTGTAATAAATTTTCTATTAAGAGAAAGTTTGTGGTAAATTTTCTAAATTTTCATTTTAGAGAAAACTTGAAAAATTATTTTTTTATTATTTCAACTTGAATCTCTCAATCAAAATGTACTAGTTTTTCTACTAAAAATTCAAATTTTCATTAAAATTTATTTTATTAAGAAAATTTAAATTTACTTTAATGTTTTATTAAAAATTCAAATTTGTTAAAAAATTTATTCATATTTTTTATTTTAAAAAATTTCTTATATAAATTAGTATTTATTAAAGATTTTTATTAATAATAAAAATTTTAAAATTTCAATTTAAAATTAAAAAAATTTACTTCTAAATATGAAAAAACTTTAAAAATTCCAAAAAATTTAATTGAATTTAATTTAATATTATTAAATTATTTCTTTTATTACAAATACATTTTTTATTAAAAATAAAATTTTTAAAATTAAAATTCGAATATTCGTTTTTTATGTTTTATTAAAATTTAAAATTTTTATTAAAAGTCAGAAATTTGGTTAAGGTTCTATTGAAAATTCAAATATTTTTCAAGGTTTTATTTTTATTAAAATTTAATGATTTTTATTAAAACTTTATTTTTTTCTAATTTATTTTTTTAATTTTAATTCTTAATGCTTCAAATTTATCTTCAAAAAAAAAAGATTTTTATATTAAATTTAATTTTTATATAAAAATTCAACATCTTAATAAAGTCGAATTTAATTCAAAATAGAATTTTTAGGAATAATTATTTTTTTATAAAAATTTAAGTTTTTATTAAAAATTTTAAAATTTTATTAAAAATACAAATATGCTTACAAAATTCAAATGTTTTTTAATTTTTTTATAAAATCAAATTAAAAACATATTCAGTCAAAATTAAATTTAATAAAACTAATTTGAGTTTCATTATAGTTAAAACAGAAATTTTAAATAAAATTTGAATTTATATTTAATATTTATTTGAAACTGATGATATCTCCAAATTTTATCAAGATCATATCGAAATTAAATTTTAGACATTGTTTCTGGGCCAACGATTTTAAGTCCATTGTTATATTTAAAAGTTGCAAACATCTCCACAAACACATAGTACCTCAACCACCTATTGTAGTGTATAATATAAAAATTATAAACATATAACCATTAAAAGAGGAGAGTAAGAGTAACATCCTTATCAAGGACAATTTTAAAACAAAAAGTATCAAGAAGTAAAACGTTATTTTCCCGTTAATGTTTTTTATACATTTTATTTCATTTTTTCCTCTCTTTTTTCAACTCTTTTTAAATGTTTGTTGGCAACATGTCTAACAAGAATGTATAACCATTAACAAACACACAGACACACACAAACTAACCCAAAAAAATATGCAACAAAATTTGTGCCAACAACACAAGCAAGCAACTGTGCATAAAAACTGTCAACCCTAATGATACTTTTATATGGCATCCATGTTATTTCCCCTCTCTTTGTTTCATTTTTTTCCTTCTGTTTTTATTATTGTTGTTTGTTGGTGTTTGTAACCGGGGTTTTTATATATGTGTATGTGTGTATTTGTGTACAAAAATATGAATAAAGAAATGTTTACTATGATTTGGAATGATGATTATTATATAAGGAAAATGAAAGATAAAACATTATTTTGAAAATAGTTTTAGGCTGCAAGAACAACAAAACATATTTTTAGATTTTCTTTAAAGCAACAAAAAGAAATCCATATTTACAAAGAATTAAAAAATAACCAAAATAGAAATGAAATATTAAAATATTTAGTTTGTAATGGAATTAAAGAACAAATATGACAAGAATATTAAGGAAGATTTTATGTCATAAAATGAAAAATTTGTTAAATAATTTGGATTTTATTTTTTGGAGAAATATCTGATAAAGGAAATGACATTATAGAATATATAAGAAGAAAATCTAAAACAAATTTTTAGAATATAATTGAATTAAAAAAATAAAATTTGAAATTTTAAAAGGTTTAATAATGGGAATGTGACATAAGTCTCTTGTAGTTAGGAAATAATTAGAGTCAGATTTTTTATTAAAAAAATTATTTGAATCAAGAAACATAGTCAATCAGAACGGCTATGTAATACCCTACACTATATTTTAAATTCAATAATTAAAAAATTAAGTCGTTTTATATAAAGGACTTTCATGAGCTTAAAACTTGACAAAACCGATTTTTATACAAAAATATAAACCAACTGAAAAATATGATTGTTATACATTTCTCAGATTTCCGAATTTGAAAAAAAATAACCGATATCTCAAAAGCTATAAAGGAACAATTTAATTTTTATACCGCACATCATCAACACTTTTAACTTTTCCTATTAAATAAACACAACCTTATGAATCGAATAAGGATATCTGCTTAAAAGGATATCGATGTAAACCTTATGAAAATCTATATTGAAAATTATCGATTTCTTTTTTAAACTCGATCGATTGATACTTATACGTAATTTATTTTTACCATATCATATTCAATACTGCGATATTTATATAAAGTATAAAAGTAATAAGTATAAAAGTTCATAAATCTGAAAATTCAATGCTTTAATACCTGTAAAGACCCTTATTTGTTTTAAAGACTTTTATTTCAGAATAGAATACAAGTTTTGTATAAATATAGACAGACTGGTGCAATATTCCTATAAACCCACAAAAAT
The DNA here is from genome assembly GCA_004302925.2 of Cochliomyia hominivorax. NCBI lineage: Eukaryota > Metazoa > Arthropoda > Insecta > Diptera > Calliphoridae > Cochliomyia > Cochliomyia hominivorax. The sequence continues at coordinate 104,296,819 of PYHX02000467.1, forward strand.
AAATAATATTTTTATTAAATCAATTAAGATTTCATTTAAAATATTGTAAACTAAAAACTTTATTGTATTTCATTACGTTTTTATTTTTAAAAAAATTGAAATCGATTTCCTCTCAAACTTGCTTCGTTTCAACGTATAGCTCTGTCAAAGTCATTCCTCCGAGCATAAAAGACATAATTATGCTTTATGTCGTTATTAGAATAAACTTCCCGGACTACAAAGCATTACAAAGATATTAATATACAACTAATAACGAATATGTTAACTGGAAATAACAACTTATTAAGGCTTAACATTGATGACAAATTAACCTCAATAACAAGTGATTAATGAAACTAAACTAAACTATTTTTGTATATGAAAATCATATTAGTTAATAACAAACTAAAGTTAGAAAACTACTAATATAAAAATAAATACAATAAAATTATAACTTTTAATTATAAATTATGTTTAGAGGTTATAAAATATGAAATAATTGGAAAACAACTAAAATGAATAGTCATATAGATGGAAAACTAACGGATGGATATATTTATATATATAATTAAAATATTTATTAAACCACATGTGTTTAGAAAATTATCTAGATAAGGAGTGAGATTGAAAAATTCTTAAAACACTTTGTCCATAGAAACTTAAACCCAAGTATTACAATACTTTTTGATCAAGTTGCCTTTGTAAAACATGTCAGTTATTATGTTTAATGTCAAACAAATCAACACATTGTAAAGCTGATTACAACGAGTGACCAGGAGAACTTTTCGGTAGAAGGAATGGTTTCTATAGCCAAAACAACTAGAGAGCATTTTCAAAAGATCCGGTAGGAAAGCAGATCGATTATATAAGTACTTGGACTATTTGGTATGAAAACTTTAAGCTTATGCAGGTAAAAAACATGCAAGATTCAAAAGTTCCTGACAGAAACGCTGCTAGAAGATTAGAGGTTAAGAATAGATTACAGGACAATTATTCTTACTGTTTAGTGGATGACGAAACGCATGCTATGGCAGATTTTTAGCAACGTACTGTTAAAAATTTTATGTCTCCTATGCTCGGAGGAATGTTGAAGAAAAATTAGGGACCCCAAAAACAGTCAAAATTTCCCAAAAGGTTCTTGTATGATAAGCAATATGCAGATGCGACAAAAGAAGCAAATTATTTTAAATAACGAAATTTACATCAAATAATGTTACAAAAAAGACTGTATCCATTCATAAGACTAATGTGTCCACTTATATTGGGCTGATTTGTCATATTTGATAAAATATGACAAAAAATATCTGGATTTCCCGGAACTAAAGTCATTGAAGAGATATTGGACTGTTGAAAAAAGATAATGAATGAACACAAAAAAGGTTTTCAAAAAAGAAGAATTTTAAGATTTTTTAAGTACAATAAAAACATTAATGAAGGGAATACCAAAAAAGGTTCAAAATTTCATCACAAGTGTTCGAATTTATAAAAACATTAAATTGTATGTTTTGTATTATTAACACATATGAACATTAATAATTTTCCAATCTCATTCCTTAGATGGAAATAATAAGAGATAGAAAAAATGCAACATAATTATAAACTCAGATGTTAGAGTCCTTCTGATGTGGAGACTAAAAAAATGTCCTTTCTAAGATACAAATTCCTGGAACTTAGATTATTTTAAATTTTTTAGTTTTATGAAGAGTTTCTTTTAATTTAATCCTTAATTTCTTCCTATTTTTTCTTGAATTTTTAATAGAAATATTAACATTAAACTTAGAACTTATTTTAAACAGTAGAGAAACTCATTAGTATTAATTAACTAAACAGCTAAGGGCTGCTACATTCCCTTTTCCCACCTTTCAATAGTTCCATTTATTACACTTTTCAAAGGACATTGTGGCCAAGAGACCAAAACTATGTAGACATTGGTAAGTAGTAGATAATAACAAAAACAAGAAGCCAGTAAAGAGAATATAAACGGCAACAATGAATCTTAAATACCCTACTAACAAAAGAACCCTTTCAAAACCTCTTACTGTTTCAAATATGCATTCACAAAGGAGTTGCATGCGCTGTGATAACCTAAATGTGTCCCCATTCTTGTGGTGTAAGAAGACAACAGCCAAAACCCATTTACCACATTCTGCCAACCCAATAGAGGTACCCCATTATAGTGGTTGGAAAAAAAACTATAATAACAAGTCGTTGCACAAGAGCACAAGCCAAGTAGAAAATTTCAAGGGAAGTAAAGAATCAATGTATAAACATTAAACTGGATAATGAATGGTCTAAAAGAAAACAGGAGGGGGTGGGGTGTTAAGTTTAAGTATACATGAATGCAAGATAAATGAACATACAATATTTTTGAAAAATGGAACATGAAAAAAAATCAAAAAAAGAAAAATCAATACAGAATAAACAGCTTTTTTAGGTTAATTATGTTGAAAACATGACAGTAATATATTAATTTCATTTAAAACAAATTAAGGTAATTAAGTCAAGAACTTCATAAGTAAAGAAAAAAACTTTAGTTTGTCTTTTTTTTAATAATAACTAAATATATAGGAAGTTCTCATTAACACAATTCTTTAATTTAGGCTGTAATTTGTATACTTTTCATATCCTTAACACAAAAAACTTGTTCTAAATACAAATTGAAAAATTTATAGACACAAACAGAATTTTCTACATTTTTTATATAGAAGCAGATTTCGTTCCAAAACGACTTTAAACAAATTTATGGAAAATGTTTGCAGAATACAAACAGAAAGAGAGAACTACACGCAGAGAAAAAATGTGCAACTAAACTAACTTAAAAATCTGTTAATTCCACATTTTGATTTTGTATTAATAAAAATAGTTATTGTTATCACCACTAAATATGTTGTTATTTCAAAAAATATATTGATTATTTTATTGTTATTTTCATTGATAACAATAGTTGAATCTATCCTGACTCCTCTGTTAATATTATATACAATTTGAAGTGAATTCTAACAACCGAACAAAAGCTTTGATTTATTAAAAAAAAATATTCTAACCAAAAAATACCTTTTTAAAATTGTTAATAATATTTTTCCAATTAAATATTTATAAAAATTTTTAAATTGCATTTCCACATTTTTTCATTACCAATATTTTTTATTGCATTTTTAAACATTTTGTTTAAATTTATTTTTTTAGAATGTAAGTTTTCAAAAGTGACATTTTTTATCTAATAATTTCTTAAATTATAACTTTTGTTAATATTTGCCACTAAGAAGCACAGATTAGAAGAAAAAATTAATATTCTTTCTTAAAACGTAAATTTTTTAAGAATTTATTTATTATTTTTCTAAAATTTATAAGTTTTTACCTCTTTCTATTTTTTCTGAATATAGACAATTTTAAATTGTTAATTTTTTCCAAAAATATTAAAATCAAAATTTTCCTATATTTTCCCAAATGATATTTTTTTTAATTTAACATTTTTTTCTGAAAAGTTAGGTTTTCTAAAAATGTTAATATAAAAAATTCACTTTTTTAAAATTTTAAATTTTCAATAAAATTTCGCTTTTCATAACGTTAATTTTTTTAAAAATTAAATTATCTATAAATTGAAAATGAAAAAAAATGAACATTTTGTAAAATTTGTTTCTAATAATTTCACTTTTTCTAAAATTATAATTTTTTTAACTTTTTAAATTTTAACGGTTTCACTTTTCCTAACTTTTCTAAAAATTTACTTGATTTTTTTTAATAAAAATCACATTTTAATTTCATTTGAAATTTAAAAATAACATTTTAGAAATTTATTTTTTTTTTCACTAAACGTTTTTTTTCTTTTTCTAAAATTTGCATTTCCAAAAAGATTATATTTCCTAAAAATATTATTTTATTATTTTATTATTATTTTTTTTAATTTCACCTTTCAAGACATTGATTTTCTATAATGATAAAAATTTTTTTTTTTTAAAATTGAACATTTTATTAAATAAACATTTTTTTTTAAATACATTCTTTTTAAAAAATTCAATTTTCTATTTATTTTCAAAAATTTATTTCTAAATTTGCACTTTTCTAAAAATTATATTTTACACTTCATTCCATTTGTAATTTCTATAATTTCGATCTGATCCCAAAAGTAAATATATCTTGATCGTATGAAAAGAAAATTGGAGTTTATGAAGCCGACCCATAGTTGGCATATATGATATGTAATCAAATAATTGGAAACAATTGGAATGAATACCATTTTCCATATTTTTAACCTCCTATGGGATACATGATAAATTTTGATGCAGAAGTAGATATATTTTTCTTTCTTATTTTGGGTTTCAATTTAAATCGTCCCATTAATAGCTGAGAATATATAATACTCGTGATCTGAGTATATGATTTTGCATGCATATTGAACAGTCTAGAAAATCTATGTTGACCCATATAAAGGCTATATGTTAAGTCCTTGCCTAAAAAATTCGGCACTACCGAATAAAACATTTTAAAATTTTTATTTTTTTTCTAACAATTAAATTTTCCCAATGATTTTTGATTTGAAGCAATATTGATTGAAATATATAATAATAATAATAATAATAATAAATATAATAATAATTTTAAACAAAATTTTGATTTGATTAAAAAATTTTAAATTTCGCCAATTATTTAAATTTAACCTAAAATTTAATTTTCCCACCGAAACTTTATAATTTATAAACATTAATTCAATATTTTAGTATTTTAGTCGCAATCCAAATTTCAGTTATTAATTTATTTTCCAATTACCAAATTTCTACCTAATTTATTATCTGTCAATATTATTATTATTATTTTCTTTAATTTCTTCATCTTCATCATTTTGATTTTGTTTATTTCATAATATTTTCACTAAATATCAATAATCCCAAAAACTGTTTTATTTTCATTCGCTTAATCACCTTTTTTCGAAGGGCAATAAAAAATATTGTTTATTTCATTTTTATTACACAATTAACATGAAATCACGTTTTTCATATATTTCCGAAAAGGCACCAAACCGCCTACGTTTCCGTCACACAAACCATCAAACAACATCTTCCTTTTCCAATGATTTTTTTATTTTTTTTTTTCGAACAATTTTCGTTTAGATTTTATTTTCTATTTGTAACAACACCAACAACAATAAAATGCTTGTCATAGTTAAGGGCATTTAAACATTATTGCTGCTGCTATTGCTAGAGGTGTTGTTGTTGCTACTACTGATGTTCTAGTTGATTGTGCCATAAAGGAGTAAATAGAAATATTATTGGTATTTTTTATAGCTCAAATATTAAAGGCGATAATACTCATACAAATACATACAGCACACATACAAAAAAACAAACACATTCAAATAAACAGTAAATGAAGTTGAAAAAGGTCTACAAAAACAAATTGTGAAAACAACAAAATCATTTTATTTACGAAAATTCAATATCAAGCAAATACTTAGACTAAGTTCTTACAAACTATTGATATAATATTTGTAATATGATTGTAACTGTATATGTGTGTAGTAATGTGTTTGGATATGAAAATTTCTTCATTTGAAAAATCTTTTACATAAATGTAAACATAGAAAATCTTATACATACTTCATACAGACAAACATGCACTCATGTTTAAATATGTTAGAGTGGATGTATGTGAGCGATACTATATTGCACAGTGGGACTGAGAAATAATCCTGCCATAATAATATGGATTATTTAAGTGTATAAAGTTGATCCAGGTTATGAAAAAGCTCGAAGTCACAATTCCGGATTTATTTTTTTCTAAAGATCGTTCATGAAGATTAAAAATTCTTTGTTTTAAATTTTATCATAACTTTTCATTATGCTCGAAATAATAAGAAATAGTCCCTTTCTCAACTTTACTCAATAAATTTTTAGCGAGTTATTCATATTTTTATACACCTTTTGATTTTGCTTTTTGCATCAACTCTTTTCGAAAGCGATTTAAAAAATAAACATCTTTTCCACATTAAAATTCAACTTCTAATATGAAAACAAATAAA